>OX421977.1:63645900-64148164 GCA_949128135.1 Parasteatoda lunata
AAGTGGCTAAACTGATCCATATCCGCATTTCATTCATGTTGAACCATAGTAATTTTAAAAATTAGATTAAAATTGGTTCAACTTCCTTAGCACCATATTGTTAAGTTGAATGCATATTATCATTTCAGTACAGCAAATTTTAACTATGATGATTCAAATCATCCCCAAAATTTCTAATAATGTATACATAGACAGTTAATGGGTATCAGAATATAGATTTATGATTTGTTTTTCACAAACTGTATTTATGTGTATTTATTTTTATCTTCAAATAAAATCAGAATTAAATACAGTATGTACTTTGTTTGGTACACTGTTAAAAAATTTGGGCCATGTTGCACCACGATATGATACAAACATGCAGCAATCTTAAAAAGATGCAATGCTGAACATTATTAACCTGTAAATTATACCATTTTTAATTTGACTATACAGTAATATAGTTTGATTTGAACGATAACACACGGAAAATAAAATTCTGACAAAATTAGCGTATTGTATAGTAATGATATTTCAATTTTTTTTTTTTTTTTTTTTTGAAAAAACTTATGAATATAAAAACCCAATATACGGTATTTGAATCATTCATTTCGTAATTTTTTCAGTTTTTACGGTAACGGTTTCTCGAACATTTTGGTTTTCAAAATTTTAGTTTTATTACCACACATTTAATAAACAATACAATACATAAAAAGCAAATTTAACCAACTAAATGGTTTTTATGTAATGATCTAAGGTATCATGATAAAACTACCAAAATATTATCACACATTATAAAATACTAATAATTTGTTAATTTTATCAAAATCATTTCCAAAGCTCTTCGGTAAAAATTAAGGATTATTTTGCTGCTCCCATAGCGAAAGAAGCATGGTATTTATCACATTCTGCTAGTTTTGACCATACTTTTATTCTCAGTGCATGATTTTATTTAACAGTAAAGTTGGTATATATTTACAGGATATTGTGGTATATACTACTTTTTATTCATCGGAAAGTTACATTCGCCTAAAAGTTTATATTGCCTAAACACATATGCACTTGCAAATTAGTATTTTTATATAAATTAACTATCTATAAATTAGGAATTCAAACTCAAATGGATCACCAAATTAGCTATTTTACGCACCTGTAAACTAATAAGAATTGCGTAAAAAAAGAAAGAAAGAAAAGGGAACGTAATGAATAATTTTTGATCTAATCCCCAGATCTTAGCGATCTAGAACTCAATCTTAATGGTTGGAAGGAGTAAATTCAAATATGCTAAGTAATTAATCCAGATGATATTTTAAGTTACGAAATCAAACACCAAAAAGTACTTTCTCTGAATAAACATATTCTTTTTTTTACCGTTTCGGATTTCTGACTCAAATATGACTGCAATCTGGGAACTATGGTCCCCATAGTTTGATCAAAAGAGCGATCCAAAGTTTGGACCTCTTAGTGTTAATTATATTTTTTGCGTATATCGCGCCATATAGCTTTTTAAACGAATTGAACATTTTTTTAACTCCATTCTGAAATTCGCTCATTTAAAGATGATTCCATGCAAAAAATAACTTTTAGTAAATATTTATTGTTTTTTTTATAATAATTGTGAAAACAATTTTGAGTTGTAGGATACACAATTTCTTACATTCTTTATGCAGCTTTGCGTGGTAAATAAACTTATTATTAAATTACAAAAATAATAATAAAATACTTAGTTTCTAATCTTAAATATTAAAAAAAAAACGTCGTCTGCAAAAAAGCTGTTGTCAAATAGAATTTCACTACTCTTATCTTTAACCATCGTTATCTTTTTCTTCGTATTATTTTTTTTTTCGTTAATTAATTTACTATACCTCAATTAAATGATTACATTAAAGAATTATAAGCAGTCTTAAATCAAGGTCTAGTTTGCGAGAAATATCTCGTCAGCTCAACTTTCCAAGGTTTCAGCAGTTCGCAAATGGTGCATTAGGTACATTCTTTAAATTGATTCTTCTATGTATGATATATATATATATATATATATATATATATATATATATATAAACGATAATTATTAATTATTCTTCGCAATGTAATCTCCAGTGTAATTGAAAAGATTGTTTTAAAAATAATTTTAAAATTCTTTACAAATTAGTTAATTACATTACTAATTACTTTAATAATTAGTAAATCTCTTAGTATTCAAAAAAAAATCAGTTTGAGTTCAGTATATTAAAACAATGGCATTTTCCTAATTTAATTTTAAATATAGGTCAAAATATGAAATATGAAAAAAATATTATTTGGTATGATAATTAAAAATTTTATTATTAAATTCACTTAGACTTTAACTTTAGATTTTAAATTCACTTAGATGTAACTTTTCGAGTTGAATCAAATGAGGTAAAATCCTGAGAATCTGAATTAAGATTTTTGAAAAAGGAGAACTATTTTAAACTGGGAGAATAGTTATCAGCGAAAAAGAAATTCTTTATTCTTGAATTTGGCTATTTGTTTTAAATTGTAAAGTTCTATGAAAATTCCTAATGCAATTATTTATGAGTACCTATCCTTTTCCTACTTTATTTGTTGATTTACGTATGTAAGTATATATATATATTAACAATTAATTTATTATGTTATATATATATATATATATATATATATATATATATATATATATATATATATATATATATATATATATATATATATATATATATATATATATATATATATATATATATATTTATATTTATATATATATATATATTTATATATATATATATATATATATATATATATATATATATATATATATATATATATATATATATATATATATATATATATATATATATATATATATATATATATATATATATATATATATATATATATATATAACATAATAAATTAATTGTCAATATATATATATACTTACATACGTAAATCAACAAATAAAGTAGGAAAAGGATAGGTACTCACAAATAATTGCATTAGGAATTTTCATAGAACTTTACAATTTAAAACAAATAGCCAAATTCAAGAATAAAGAATTTCTTTTTCGCTGATAACTATTCTCCCAGTTTAAAATAGTTCTCCTTTTTCAAAAATCTTAATTCAGATTATTTTATTATTTTATTCAATTTCAACTTATGCATAATACAAAAACTACTAGACTAGAAGCCGCTAAAGACTTGCGAATTCAACTGTCTAGCATAAAAAAAAAAAATTTAAGACTGCAACTGATGTAAGAAGGAACAAACTTCTTTCAAATTAATTTGCAGTCTTTTGCTGGTTACTAAATTCACACCTGCTAATAACTTTTATTTATAAAGTCGGGGTTCCGGCAAACGAAACTCAATCTCTTAAGGTTCCAATAACCGAAGAAAAAAATGGGAACCACATTTTTAACAACTTTTAAAAAGAAACACTTTAGAAAAAATTTTCTTTTACCAGTTCTTAAAAGTATTTACCACCGGAACCACTTTTTAAAAAAATTGAAGAAAATGGAGAGAACTTAGTTGCCGACCCAATAAGACACATTTATGAAAATATGTAATTTTTTGGTAATTAGTACTTCGGATACATTGATTTTATTTCAAAAAATTCAATTTCGGACAAAATAGCATCAGAATTTTTCTGGTAGGTCTGTTTTGGGGTCCCACTTTTCTAGCATTCCTCTAAATTCCACATCATCCTTTATAATCATCCAAAATGCCCATTTTCACAATAAAATTTTGCAAATACCACATTAACTAAATGTTTATAAACAAACAACACTTTAATGGCAAAAAAAGGTATTTAAAAATAAATACAAAGAAAGGAAGTAAGAAGGAAAGCTTTTGCTTTCACTTACCATGCCGCCTCTCATTCCAAGGTGAATTGTCCTTTCTTCCCAAGTTACATAATGAGTGAAAGCTCTAAGCTACATCTTATGTGTCCTACTTTAAATGGACAAGGAAACTTTTCGCACGTCGTTTAAGGTGTACTTCCTGATGATTTCACTCAAAGAACTTCATTTCCTATTGGAAAAATGATGCGAATTATATCATCCATCAGTAAAAGAAAGTAAAAACCGGAACTCACCATCTGAAATAACTTTAATTTGTAAACTCAGCATTTATGATAAGATTACAATACATCTAGAATGGGTCATAAGAAATTAGAAGTAACAGAGGACGCATCACTAATAAAGTTTAATGCAAATATTTTAAATTTTCTCATTTCTAAACTATTGTAATTCCTCAAAAAAGAAACTTATTTCTTGATAAATTTATTGTTTACGTAATCTAACGTAAAAACATCCATTTTTTTTTCATTATTCTGCATGCTATTATTGCTACTTTTTTATTTGCACTATTATGCTATTATTATTGCACTTTCGTTTTCTCTCTAAGTTGAATGTTACAATCAAAATTTCGACTATTTCCATACTAGCTAGAATACTCAAATTTTTACCAGATCTGGAATACAAATTTCAAATATTTCTTCGCCGTTAGAAGCAGAATTTATCTCGATATTATCACCGAAAGAAATTTATCGTTTATATAAAAACAGGAACTCACCATCACAAATAAGTTGTTGTTTTTTTTTTAATTTGAAAGTTTGGCAATTTATGTTAGAATTACAGTCTTAAAAATAAATCTGGAGTAGTGCCTTAAAGAATTAGAAGTAACAGTGGATGCATAACTAATCAATTTTAAGCAGGTCTTTTAAAATTTCTCATTTAAAGATATTAAACCATTCTATTTCTTAAAAAAAAAAAATTTCCTTCTCAATAAATTTATTGTTTACATAATATAACGTAAAAACATTCATATTTATTTTTACCATTCTACGTGTTATTATTGCTTATTAACTCTCTTTCGTTTTCTCTCAGGGTTGAATGTTACAATCAAAATTTTGATTATTTTCGTACTAGCTAGAGCACTCAAATCTCTACTGGCTTTGTAAAAACAAGTTAATTCGTTTGTTAATTTTTAAGTTTCAAAAATCTCTTCAGCGTTAGAAGCAGGATTTATTTCGATATTATCACCGAAAAGAATTAATCGTCAACATAAAAACCAGAACTTACCATCTGTAATAACTGGGAATTTTTTTTTATATATATAATTTGAAACTTATCATTTATGATAGAATTACAATCTAAAAAATATATCTAAACTAGGTCATAAAAAATGAGAACTAACAATGGCTGCATGACTAATCAATTTTAACGCAGATATTATGTTTTAATTTTTCTTATTTAAAGACTCAAAACCATTGTAATTCTTCATATACTTTTTTTTTACTTTAAATTTATTGTTTACATAATACGACGTAAAAATATCCGTATTTATTTTTATTATTCTGCTTGATAATATTATTACTATGTCTTTATTAACTCACTTTTGCTTTCTCTTGAACTCTTAAAGTTTGATTGTTGCTATGAAATTGAGACTATTTTCATACTAGCTTGAGCACTACTGGTTAGAGTACTCGAATTACTTCTGGTGCTCTGTGTTGGATCTCAAATTTCAAAGTAGAATTTATTGCAATATTATCGCTACATATAATTCCTCGTCAATCAAATTTTTGGTCACTTACCGATTACCTAGAGAACTTAAATCTAAAGTGGAGTTCTGTGTCCAATTAGAATGTAAGCGTCAATCAATTCCTGACAATTACAAGCTAATTTTATATCCATTTTATTACCAATTGGAATATATCGTCACTCGAAATTTCAGCCATTTTTCGACTAGTTTGAGAGCTCTGTGCCCAATGACAATACAAATTAAAAATGTTTCCTAAACGTTACGAGTAAAATGCATCTCCATTTTATGGCCAATCGAAGTTTTGACAACTTTTCGATATTAATAAGCTGACATGTTAAAACTAAAAATAAGAAAATATATTAAAATAAAATCAAAATTTTAAACACTATGACTTCCAAATGTGTTAAAAAAGAGAAAATAATATCATTTTTACAAAAGTTGTTCAAGATATCACTAATTTGACTATCACTAACATGAAGAAGTGTAGTTACGTAACTTTTATGTAAAGCAGAGAGAAAAATAGTGTGAAAAACATGCTTAATAGCTTACGGAACCGTTGAGCTTTTTTTTATGCAAAGCAGAGAAAAAAATTCATGTAGTGGAGAAAATAAGCTTATTTGCTTGCAGAACCATTAAGCTTATTACTATTGTTTTACAAAAATCACGATTGAAAAACTTGGGGAAATAATATAGCAATAAGTTATACTTATTCTAAAAGCTTCATTTTGTTCTTCCGAGATAGGCAATGAGTAAATTTAAGGAGTTTCTTCAGCACAAAACATAAAATCTTATCACTGCTTACATGAAAATCGTGATGTCTTCCCCAAACAAAACTCCTTCAAGAATCATTTGAAAACGTGGCTTATCATTTTATTGCCAATAAGCTCGAAATTTAATCTCTAAAATTTTCTCTTTTCCGTAAAAACCAAGCGTGTTGCTGTTTCCGCATACCTTAAAGTTAAAAAGTTCGTATTTAATTTTAACTTATTTTTTAAAAACTCCATAATAATCTAAAAATAGTTTAATCATTTTTTCAGATCAGTCGTGCAATAAACCATTCGTTCAAACTGGAATAAAATTATTAAAAATTACTGAAAAATTTAAATTTATAACACATATTTTAACTTTTCAAATCCTTCGTTGCAGTATATTATTATATTTTTTTCGATTTAAATAATCATAACAAATCGATGTTTAAAGGCTGCTTTCCGTAATAAATGTATGCAAATGTATACTTTTCCAAATTCGAAAAAATTTCATTATCTTGCGAAATAAGTGAGAGAGAAAAATGAAAGAAAAAATGCTTCAAGGACTATGACATAACATCTATAGTAGGTCATTCACCAGACTTTCCTCCTTCGGAAGGAGGTTAGGAAACACCACACAATCTACTTCCGAAAATTAATTTAAAAGATAATAAACACACCTTTCACTTTCTTCCGACCCATTTTGCGCTTATAATATCGACAGTTGTACTATTTTAACTTTTCGTTTATTTGCTAAGTTGTATTTTTTACAGAGACATTTTGAGTTATAGGATGGACAATTGTGCTATTTTAATATTTCACTTACTGATTAACTTGTATTTTTTTCAATTCCTACTATTAGTTCACACTCTCCCTTTATTTTGTTCAAATTTTCCAATCGTTAATAAAATGCTTACCATCCCTCCACTCAAGTTCAAAAAAAATTTTTTTAAACTTATATAGTAGATGACACTCAATGTTAATACAGTTTTTTCAAATATTAATTCATTAGTTAAATTTAATTAATTAAATTTAGTTTTGTATGGGAGAAAAAATTTTAATTATTTAATAAAAAGTAACCAAAATAAAAAATTTCTTTGTTGACCTAAGCAGGAATTGATTTAATTTTATATATTACTTGTTACCAATCCCTTCTGCGTTTATAGAATAAGCAGTTATTACCTTTTTTTATTCGCAAACTTCTAGTGTTTTTTCATTTAAATTGGCAAAACTTTTCTGGTTTTAATTTATTTGTCAAACACAAGTTTTTGTTTAAAGTTTTACGACTTCATGCATAGGTATTGCATCTTTAACTACGCATAACGACAGGTTTGTCCGTTTTTGTTCCATACATATTTATGTGGTTCGTTTTGAGCCATATTTGTCGATTTCAACCTTTTAAAAAAAAAAATTGTTTGGGGAGGGGGGCGGCAGGTTGTGTCTCTTTAACCATCTTGAAAGGCAGTTATCTGCATTTGTATCAAATCAGTTTTTCGTAGCATAGAAATAAATTTCAGCCCTCTATACCACTTCGTGTTGGTTTTGTATCTTTAGCTTTTTGAATCTTTTGTATCAAAACTGCCTAAAAAGGCAGTTTTGTGCCATACAAATATATTTCATCCTTCTTAACGGTTTAGTGTAGGTTTTGTATCTTTAAGAGACGGTTTTGAGTCTGGCAGGGTTGGATACTTGACATTTTTGATTTTGCTGAAATTTTCAAGATATGTTCTTTATGTAAAACTATTAGAGAGGTGTTTTTTTTTTTTTTTTTTTTTTTGTGAAAGAGACATTTTTCTTAAGTTTTTTGGGGGGAGGGGACCAAAAATGAAGATCCTCGGGAATTTCGAGAAAAGCACATCTATTTACGTGGGGTAATGCATTTTGTGAAATAAGAAGACACTGACCATTATTTTGTGTTTTCTGCTACTACTTCAACGTTGACTATTAAGACAATAAATGCTTTCGGTGAACATTTGCATCGATGGTCAAAGGTCATTGAAAAATCTTCGAAATAAGACTATTTTCTTAGACAGTCAAAATTTACTTGTGCCAACACCCTCAAAGTGAAATTTAGTCTTTATCTAGAATTTATTAAGTAGAAGGAATAAAAATTACTTGTGGTAGTGATCGACCATTTCAACCTTCATCTATGAAGAGGTACCTCATCATAAAATAGAGTTAACATGTCTAATATGCTAGTGAATAGGAATTGTATTTTTGTAATGGTAGATATACTATAGTACACCCCCACCGAAATTATGGCTGTGATAGAATTCGATGAACGGATACCAATAGCTGATTCACTGCTGTTTCGTGCGGAGTCGGTAGAGCTGTAATAAGATCACCGTACTCTTTTGCTGATCGTGAGAGCTGTATTAAGTTCACGGTCGAGGTCCCTCCTGTGTCTTTAGCAGTCGAGTGTATACGTTCTACGTTGTGTGTGATCGAGACTGAGAAGCAACAGCGTGAGGAAGATTATGTCGCAATCACAAGTAGCAAGTCAACTGTTTAATGTGGACCATCCATCGGAGTAGGCGTGTTCAGATCGAGGTGGGCGTTACTGTCAAGTCAATGTAGGACAGTGTTCACATCACGTCCGAAGGTCACTAATGTAGGGATAATAGTTATCAACAATATCAGCCTTCATCTATGAAAAATTACCCCAACACTGAATCGAGTTAGAACGGTAGAACGGTAGAAATAACAACTATCTCGGAACACAGCCGCGAAGCGGCCTTAACCGATTCATCGAAATTGTTAGGTTAGATAGTGGGGGTGGTTAGGAGGGAAGGAAATGGGTGGAGATGGTGCATAACACTAGTAAAGCGGCGAGGAGAACATAAACCAATACATGGACAGTCATACGTTAAAGGGAGACTGTGGTAATCGTAGAACGATAATATGGTAATTAAACACGAAAAAGTATACATGGATAAGCGTAAAATATTAAAGACTTGGTTAAATGAACTATATACATATTTACAAAACACGACGAACGCAATATAAATCGCGGAACAATTAAGTAATATAGTAAGATAAATCATGGGTACTAAAACAAGAGTAAAATATAAACGTAAGGACATGAAAGTGAAGTAGTAACGAAAATCGATAATAGTTATAATTAGACAGCGGATAATATGCAATTGCATACGTGCATATGCAATTGCATATTTTAGCACTTTTTGCCATTTGTGCATATAAATGCATAAAAAGGTATATTTGCTCTTATAAATGCATATTTTCAGCATTTTATGACTTTTCCCTCCTAAAACCATATCACTATTCCTTTTATGTAAGCATAAGGAACGCTTTAAATTTTGTTTTGTCGTTCTTTATCACCTGAAAGGGTCAGCTGGATTGATGTTGCTGGGGGTGATTGCAATCACGTGAAAAAGATGTAGAAATGAGGTGTGTGTCGGGAAGGGGGGTACAAAGGGCCCACCCAAACAGACATTCGTCATAGAAACCTCAGAAAGGCATGGTCAGATATTCTATGAAGGGATGTCTTTTCCTGGAATAAATAATTGTCAATCTGTGTGGGAAAAATAAGGCTACTGTGGTAGGTAGAAAATGACCTCCTTTTCCTGTGATTGATTAGTTAAAAGGTCGAGTGAATACATTTTCGGAGAGAGCTGCTATTCTAACATATTTCGATAGTCCATCCGATAGATAGATAGTTTCGACATTCATCAGTTGAACACGTAGTAAGTGAAGCTTCGAACGTGATTTTTGACTGCTGAATTTTATAATATGCCAAAAATTAAGTCGACTAAATCAAATTTAATGAAGACATGGTTTTCGGACTATGGGAAGGACTTGACGACCGATGGGGAAATAGTATTTTGTGTGATTTGTCAAAAACACATTTCCTGTGAAAAAAAATTACCAAATCGATCAACATATAAAGACTAATGCTCACTCCGCGAAGAAAAAGTAGAATACAAAAGGATTTGTTCCAAGTTTATTAACTATTCCTGTTCAAGCAGCTGAAAAGGAAAGTGATTTTTCTAGTGATTTATGCAAAGCCTTAGTAAGCAGCAATATTCCTTTAAAAAAGTTAAATAATCCAAACTTAAGACAGTTTTTAAAAAAATATTGTACCAATCAGATCATTCCCGATTAATCGACTTTAAGAAAGAACTACCTTCAACCGATATATAACGAAGTACTGGATGATATTCGACGAGATATTGGAGATGGCCCTATATGGATTGAAGTCGATGCGACGACAGATAAGTGCGGTCGCTATATTGCTCGTTTTATTTGTGGAAAAATGGATAATATTCCTACTCGACCACATCTTCTAGCAAGCAAAGCCCTTGAAAAAGTCAATCATTCAACCATAGCAAGGTTTGTCAATGATTCTATCAAATTATTATGGCTTGATAGAGATGGTTCTGAAGATGTTTTGATTTTTGTCAGTGATGCCGCTCCGTATATGGTCAAATCTGCAGCAGCACTGGAAATTTTTTATCCCAGAATGCTTCATATTACATGTTTGGCTCATGCTGTTCACAGACTGGCTGAAACTGTTCGAGAAGCATTCTCCTCTGTGAATGCTTTTATTTCTAGTATCAAGAAAGTTTTTCTCAAGGCACCTGTGCGCATAAAATTATATAAAGAAATGTATCCTGATTTGCCCTTACCTCCACAGCCTGTGATAACTAGGTGGGGTACATGGATTGAAGCTGCACGTTTTTACGCTAATAATTTTGATACAATAAAGTCAGTTGTAGATGCAATTGACAGTTCCTGTGCTTCTTCAGTTAATGTCACAAAAGAATCACTACAGGATATCTCTTTGCAGAAGGACTTGGCCATAATTGACACTCACTTTTCTTTCTTAAGTGGAGCAATAACAAAGCTCGAAACACGAGGTCTTCCCCTGGCTGAGGCCATATCCGAAATTGAAAAAATTCAACAGTGCATCAATGCTCTTCCAGACTCAGTTGGAAAGAAAGTAAAAGAAAAATAGTGTTTCGTTCACAACAAAAATTCGGGTTTTGCAGCAGTGAAGAAGATAAATGATTTTCTTAATGGAAACGGAACTGAACTTCTAGAGAAAGTAAAACTAATGAGTACGAAATTGTACCAGTTCTGTCCAATAACATAGGTTGACGTGGAGAGGTCATTTTCTGCTTTCAAAATGATCTTTGATGACCGACGACATCAATTCACCCTTGAAAATTTGGAAAAACACTTAGTTGTGTATTGCAACAAAATTTATTCAGTTTAATAAAATCTCTCCGGAAAATGCGATGATTTTTCTTCTCTCATTTATCATACTTCAGTTTTAGGCTTTTTCTTCAGAAATGTGTAGATTCAAGTGAGAAATATTTTGATTTTCTTCCTTTTAACAAAAAAATGTGTTAGCTGTGTTTATTGGAAAAAGTAAGTAGTAGTATTTAAATAAGTTGAACTTTTAATTTCTATTTTAAATGCATATTTCTAGTTGTAAGAGCATATATTCAAGTTTTTTAGTGCATATTTGCATGCATATTCTGTCCGTTTTTTAGTGCATATAATCCGCTGTCTAGTTATAATCCATATTTACAAGGACGTGAAGATCGCAGTCATAAAAGATCGCATTATAGTTAAATCACTAGGATAAGCAAAGTAATGGGATAATTGAGGGGGAGTATTAACGTGCTAGACTCTGTTATAGTAGTGATCCTGGCGTCCTGGTTGTAAACCACTCGTTTTCTGGGTTGCTCACTTCCCTGAGATTATCATAATACATATTCCTTGGAGACGACCCCCGTAGGGGTTGCTCGCCTCTTTGGTCTATGTAAGATGTGTTAAGCTGTGTGTGTGGTGTAAAAATTATTATGTGTTGGGCTGGGGATGTTAAAATAAAGCTTTATCCTTTAGGAAAAAAGCAGCAATTGGACTAAATTTTGAACTATCATCAATAAGATCAATATCTGAAAGTGTATTAAAATTGCTGGTTGTGCATGTTTGTGCCTCATTATAAAAAATTTTGTTCAATTTATGAATGTAATCATTGATATCGTCAATTTTTAGATCTTTTTTAATGCTTTTATTACTAATGCATTTGGGCGCACCTACTAATCTTCTAAGGAATTTACCTTCTGCTGATGAAAGCTTTTGTCTTAAATTTTTGCTCAGGGTTGTGATGGCTGGGCATGCGTATGTGAGAATTGGCCTAATGGCCATGAGGTAGATTGTTCTCTTACATTTTATATCTAGGGATGATTTTTTTATTTAAGATAGAGTTGAGGGCCCAGTATGCGCCATTCGCTTTCTTAATTATATTAATAATGTGCTGATTCCAATTTAGTGTTGGGGTGATGGTTACGCCAAGGTATTTAGCTGAGGTGGAGGGTTTGATGATTTCGTTGTAGAAAGTAATCTCCGGAATTTCTCTTTCTTTTTTATTTCCATTAAAGATGAGCAATTGGCATTTGTCTGGATGCAATTTAATTTTCCACTGGGAGCACCATCTCTCGATATCAAGGATTTTATTATTCATCAGTGTGAAAGCTTGTTGGTGGTTAATGGACTTGGTGATGACCGCGGTATCGTCGGCATACAGCGCAGTAAACTCATTCATGTTGTTGTTATCAATGGGAAAGTCGGCCGTGAAGAGAATATATAACAGTGGTCCTAGAATGCTTCTTTGAGGCACGCCTGAGTCCAGCCTGAATATCTTTGTAATCGGAAAAGGATTTGTCGATTTTGATTCTGAACTTTCTGTTAGTTATAAATGAGTTAATTAGCATAATAAGATCAAGGGAGATGTTCATTCTGTGTAGTTTTGCCATTAGTCCCTTATGCCACACTCGATCGAAGGCCTTGGCCACGTCGAGCATAAGCATAAGGGTTGTTTCACGTTTAAATTTGGCGTTACTAATATATTCAAGAATATTAGCTTGGTCGTAGATCGATGTTTTCTGAAACCATATTGTTGATTTGGGAGTAGGTGGTTGTAAGCGTTCAGTCTTCTTTGGATAATTTTTTCATAAACTTTTGAGAGGGTGAAGAGAACACTTATCGGCCTATAATTTTCGGGATCGGAGGCAGACTTTCCAGGCTTTGGCATTAGGATAATGTCTGATTTTTTCCATTCAATAGGAAAATATAAATTTTTAATCGAGGCATTATAAATATTGATCAGCTGTGAGATTTTATTTCGAGGTAGCCTTTTTATCATCATATCTGAAACGTTATCATACCCTGGGGCTTTCTTGTTCGGGAGGGATTTTATTATGCTTATGAACTCGTCTTCTGAGGTCGGTTCGATGTTATTCTCAATGTTGTTTAGGTTCAGAATGTTATCACAGCAGTTGTTAATGATCTTGTCGTTAATGGGGCATATATTGTCGTTATTGTTGCTGAATTGATTTTCCATAGTATTGGCGAAAATAGTAGCTTTATCTTCAGATGTATAGGCAGTGCTGTTTGGCCCTTTTAAGGGCATCTTACTTAAGAGAGAGATTTTAAGTGCCTTCGTCATTCTTCAGATAGAATTATCTGTAGTATTCAGGCTTTCCAGTTTTTTGTTCCATTATTGGTTTCTATGTTTGTTGCATTTATCATTAATAATTTTATTTAGGCTATTGATTTGACTTTTTAAGGCTGGGTTGAAGTTTCCTTGAAGTCTTTTTCTCAGTTTATTCTTCTCCTTAATGATTTTTCTGATATCATACGGCAGTTTAAAGTTGTTGCGGTTAGTGGGAATGAGTTTTGTTGCTTCATTAAAGGCGTAATTCATAGCATTTGTAAGTTTATCGATTGAGGAGTCTACATCATCTTTACTGTTTGGCTGTTTGGGACCGAGTGAAGTGGAGGATATTATGATAAAGATTCCAATCAGTCTTTCTTTTGAATTGGTCATTCACGAGCTTATCAAGATTAGTTGTTATCCAAACAGGATAGTTCGCTACTTAGTTCACTTAGAGTATCGATGACGAAAGGTGAACTCATGTTTGTGATCATAAAGTTCAATGGTGGGTGCTTGCCGCAGTGGTGAAAATAAGTTGGTCTTTCTGGTGCGAAAACAGTTAGTCCAAATTCCTTAACAAGTTGGTGTAATTGTCTGCCTAATTTGTTGTTTTTTCTACAACCCCAAATCTCATTTTTTGAATTGAAGTCTCCCAGTGCAATGGTTGGGAGATTGGCCGGGAATATGAATTCTTTAGAGAAATCGTTAAGTGGAGGGTTGTAGATGCAAGATATTTTTATTCTGCTATTATTAAATTGCAATAGGATAGAAATTTCTTCTCTGTTATCTTCGGTGCTTATATTATAAATAGGTGCATTGTACTTCTTGTGAATGAATATCGCACATCCGCCACCTTTACGGATGATTCTGTCGCACTTAAAGGTGTTGTAATTATGAATCTTAAGTCTATTGGTTGGTTTGGTATGGGTCTCAGTAATTTCGAAAATGTCCGGGTTGTAATTAGCGACGAAGTCTAGGAATTCTGCAAATTTTTTAAGTAAGTTATTCGCATTCCACAGGACTATGGTTAGGGGGTGGAGGAATACTTTATATTCGTTATTAAAACTGGGGGTTCCTTGGTTACTTAAAAGTTGCTGTTATTGTTATGTTGAAATTGTTATGCATTTGGCTAGATTATTGCTTGCTTCTACTGCCTGTTGCAAAAGTAATGCTGGGTCAAGGTTAGCAGTCGATTGGTTATTATTGTTTTGGACAGCGTTTGCATTGTTAATTCCTGATCAAATAATGTTGTTATTATAATTTCTTCTATTATCACTATTATTACTGAATGATTTTTCTTTTGTCAAATCTATTGTGCATTTTTTCAATTACTTTTTCATACTTGGGGCATCCAGTGAAATTTGCGGGGTGCTCGCCCCCACAATTACAGCATTTGGTCGGTTCATTTAGTTCTTTCATGCATTTGCTTGTGCTGTGGTTACCTGGTGGTTACCTGCACATTTCACACACCGGGGGGGGAGGGGTTCAAAGCCGCTGGCCATGGAAGAATTCCTGGTAGCGGTGGCACTGCGATGGGTGATCTGATTTTCTGTATTCTTCTATCTTGACGCTAATCTTGAATAAAAATCTAATATTGTAGATGTCTTTGCTAGTTTCAAGGTCTTTGTTGAGTGTAACAACGTAAGTGGGTATGGGGGTTTTATTTCCGTTGTTTCTCCTGAACATTTGTGTAACATTTATGACTGAGACATATTGATCTAATATTTCTTCCTTAACTTGATCTGCGGTAAAAACTTTTGGAACTCCTTTTTAAGACTATTCTGAATGTGCGCTCCTCAGGGAGGCTATAGGTATGGTGAGCAATATTCTTTTCTTTTAGTAAGGTTATAATTCTGCATCGATCTTCCGTCTTATTTGTTTTGATGGTGAAAAATCACCATTGTTTTTGGCTGTGTAATCTTCTATGTTTTTATCCTTTAGTATTTTATTGAATTCTCTCCAGTCGAACCTTTTGTCTTTAATGACGATGGGGGGGGGGGATTTTGGGTGTTTTCTTATTCTGTAGAGTAAACCCGTCTTCTGGGTCAGGGTCATCGTTGTTATTTTGATTTGCCCTGGTTGGGGAGGGTGGGGTGGCCTTGAATCTCTTAGTTTTTGAAATGGAGAAATTTTTGTCTCTGTGATTTTGATTTAGAGTGTCAGGGAACTGTGTCCATCGTGTTATCAAGTGTTTGATTATTGCTTTCTAAAGTAAAAGATGGGAACTGCTCTTGGTGATCCCTAGCATACTCATCTAATTTTATTAAGGTTGTATTAGATAAAGCTTTAAAGAGATCATTTTGACTATCTATTTAACTTTTGAGTTCGTGTTGCTTTTGTTGAAAAACAATAAAACTGTTCTTTATTTTTTCTATATTATCCACAATTTTGTGTCCGTTATCCACAAAGGTATCGCGACATCGCTTATAGCCGTGTCGGAATCGTTATTATCAAAATTTTTGTCTATCAGAGAATCCGAATCTAGATCTGTGCAGTCGTCATCGGTGGACTGTACTTTATTCTTATGAAGATTTTTTCGCTTTTTCTTATTGTTCGGTTTATCCAAATTAGCAATATTTAACCCTGGTATGATTTTATCGGAGTGAGAAATCTCTACAACATCGGGATTAAGAGCGTTATTATTAACATTAACATTATCCGCTTCTGTAGGACTCTCGGAACTAGCCATGATTTTATGATCCTGAAAGGTACCTTTAGGTGGTGGTAATTCACAAGGTGAAGCCGTATCTCTGGCCTAATCCCAAAGAAAAGCAAACACCGAGTCGTGGCTTGTGTTGACACCGGGCAGCTATGGTAGGCTTAAGGTTTCCACCATGAGTCAGTCAATACTAACCTGAGGAGTCATCAAATAAATAAAAAACAAAAAGTTGATCGCTGCTGGAAGATTTAGATTGGCTATAAAACAACCGTTCTCCACAAGATCCAAAGTCGCCCAAAAACTAGAATCGAGTTAACATGTCTTATATACTAGTGAATTCGAATTGTATTTTTGTAGTGGTAGATACACTATATTACTCTTTGCACTCTAGGTAAGAGGTACAATATTTCCGATCTAATTTTTTACTCTGAATCGAATGAAATCACATTCTAGTTGATCTATCGATGTATAATCGATAGCAGTGATGGGCATCATTCAAGAAAATTTTATTCATGACTAAATTTATTCAGAATAAATTTATTCTGAAAGATTATTCACATGAAAATTTAGTCATTATTCATCATTCATTATGCAAATGTATAAAAAATTTTGAATAATGACTGATGAATAAATTCATTAGTCATGACTAATTTTTCTGAATAAAATTTTGAATAACCAGCGAAAAATGCAATCGATATGTCTTTGTCTAAAACGAGATGCAAAACATCGTTTGCTCTTAAACGTTTTATTTTAGGAATTTAACTATAAAACTAAGACAAGTATGAATATTTATTTTTATGTTATTTTAACTTACTCCAGCGTAACATACTTAGTTGTGCTAAAAAGTAAGTTTATAACAGTTTAGTTACTTAAGTTCATTTTAATTTAATAATAAAATTTTGTTCTAAAATCTATAAAACACAATTTCTTATAGTTCTTGAAAGCAAACGATAATCTTATTTTAAATTTTTAAATAAAATTTTAACTTAAAAAATTAAACACTTTTTTGCCATGTAACCATTTCTCAAAAGTATGCATTATGTTAGACAAAAGTAAATTTCCTCAACTATTATATAAATATACTTGAAAAGGATTAACGTTTTATTTGTGTTTGTCATAATCGTAGTCAGTGTATTCCGTACCCATTTTTGTTGACCAGTGAAGTTATTCAGTTATTCTTGACTAATGAATAAAGGATACTGAATAAAGAATAATGAATGATTTATTCTTTATTCAAAATATTTCTGACTAATGAATAAATCTTTATTCATTATTCATTATTCAGAGTTTGAATAATTATTAATCATTCTTTATTCATTATTCTGAATGACAAATGCCCATCTCTGATCGATAGTCGATATATAGTAGTTAAGTTATTTAGGTTTTATATAGAAAAAGAGCAAATTCTGGCTCATTTATATTTATGCATGTGACATTGCTATCCATACAAGTGGGGTATTGATACCAATGTATTTTTAAGCAATTGATTAGAACGCTTCAGTTCTCTATCAGTTTAAAAGTTATAAATTCAGTTATACACCCTTGTGCAAATTAATTGAAACAAACTTTTTTTTTCGTGTTATATACACCCGCAAAAGAAGATGTTTTGGGGTTGTTTCGGTTACAATGGGGTTGGACCTTTGCAGCCTATTGACGGTATGATGCGTTCTGAGCAGTACATTACTATTCTGGGTAAAAAAGTTGTTCCAGAGTTGAAAAAACGATACCCTGATGGAGCAGGGATTTTTCAACAGGATTTAGCTCCTTGCCATACGTCCAAAATTGTCAAGAAATTCATGTCTGAGAATCAAATTGAGACATTGGAATGGCCAGGGAACTCTCCGGATATCAACCCAATTGAGAATCTCTGGGCCATATGCAAGAATCGCCTATTAAATATGGACTGTACAACTATGGAGAAGCTAATCACGGCGTTAATTCATGTGTGGTAGAAGGACACAAATATTCTAAATGACAGTAAAAAATTAGTGAAATCCATGCCGAATCATGTCCAAATGTTAATAAAGTGTCTTGGAGATCATATTATGTACTAAAAATTTTTGAGTTTGTATAAATTTAAATAAAATAGCATTTTCTCTTAGTTTTCTGAATTTATTGAGTTTGTTTCAATTAATTTGCACAAGGGTGTATGCTTAAAAAATACAGTTGTGTGCTTTTTTGTACCAACCTACTTAGAACTATTATATCTTTTAAACTGTTTGTGAACTGATGTGTTGCTCTAGATTGCTCAAAAAATACTTTAGAATCAATATTTCACTTGTCTGGGTAGCAAAATCAGGTGCATAAATATAATTTAGTCAGAATTTGCTCTTTTTTCGGAATAAAACTTAAATAACTTCTTAAATATTAGCTATATAGACTTGAGTAAAATTTCCTTCAATTCAGTTTACAAAATTACATCAAAAACATTAAATTACTTGTTTAGACAGCAACGGGTAAGTTTTGTCCCCTTTGACCTCTCCCCTTCAGTAAAATTCTAGATAAAGACAGCAACTCACCTCTGGGTAAGGGTGTTAACTTCAGATATTCATATTGAGTCTGAATCACATTTTTTAAAATGATTTAAAAATATCTTTTACTTATTTCTTTATTCAATTACTCAGGTTTGAGCCTCAAAGCTTAGAACCATATTATATAGAGTTAAATCAATAACCATCGATGTGAATAGATTTTGTTTCTGCTGTACTTAAGACTTCTTTTCCAGGAAATTTCATACAAGTCTAATTCTCACAACGTCGGCCTGTATACTCTCGACTGCTAATGGTAACATAGGAGCGACCACGACCGCGAACTTAATACAGCTCTCACGTTCAACACACAAAAGTGCGGGGATCTTAATACAGCTCTCTCGGCTTCTCACAAAACAGCAATGAATCAACTAGTGGTATCCGTTCATAGAATTCTGTCACTGACAAAATTCTGGTGGGGGAGTGTCTACCAGTACGAAATTACAATTCAAATTCACTAATATATAAGACATGTTAACTCGATTCTATGTTGGGGTACCTTCTCATAGAAGACACCCTTACCATTGTCGTTACTACTATCCCTACAACCCTAACCGTGTTTAACATTATTTTTTAACATTTTGTCACTTTTGTCCCAATTACTACTGTTCCCTTAAAATCCTCTTGTAGTTGGAACAGAAGTGACTGTTAAAGAGATATTAACATAAAATAATCATTTAAACTTTTTTTTTTTCTTTTTTGCTTAAAATATTTTTAAAACAAAAATAAATTTAGAAAACAAGTAAAATCAAAACTATCGAGTATATTATTTATTTACATTTCTAAACAATATATAATAGTTTGTTGTATCAAGAATATGCATATGTATGGATGCTGAGGCTAATTTGTCTGAGTTGTTTTACATGCCTTGCAACAGAAATGTGCAACAATTTTAATTTTTACCACAGATAAACCAGGTATTTGTCGTAATGTATGAAATAAGGGTTAAAACATGACTCGCTACGCCATGATGCATTAGAATCTTAGATGCTAAAGATTTATTTAAAAATTAAGGAGAATGCACTAATGAGCTTTAATTTTGATGTATCTATTTTATTGGCCTTCAGAGCTAAATAAATTAGACGTGCCTAAAAAAAATCGGGTTTGGCATTTTGTTTAGAGGAAAGCTTTTTCTTCCAGAATATTGGAAAAAACTGGAAGTGGCTGGACAAATAGGTAAAAACTAAGCGAAATCGATGGAACTAAAAATAACCATTACGTTGTTTACCGAAAAATCTTACCGTTAAATAATTTATTATTAAATACCAATTTAAAATTTTTCATTGCAATATCAGAAAATTTAAAATGTTTCACAACAACAATTTCAAAAAATCGCTTTTTTATAATATTTGTTTTAGTTTTATGTAGGATTTTAAGATTTATGTATCATATTAAAGAGTTTTTAGTATTCATAATTAATACTATTTTATCGTAAAACTTTTTTCGCCATTTGTAATTGTAGAGGCTGTTGGTTGCGACAGCTGATATAGCATGAAAAGACGAGGTAGAAGGATCGAGGATCGGATCGAAGACCGAAGGTACGAGGACGAACCGGAATAGTTCCCTCGCGGATGAACACACCGGCGGAGGAGCACAACCGGCGGCCACCACAGGTTGTGAAGAGGCTGATGTCCAGTACTTAACGGGATGACAGTTTGCCTTCGGGAGAGTTGTTGTTCAGCGTCCGAGACTTCACCACGATATTTCGTTTTCTACTCGGTGACGCCCACCTGTAGTTTGAGATGTTTACAATCGAAAGTTAAAATTTTAATTGATTTTTATAACAAGTTTTAAATGTTTTTTAACAAATAATCAGTTAATTGAAGTTTGTTAGTTTCTTGATGGTTTTGTTATCTTTGACTATTAAAGAGGATGTTTCATTGCCATATTGTTTCATTTGACGTCTTACATTCCCATCACCGAAACCTATACAGTAATTATGAATTCAATATGGGATTTCTAGTAGTGTAAGTGGTTAGTATACATGCATATTCCCCTTCACTACGAACAGGCTCATAGGACTTATATCATAGCTTTCCATCTCACTCTATTTGTAGCCAGATATTATGCCACTCTCCGTGTTTTTTCTATTGTTTTCAATTCTTCTACTGTCCTGCGCCAAGTATTTTCAGGTCTTCCTCTTTTTCTATTGCCCTGAGGGTTCCTATCAAAAACTTATTTTACTTTAAATTTTTTTACGTAGAACATGATCAATCCACTATGCGGTTAGCATGAGATTCATTAATTTAATTAAACCATGTTTAAAATAAGCAAACATTTTCTTCATCTGGCAGCTACTTTAAGTTAAAATGAAATCGCAACGGCTTAATTACTAACATAAATATAGACTGAATGGGGTCGTACTGTCCATACACCTGAAATTGTGATCGTCACAGCTACTATCTACTATGGAGGGGTGAGGCTTCCTCGAAAGTTTGGCGCCTGATCACTTATTTACTCATTGAAACGTTTAATATGGTTTTAAAACATATTTATTCTAATTTGTTTCATTCTTATTGTGAATAAATTATTTTTATAAAACTTATGTAATGAATCAGAGTGAAAACCTAAAAACATGTCACTATTTTTGATAAATTAGTGGAGAGAACAACATTTCCTCCTAATGCAAATGATTATAACTTTGGATCGCTCCTAGTGAATGATGAAATCCAGAAAGTGCCCTCGAAAAGAGAAAAAAAATAAGGAGAAGCAAAATCAATTTGAACTTTGTATTTACGAATTTTAGAACAAAATTACACACTTGCTTGAGATAAATAGTCTCTTGATGTGACTAATCAAAGTAAAACACCCTAATTTTACTGTAATGCATTTTATGTATGACGTTGTTTTGCACTAAACATGTATTTTATTTTATGGCTGTGGTACCTGCCACACTTTTAAACGCTTTTAACTACGAGGATTGAATAGAAATGACAGAAGAGGAATGCCACTTATCTGAAGAAGAAATTTAATTCCATCCAGTTAATTTAAATAAAATAAAAAAACGATTTATAATATTTTAACATTTTAAAACCTGTCACTATTATTGTAAATATGACTTTCTTACTAATTGATTTTTTTTTTCTTTTTTTTTCTTTTAAGTTTCAATACTTCGAAGTTTCAGCAGGGAGAAAGAATCAATATTTAAAATAATTTTGTTGGTTGTAAAACAAAGAAAATTTTAGTTTTTAATAAAAGTATATTTTGAATTTCAGCTGACTAATTATTTGAATTTGCAGTTTTATAGCTTTAAAAATTCAAGCACGTTAGACATCAATCTTGTAAAAAAGTAAGTTTCCACAAAGAATTTTTTTAAACTAGAATTCGGATTATTGTCATTTCAAGATGATTCAATTGAATCTATTGAAATTACAGGAAAATTGTGAATTTGAAACTTTCTTTTATAGTATTTATAGTATAGTATTATATTTTTTCAAAGGAAGCAATTACTGCCGAAGGTGTTATCTTAAAAACTTCAGGTTGATAAATGAAGATTTTTACTAGTGAAAAAATTTAAAGATATGCATTATTCCTTATATGATGTATATAATATCTTTATATAATAGTGAGGATAAAAATTAATTAACTAGGTGGACCGTAAAACATCTCATGTTTGTGAATTCTTACCTTCGTAAGTATTAAAAAAACAGCTTTAGATTGAGCTATATATAAGCCTGAAGTGTATCAAGCCACTTTACAGAACCTTAAATGAGTCATCAAGTCGAAATGGCCAGGCTAATGTTCAATGGAATTATTCTCCTGCATGATAATGCCCGACCACACACGGCTAATACGGTGAAGGTGACATTACAGCAGTTTCGATGGGAAACGCTGGAACGTCCTCCGTACAGTCCAGCCTTTCACCGTGTGACTTTCATGTTTTTGGACCTCTGAAACAAGCTATTCGCGGACATCGATTCACAACGAACGACGACGTGTGTGACTGTGGGTCCAGATCTAGATCCACCAGCAGACTACTAGCTTCTTCAAAGATGGAATCGACTGGCTAGTGCCGCAATTGGATAAATGTGCCAACAGTTTTGGCGACTATTTTTGAGTATGTGTACTGTGTATAACTACATTTGTGAGTTAATTAAATCATTACCGTTACTTTGCACTAGTGACCGGGTTTCATTTGAATGCCCCTCTTATAAACTTGAGGTAGAAATATAATAACCTGAGGTAGAGCATAATATACCTCACGTTAGTAAAATATTACCTTTCCAACTATCAAAAAATACATCTGAGGTAGACTTATAATAACCTGAAGTGTTAAATGAAGCACCTTAGGTTGTTGAATAAATACTTCCACAAGTGTAAAAAAACATAATTCAGGTTGATAAGTATACTTATCATATGTTACATAGGTTATTATAATAACCTAACGTGGAAAGTTCAGGTTGATACGAATATACCTCTGGAGGTATATTTAAGTAAATTTGAGGTTAATTTTGAGGTATTCATTAGCACCCTTGCAACCTAACGACGTACTTGAATAGCAACCTCTTTTATACCTTTAAAATTCCTCATTTGTACCTAAAAAATACCTTGATTTTTCCATAAGGTTATCATCTTAGTGAATGCTGTGAAACGCTCTTCTTACTTTTGTCCTTATTATCACAACTCAGATATCATAGTAAATTGTAATTAATATAAATACTGGAGTAAAATCCTATTTTGAAAGACTTTTTGAATGAAAATAATCAGAATTAACGTTATGTACAAGTGAAAACCATGAAAATGTTTCAATAATTAAATAGTAACAGAAGATAAAGAGATTTGATTCTCAGTGATTCTTAAACTTTTTCAGGGGCTCTAGAACAGAGATGTCAAAGTTCATCGTGACGTCTATTTAGTCAAATGATTGATCTTTTTATCTATGAAAATCACCAATAACCGCTATAGGTGATCGCAACGCTCGAATATGTCATCTGGGGAGAGGGCCGGTTCCATGCCTATGGCCCTTCTCCCTTCCCTCTCCTCTTCCCAGTACTAAGTATCCTCGTAGTAAGATATTTTTTCTTTTTTCTAATATTTTTCCCTTTAAATTAATAAAAATATTACTTAAAATTTTCATTATTGTTTCTTTTAGAACTATGTTTAATGTAGTTTTCAGTTGCATATAGTTTCCCAACTTAAAAGATTTTAATCTATATGAAAATCAAGACAGAAAGTAACTTACTTACTTCTTCTAGGATGGTGAAAGCATGCAAAGTGCTGCCATAGGTAAAGAGCTCTTCTCGACGCCACCTGTAGCGCAATTGCGAACTTTTTCCGCTCATCTTCTGTGAATTAGCTTGCAGTAAGATTGTAACTTAAAAACTGTTTTCGAAATACAAAACGAATTATTCTGTCATATCATGCAAATTTCTCTTGTAGACAAAAAATAAGTGAATTATTAAAGTTTTAAACAATTTTTTTTTTCTTTAAACCTAAATTTCCTGATCTCCGAAAAACTAATAGTAGACAAAATTTTGTAATTAAAAGTTGGCTTCATGCCAAAAGCCCAAATCGGGCAATGGCAATATTATTTTAGTTTATGTGGGAAGAGTTTTGACGGGTTGGGTAATTTTAAATGCGATGTAGACATATATTGCTAAAGAAATTTTAAGTTGACATAATACATGTAATGTGTATGTAAAAGAAAAACACTTTTTATACAAAACACGTATCAGATTTCATTTAACTTATTCAATAAGTATGAGGATGATGAAGAATGAGTCATAATCGGAATCTTTCATAAAAAAACCTACGAATTTCTCTATAAACATCAATATAAGATAAAGTTGTTTTACTATAAAAATGGTTTGTATGTTACCAATTTAAGCTTACCTTCTCATTTTCTGAAACTTAAATGTATCTATTTCTTTAACTTAGCTAACACAGATGATGAGATTTTAAGTTTATACTTGATGTTGTTTTACTTAACATAAGAAGCGATGTGTAATTTGTATTAATAGTGCTGATAAAAATATTGATCTGTTTTCAGGCACTTATATATATTCCGATTTATTTCATTTGTGAAAAAAGAATTCCATTTTATTGACTATAACAACAAAATCAACGTCTTTTTTGCACCATCATTGCTCACCATTTAAAACTAATTCATTTATTTCTTGAATTCAAGTAAACACCTTTTCTATTTTCTCCTTTGATTTAGAGTAACTGTAATTAGATTCAAGTTGTGTAAATCTATTTAATTAGAGATGCTCAACCTATGTACCAGAGACAAAATGTGGCTCTTGCTTACAACCAAAACTAATGTATAAAACTGTTTTTCAAACTAATTTCAATAAATATTCAATAGAAAAAAATTATAATATTACAACTCTCAAATGTAGAGTTTCATAAAATGTCAAGATATTTCATTCTTTCTATACGGAAAGAGGCAGAAATTAAGAAAACTAAACCACTGATTCACAAGATCAGTGGCTAAAATATTATTATATATTCAAAAAGAAAAAAATGGTATGTTCTTTTTGATAATGTGACTATCATTCTAAGTTTGACAGTTTCAACCAGTTTTTCATATTGTTATGTCATTTACCTATATATTAGATTTTTTTTAATCCTATTTATGATGTTGACAAAAAAACTTTTAAACTTTTGTATACTTCCATGAAGAAAAAACTGTTAAATATTAAAATTTCTTGTGAAAAAAATGTTTTTACTCTAAAAGTATAATTAAAGTGTGTGTTCTATCCCTTTATCACTAAATAATAAATATCCTAAATTAGCCTGAAAATAATTAGTACTTATGGTAATCTGAAGTTCCTGCTGCTGCTATATCTCTTCTTAAAATAAAAAGTGAGCATTTATTTAACAAAGGCAAAGAGGTATGCAATGCATTTACCTCTGTCAAAGGGCAATTAGGGTAGGCCACCCTTCTAAAAATGCTTAGGGAGAACACTGACCTATATATATTGCTGACACAATTAATTTTAAATTCATCTGGCTCATTTTTTGTTTATTCAATTAAAAAAAATTTTAATTAACTATTTTTTCATTGGCAACCTTATCATCAGTATTTCCGAAATTAAGTACCTTTTTTAACTAACAAACGGCGTTTCTCATTACTCAAATAAAGCTTTTATATTGTACTGTCATTAGATTTTAGAAATAAAATTAACTTTTTGGAAATCTAATATGAGTTATAATGAAACGAGATATGGTATAAGCAAAGCTGGTTAAACGCTATAAATTGTAGATATATATAATTTTTTCTTAAGAATTGATTTACTTTAATGATAATTAAGATTGTGGTGAATAAATTGATTGATAAATTTATAAGTGATTGTTTTAATCATGATTTACTTTCACTCTATTTGGCTTTTTACTTACTCTATTCACTCTATTTAGCTTTCTACTTTTGTAAAAATAAATTGTAAGAAAACTTTTTTTTTTGTCTGATCATGAAATGGTCAAAAGAGCTGTAAAACATTATTCATTATTATCTTATAAGATTGCATTCTAAAAATTTATTATTTTGCTTTTAGAAGTGAATATGTCATTTCAATTCCGTGATGGGCATTGTGCCCGTAGTGATGATCTTCATCGTCATATATTACGGAGCCATCTAGCATACCTGAACCAAGAAGAAACTCCTTCTAAACTGCAACACAGACACAATCTGGAGAACTTAATCTCTGAATATTTGAGTACTGTTTCACATAGAGCAAAGTTCACATTTGCAGAAGTCTATGACATATTGAATAACAGCATAGAAAATAACTTTGATTTCAGTGCTTACAAAGCAGCTTCTGCATTTGAAGCATTGGAGAAGTATGCTACAAATTTGATAAGCCACCCTTGGAGGAAAGAATATAAAACTATAAAGGTATGTCCTCCATTTGAAATAAAACAAAGATACAAAAAATTTATGTAACTATCAAACTTGATGAACATTTAATATTTTCTTTATTACACTATCAGGGGTCTGTCTAGGTTTTTCTGAAAGGTACCTATTTTGTGAAAATTTAGACATAGTTTGTGAAAAATTGAAAATTATATTAAAAAATCAACATAAAAACATGGTAAAAATGCCATTTTACCTAGAATTTAATTTGTGAAGGTATCGCTAAACGGTAGTAAATTCGGCCTGGACAGACCCCTGACTATGTGTCACCAAGGCTAAGTCCCCAAAAGTTTACAATTTAGTCTTGCAAAGACTGTTCAAATCTCTCTTCTTTTTTTTTTCAAACCTAAATTTTCTATTCTAATAACCTAAATTTCAAACATTCTATTTTGTGTGTCAATACCAACTAACGTATAAACTTGTCTTCTGAATAAGTTTCATTGTTGAGTATTTTTCAGATGATGATGTAAATGTGCCTACTTTACTTTAAACAGCTAGGGACAAAGCTGTAGATCTTCCCATGTATTCTTTTTACTGTAATTGTCTTTCAATTTTTAAGATATTGTTGACTACAGCATACGGTATCTTTAACACAATAGTATGGCTACTCATTTTTGGTGAGAAAAAAAAACTTTAAAATGTCTTTTTTATCCTGCGTTTAAATTCGATGTGTGAATTAAAATTTTAGTGTTATTTTTCACTCTTTATATGTATAGGTACGTACGTAAGTTATATTCCAAATATTTATATTTTAGAGAAGGCTGCGCAATCTAATAATTTAATCAGTTCGTTATGCGGCTAATATCCCAAATTTTATCATTGTTACCATGATAGAACCACATATCACAACACCTCTTTGGCAATCCTACCTTTAGCACATGTTTTGAGTTGTTGGTAAAATATGTTATGCCAAAAACATAAATATGAATGTCACATTTAACTACTTAAGTTAAATATTTTTTAGGAGTAGTATTCGGTTTTTGTTTTGTACATAATACTGGTAATCAGAACTTTCCTATTTCATGGCCAATTCCCGAAATAGTAGATAGATTTAAATGAAATTTCGCAGAATATACGTGAATACAAAATAACCCTTCAACAGTTATAATACGCACACATTTTCATGCTTAACAACTATCAAAGGTGAAGAGTACGAAACAAGTTATAGAAATGAACAAACAATTGTTCAACAAAGATTTGGTCTTCTCTTATCCCTGTTTATTTTCAACAATAGACAGATCTCACATCATGATTTTGTGCACGAAAGAAGACTAGGTATTTCTATGGCAATTAAAAATGCATGTGGATTTTGACAATGTATTATTTATTACTTACCAAAATCTAGGGTGTCTTGCAACAGGGAAAACCTGGAATTATCAGAAAATTTATTAATTCTGGAAATAGTAGAGAATTTCTAAAAAATATTAGTAAAACTGTGAAAAGTTTTAAATCAACAAACAGTCACATGTCAAGCAATTGATGTTTCAGTCCGTGAGCAGCGCTTTACTAAAAATGACATTTCTCTCATATTTTTTCCGGGTGATCCCGAAGTTTCAGATTTTTTATTTAGCAGTAATTCATTATTTTTCTGTCGTTTCCCTACGAGTTTCTCAAATATAACACATAAAATGATATATTTAATACATGTGGATTTCGAATTTGGGGCAACGCTTTTTTTTTGAAGCGTTCTATTGGGGCTATTCCATCATAATTTCTCATCTTTGGATAATAGTTTTTAGGAAATTATTTATAATTTTCAACCCTTTTCATATGGTTTTTCAATTTTTTTTATTTTTATGCAATGCTTCTAAAACTTGTGAATTTAGAATTTGAGTAATTCTATTCAAACAATATTGTAATTTCACATCGTTATATGATAGATTTTCAGCAATTATTTATCACCTTTTCACATAGATTTTCAAATTATATTTTAAGTACTATGTTATTGCAACACAGGAATTTCACTTTTGATGAGTTTACTTGTCACGTTAGATTACTGATGATTCCATCATAATTTTACATTATTTGATGATAGCTCTTTCAGAAGTTATTTAACATTTTTCGGTTTTTCCATTTCAGGTATTTTTAACTCAATGTTGTTATTGCATAAGAATTTCAAATTTGAGTTACCTCTTTTGTGTTCGATTTCATAATAACTTCATGTAATTGAATGCACAGTTTTTCAGCTGTTATTTATCATTTTTTCAGCTCTTTTCTCATTTTTTTTTATTTTTTTTTTTTTTTATTATTATTATTCAAAAGGTCTGATATATTTTATATGAGGCTATCCCAACAAGCGTTCCTTATGAACTTGAGTAGTCACTTTTTGACTCGCTCAGTTCACATTGAATTTGTCTTAAATTTACATAATTTAGTTATCGTGTTTTCAGCACGCACTTTTCTTTTTTTTTCTTTTTTTGCGTCTATTTCAGTAGGAGTTTTTTCTATACCGATATTTTTAATACGATATATTGGTTTGCGAATTTCATAATTTAATAATAACTTTCTTAGACACTTGCTTTGCGAAGATTCCATCTCAAATCCACATAAAATTCCAATGGCTTTTTCGGCAATTGTTATAGTTACTTATTGTTTTTTCAGCCATTTTATTATTGTTTTTAAAATCCTGGTATTTTTAAAATTTTATTATTACGAGAAGCAACATTTTCAAAATACGAGAATTATGCTAATTTTAAAACTGTGCTATTGAATGCGCTAATTTTATCTGCTAAATTATTTTGAAGTTAAACTATCGCTAAAAAAAGATTTTTTTTTTAAATAATTAAATTATAGACTTTGCATATTTTGGGTTTCTTAAAAATGATATGCAAGTTTTTGTGTAACGCAAGGCTCCTTTTTGTGATGAATATTCTTTTTTAATGGGATGTAATGCCTTTTTTAAAATCTAGTATGGAACCTGCCTTTCTTTTCAAGTGCACAGTGTTTATTTTATAATATTAAACTGTCCATCAATAATATTTTTTATTTTACTCTGATTGATTATATATTTTAAATGAAAAATTTTTGAAGTAAAATTTAATATTAATTATCATCTGTGCGATAAAAGAAAAATCTTGGATTCACAGGGAATTTGAAAATGTCTTTCTCACTGGACATCCATTGAACTATCACATATTATTTAAATAGTAGACTAGAATGATGGGATAATTTGATAAATTCAACATTTCACAAACAGAGGCATTGCTTTTGTAACTCACGTGCTGAATTCACCTTTCCATAAGTTTTCTTGAAAATGAAAACCATTTAAGAAATTATTAATTTGATCTTTTCTGATTTCTTTTTCGATATAAAATGCGTATTTTGATGCTTTTAGCTATATAGTGGATTCTACAAACATTCTGTTGAATCACAGCTATTAGGAGGAAGCTCAATGTTTCATCTGTTAGGTTACCAATTTACTGAAAAAGGAGTCCTTTTCCTTGATGAGCCTGTTGATCCTGATAAAGTAGCCAGAGTAGCACTTGATTGTTTGATAGCATATGTGGAATGTCAGGTATGTAAAATTACACTTATCTACTTAATGAATTAGTTTCTGTTTTATATCCCTCTATAAATATGAATGAATACAAAATAGATGCAAAAAATACTCTTAAATATTGGGATAGATGAAACAGTCATTAAGATATCAATATTTTGTTAGAGTTAGACTTTATTTGCTTATATAATATGGCCACAGAGCTCCCACGGGCAGTGCTGTAGTCTGAAAAAATATTGGGGGGAACTTTTTTATTGGGTATTTGTCATAGTGACTGATTTTTGTTGGGCCAATAAACATACAGTTTAAATTACTTGGCCAGCTTTAATTAAAGAAAAGTAGACCTTTATTTTTCAAAAAAAAGTGGTTTTCTGCCAGCTTGCATTTTTTTTTTTTTTTTTTTTTTTTTTTTTTTTTTGATCTTTAGTGTATTCATCATAAAAGCTACTGATAAAATAATTACATAATATAATTAACTAAATAAATTTCTATGAAATATTACTTAATGAATACACAATCTTCATTAGCACTTGAAAAATACTATGCACTACTTATTTCTTAAACGCGTTGTCCTAATAGCAAGAACCTAGAAAATATATAAATGCATGTACACAAAATGGGATCCAGGAATTTCGTTAAGAACTTAACAGTAAAAAAAGTTTGCATTTGAAATAACTTATGTTACTTTAAATGTGTCTTTATTCAGATAAAGAGTGAGTGAACTCCTCAAGCCCCTCTTTTTTTATTGCATTATCATAATTATTTGCGCTTAGATTGGTTTCATTGCTTTACAGATTATTAAATATGTAAGACAGAGTTATAAAGAAAAATAATCTCATTTAATATTCAAAATTTTACAAACCTCATAAAATTAATTAAAAGCAATTTTATATGGAGATTTTGTATTATATTTTTTTAAACAGGACTATTCTCATTGCAGCTGTTAACAAATAAGCCCAAAAATTGGTCAAATCAGATTCGAAAGCTCACTTGCGCTTTTGAATCGGATTAGTACAATTGGCACTTCTGTCAGAGTGAAAAAATAATAATTCCCAGAGCTATGTAGAAATTCTTTTTTCACTTCATAAAATAAATATACAAATAAATAAAAAAAGAAAGAATGAAAAAAATTTTTTTAAATCTTTTTCAAATATTTTAATTTTTTCTCTTTTTTATTTTTTTACATCCAGCAAAGCAAATATTTCAGAAAAGGGCGTTCCCCTGTGCTCAACTACAGCACCAGCCAAGGGTCACAGCAAGCCTGGAATTGTCAGGGAAACTTGCAATGTTTTGCAAAAAAACAGGAAAATTCTTACATCATACCTGGAAAATAGCCAGTTTTAGAATTGTCGGTAACAATAATCCATTATTGTGATTCAAGTTAAATAATTCTAGCATCTATTACAATTATTTGTCATAAAAATTCCACATTTTGGTGAAACTTTTTGATGTTTCAATCCTCATTCAATATTTTTTTACTCACAAATTCTAATATTTGACAATACAAATAAAAAAATTAAAGTTTTCTGATAAAAAAATTGCTTGGTATAGATAAAATATGGTATGGATTTCCATTGAAACTTACCTGTTATACCTGGGAAAGTCAGGGATTTTTTTTTTCTGAAATTGAGTGGGATTCCCCTGGGTCAAAATTAATCAACAACTGCTTATTTTTTGCTCACATGTTTAATCTATTTAACTGACATTGAATCTAACAACTTCTTGGCATTAGCTAACTCAATTGCAAAAACCAAACTTTTAATTTCCCCTTTCTGGCTGAAGTAAACGATGATTTTCAAACTGAGCCGTTAGTATCGCAATCGCCATTGTTCTTCCTCCAATCAGCAGAGACCGATGACAGCGCCTTTCTCCAAACTAGTGCAATAAAGATAAGTCTTGTCCTCTTTTGCAACTTAGCTTCTACATGAAGAGGTGGATCTTATTGATTGACAAGGGCCATTAGGGAGGCGAGAAAAAGCAGCTGCTAGTGCACAATGATAAGAATAAGTCCTTTTCTTATTACCTCCTGAAGCTAATTTTTCCTAAGTAAATATAAGTTATTTTTTATGCTAAAAGCTAATGCACTATCTAATTTTGTAAGTTTAAATTGTAAGAAACTTGTATTTAATGTCTGACCATGTGCATAAAAAATATGTAACCTGTAATAATGTTGAATGTGTTCAGATTGAATCAAGATTCAATTTAGTAATAAATACAGAAGTTGATCTTTTAGTAGCATGTTTTATTTCGATATCATTAGTTTTCATTTTAGGATTGATATATTTGAATGGTTAATACTTATGGTAAGTGTAATTTCTAAGTCTCTGTATGTTGTATCTGCTAGCTGGAGTAAAATCTTTCCGGTCTTAATTTTTAATTATGAGCCTAAAGACTGGTTTTAACCTTTTTCCAAAAATAGATAAAACAATTTTTACAATCTTGCCTTGGGGTGCATGCTGCTTTTTTTTAAGAAGGGTGAAGCAACAGGTGAAATCCTCTTCATATTTATTATTAAAGTTACCTGAATTTAATCATTTTTTTTATATATATTTTTTTTTTATATTAAAGCTCGTATAATTGTTATTTTTACTTATATTTATATGTTTCAATGTATGGCCAATATTTGAATTTTATCTGTCTTTATCTATTGATTTTTTAATTGCAGAATTGATATCATTTGTGTAAGTGATTTTGTTTATTCTAGTCTGATACAATTCTTGATTCAGCTAGTATGCAACAATTCTTGATCTTAAAACAATTCTAGTTCTTAAAATTTCTGAAGAGGTCTTTTCCCTTACCATCTTGGATTGTATATTTAATATTTCATTTTCTCAGTGACTTTTTGATCTTAACAAAGCTGTATTTTGTACTTACCTAAAACTGCTATATGGGGTCAATTTGACCATCATAAGTAATTTATGTCATTCCAAAGTTAGTGATTTTTAAATTGATAGATATTGTTGAAAACACAATATGTAAAAATTCCAAGGTCGAAAATTGAAGGTAAATGAAATATATAATTGCAATTAAGGCACATTAGCACACAGCATGTTTTAAGTTACATCATTTGTTAGACATAAGAGTAGGTGTTCAATATATCAGCATGACCTGAATGTGACAACAAAACATCTACAAATTTTTCTCAAAGCTATTTAAAGTTTTATTTTGTCTCTTTCTTTAAACACTATACATATATTAGATTCTAAATTCTATCAATTAAGGGTCATCTGATGTACAAAATAATAATTCCACAGTTCTTCATCAAGCACAACATAAATTAGCAATGCTTAGTGGAGGTGACAAATGAATTCTTGAAAACTATCTGAGCATTGTATCGACAACAATATCACAAACTTTGTAAAAAACATGTTAACCAACTACAAGTTTCACATCTTGTAAAATAATTCCTAGGTATCTTATCTGTTAAATTTTTGTCATATTTGATACAAATCTGCAAATCTGTTTGCATGCATACGACTTTGAATTATGACATTCTTTTTCTTTTGTGCAGATATATTGAGTGTTTTATTTCCATTTTGCAGTGCAAAAGATGGATGTCATGACGAAAAATTGATACTGAAAATAGGAGCAAATTTTCTCTTGTACTATCACAACATACTATCCTAATAATTTATAGCTCCCCCCCCCCCCCCCCCCCACAAAAAAAGTTCATTTGCAGGTCTTACGAAGGTAAAAAAAAAAAAAAAAATTATCAGTAGTACCGCTGTGTCTAGAGTTTAAGTGTAGTTCCATTTATTAGAGCACTATATTTTCCTCAACTTGTAAGTCAGTTGGCCGTTTTTCAATTAGCAGAAATAAAAAGAGCCATTCAAAACTTTTTTTTTTCCGTTTTAAAACTGATTTTTATTTTTCCAAACTAATCTCTATTTTGATTTACATGATTATAACTGTTCAGTAACAGTTCTTTCTTATCCAGGATTGTAGCAAAAATAACTATTTATAATCAGCCCATAAATTGTTTTAAACAGTAACAAATTCATAATTCAATAAGAGCTCAATGAAGCTACTTTAGACCTAGAATCTAAAACATCATATTTTACGGAAACTGTTGCATGGTATATTCTTAACATAGTGGTCTCCAATTTCTGTTCTACAAATCATCTTCACTTTGTAATTTTACGAAATCAAATACAAGTAGTGAACTTCTGGAATGAACATTTTTCTTATGGGTCGTAAAATGACCACTTTTGGCTGTTTTATGTATTTCTTTGGTTATTTATTTTACTAATCAACTTAAAGGCATGAAATTCAGAAATCAGAAAAAGTCTAAAAATGGGAGTTTCAAAACTCGTGTTTATCTTCAAAAACAACTTAAATGGGAAGAAAACAATAAAAATGATCCGAATGACACTTCTAATATGAATAAACTTTTAATAGGGTATCATTTGACTGCACTATATTTGCCTTTAAAAAAAGTGAAAAATTAAAGCCATGGTTTATCGGATTAAAAGAAAAAACTTTTTTTTTCTTTTTTTTTTTTCCTTCTCAAAAATGTTTTACAAAACAAGTAGTATTTATATTGCTTTTTTTAATTAGCATTAGTTATAAGTAGAAAATATTTTATAAAATAAATTTTTTCTTTCAACAGTTGATGCTACAAATATGTGAGCGTTTGAAATCTTTTAAGTGTACATGGCAGGAAATCAACCAAGTTCGACAAGACTATGTTTGTGGAATTGATGAAACTGTACGCATTTTACACCAGCTGAAAAGAAATGTGGTTGAGCAACAGAAGCAAGAGAGGTGGCTAAGGGAGCAGGAAAATGATTCTCTTAGTGATAGGCCATTTCTTAAACCTGAACCTTCAAACTATCAAAAGACAGGTATATTAGTTGATGTATCTAATACCTGGCCCAGTACTAGCTCTTTTCCTAGTTATAACCATAGTTCTGTGATTTTGCAACCCACCGTAGTTAATGAATCACGTACTGCTAAAACTAACAAAGGAATTTTGCATACCCATTCAAAATTACCATCTTGGAGTGAAGGAGTCTCATCTCAAATAACTGATTACCCTAGTAGAAGCTATGTATCAAAATTTGAGGAAATGCATGGAGATGGCTATGCTGGTCACAGCTTTGATAGCCATTTGCAACCAAATTATTTTTTAGGCAAATGCAGTAATTCAGATTCTAGGTTTACAAATTCAGATTTAACTCCAGAAAGCTGGAGTGATTCCTGGGATGCACTGCAAACACCTTCATCGGGTCAAAGCAGGCACGATACTTACCTCAGCAGCGGTCATGATCGGACTGGCTATACCACACTAGTGCCAAATGTAAAAGAATCTCCTCAGTTTGGTCACATATATCCATCTCATCCCATTGTTCCCTTAGGATTACCTGCTTATTCTGTACCTCATGAATTTGGTGTTCATCCTAGGCAATGTCCATGTAGAATGTGTTCAACTAAGCAATTATCCCCCTTGTCCCATAAATATCCTCTCAGTGGGGATGCGAATGATCATGATTTTGAGCCTTATGTGCGATCTGATTCTACGGAAGATCCTAGTGAAATTTGCTCCTCACTTTTAAAAATGTCTGTTGAAAGTCCTAGTGTGAAAACCAAACATTTCCCTCTAACATCTCCGTTTTCTCCATATCAGACTAATTCCAACCCAAGTAATAATGTTGTGCTTAGATCTAATGGTGGAAATAAACTGCAACAAGATAACTGCAAAAGAGGTAGCTATTATGATAATGTACCATCACCGTTTGACATTGATCTAAACAATTCTTTTGGGCAGAGCTTACCGCCAAAATGTGATTACCAGTTGAATGGGTCAACGTCTCCTAGTGTCACTCATCCAACTACCACCCGAAATCAAGTAACTACCACAACTAGTGATTCTAGCAGTCTGCATTCAAAACCGGTGTTGAAGAAGAGTTTCTCTAATGGGGTACCTTGTCCAGAACAAATTCAAAGTGGAGCCCATGCATCAACCAGTTCTGACTCAAAATGTACTAAATCCAATCAGGCTGGATCAGTGAAGGATTCTAAAAATTGCAAAAAGTGGTCCTGTTCATCCTGTACATTCTATAACCCTTCTGACCTAAGTATTTGTAACATGTGTGGCCGGAGTAAAAATCCTGGTCCCGAAATTGCTCCATTAGTGAGTGGAGGCAGAGAGTGCCCCCAATGTACTTTAGTTAATAAAAAAGACACTGAAGACTGTATTGCATGTGGCTCCAGTTTGAAGGATTCCCCAACCTATATATGAGCTTATTCTAACTATATTTAAAATATTATCTATGTTTTATTATGCAGCTGTGATATCTTGTGGCATAATAATAAAATTGAACAAAATGACATATATTTTATTCAAATGCCTACTTGTATTAATGACTCTTTATGAAATTATCTATCAGACTTTTATTTCGTGAAATTGTTTGAGAGAATTTATTTGTGTGTGTGTGTTTACTGTTGTAGATAAGTATTTGAACACAAATTATTTAATTAAAATGCTATATGTAATATTAATTTTATTATTTTTAATAATATCTTAATTAAATATAAAAATATTTAAAGAAACTTGTGCAGCCTATAGTAATTGAAGTTTTATATATATATATATATATAGTAATTTAATCAAAACATGTACAGGTTCGAATTTTTTTTATTGATACAGGGATTTGATAAAAATTTTCTCAGCCTATTATTTTTTTTAAAAGCATATCGGCAAATGTTTTTTCCAATAATGTTTAACTTAAGCCTTTGATTTTTTGTTTAACTTAGAGCTTTGTTAATTATCTGCTTATAACTAAGGTATATTATAATGCTATCATAGCGTTCTCTCTCTCATTTTATTAATGGATTTGAAATTGTTACTCTTTTATTATAAATATATTTATGTTCATAAACTAATAAATATATTCATGATAATTCAATAAAATTAAAAATATAAAGTTATATAAATTTTAATTAATATTTAAAATTAAAATTCATATTTTATTATTCTAATGAAATGTTGCTTCATTATCTAGTATATCGTAACTTCCATAAAAGTAGCGTACATTTTAATAAAAAAATTTTAAAGTATACAAGTAAAAAAAAATAATTTTTTTTTTTTTTTTTTTGATACGCTCAAAATAAATCTTATAATAAATATAAGGTTATCAGTGTCTGAACACATTTCTTTAAAACTACATGAGTTAAACATTATTTTTCCTTTTTCATAAAAAAAAAAGTGCTTCTCTATAATGTATGAATTACTTGACAATTTATTCTCATATAATCAAATATAAAGATAGCTATTATCAAATTTAACCCGACTCAGGCTTAATGAAAAATTTATATTGACTATCTTTATTTTTTTTATTTTTAAACAAACATTTATGAGTGTATTTAAAACTTAACAACGTTTCAAAATTATCTGGATGTTATTTTTGTTTGTTTCCTGGTATTGTTATTTTATGCAAGCTCTCAGTTTCAAAGTATTTTAATGTTATTTGTATAATCATATTCCTGTGGAAACCTATTTTATGACTTTCTGTAAATTGGTTTTATAACATTTTTACAACTTGTAAATTTTAATTGTACTTTCAAAATTTTTAGAGGCCTTTCAATTTAGGGAATAGTTTGATAGTTGAGTGTTAGGAATATGTTAAAATGACAAGAACTTACATTAAAGTTAGAATGATCTGCAATGAGTATGTACACTCTACGTTTTTCAGTACTACCCCTTTTTACTGCTACTCTTCCTTTATAACTTCCAAATATACTTTAATCCCATTTGCTATTTTATTCAAACTATGCAATTTTAAGACCCATTAGAATGACTGAACTAAACTGTTCATTCCAATATAAGGACCTTTTAAGAGAAAAAAAAAATTTCTATGGATTATCACTTCAAATACAGGTGTTGAACATTTTTACCATTTAAAAGTAAACCTTTTATTGCATTGACATTAAATTAATCGATTGCGAAAGTCTGGAAGAAATGATTTAAACCACTATTTTTTTTTATGTGAAAGAACCTCCTTTTTTTATCTTAGGCATAATCTATAGTCAAAAAAATTATGAAATATTGATTAATTTTCTGTGTTGAATGCATTCTTGTGTGGAAATCAGAACCTCCTGTGTGTGTTCGTATTATTTATAAATTTCTTTTCAATAGATTCAATAAATTTACCAATCTCATTTTTCTTTTGAAGAAGTATTGTAATAGGTTCAGGGGTCTGTTTAGAAGAAATTTGGGTCCGTTAACGGACCCTTCACAAAATATCTTTTCATAAAAACGGACCCTTCACAAAATATTTTAACTTAAAAAAGGACCCTTCACAAAAGGATTTTTCTTATAATCGGACCCTTCACAAAATTATTTATCTTCATTATTGTTTTGTTAATTGAATAAACCCTTCCCAAGGCAGAAAAAAAGAAAGATGGATGTAAACGAATTAAGTTTTGTCTTCGGCAGACGCTTCTTCCTTTATTCGTCTGAAATGAATATTCTGCGTTCAGCAGTTTATAGGCTAAATACCAAATATTTGTGTGTTGCATCGCTAATTTAGTAGCTGCAATTGCTGTTTATTTTTTTTAATAAAATTTTTTTAATTATAATTTTACAGTGTTGAGCATAATCTTGTATGTCCTAACAATTTAAAAAAAACTCCTTGAAAAAGTTTTTTTGTAATAACGGACCCTATTTGCACAAATTCACAAAAGCGGACCCTGGTTGAAAGAATGTGACTTAACGTTTATTTTATATTCAGAAATTACGAGTAATTTTTTCACTATTTTACAAAAACGGACCTTTCACAAAATGTCTGGAGAGACCCCTGAGGTTGTTTATTTTGGATTTAAAACATGTAGTATTCACAGCCTTTTAAGTTTTATTTTTACTTAGACTTTGCAGCACTTGGTGTATGTTATTTAGTAAGAACAGAAACTCAGGACTAGTATAAGGTCTAAGACTTAGAACAAAAATAAAAAATGTTGCAGAAAATGGATAGAAGAACAATTTTTAATTAAAATAAATATAGTATTTATGAGGTTAGAGTAAATATTTGCTATAGTTTTGTGTACTCACAATATAGCGAACTAAAGTTACATGTTCAATTGTGTTTGGACCACAAGTATTGTTTTACCAAGCGTCAACTGTATAATTATGATTATAATTTTAAAAGATATTCACTTTGCACATTTTTACTTTCAATTTGAATACTTTTTGAGAATTTAAGGAAAAGAAAATTACATTTTTGATTAGGTTCAGAAAATTATCAAAGGTATTATAAATTCAAAGTTATGCTTAAATTTCAATTTTATTAATTTATTTACATGAGGGCAATTGTGAATATTATAGCTGGGACAGAAATTTAGGAAATTAAATTGATGTAGGTCATAATTTACTGAGATTTTAAATTGAAAATAATAACTTTTATTATTATTACTGCCTCTCTGTAATGGTGAACTAAATTGTGTAATTTTTAATAGATATAACAATGCATACAATTTAAACTTAATTTCTTTTGAACTCAGTAGCAGATACAACTTCAGTGTTTAACCTGGCGATATACTTATGCATTAACTTCTTACAACAACAGTATTGAAACAGTTAGAGAATTGAAAAAGATGAACAGGCACACTTAGTAGAAATGGAAAGTAAAAGAAAGTTCACTTTTCAACTAAGGCCAGATAAAACGAAAAGTACTATTTAAATTGTTACTGTCATAGCCAAATACTTTAAAAAATTTCAAGTAAAATTGTTGAATATATGTATTTAAAAAGGAAAAAAAAATTTACAAAAAAGTTCTTTTGACTATGCAAGTAGAAACAAATATATAAATGTGTATGTGTGTAGAATTTAAATGAAAAATCATACACTATTATTACTACTTTTTTTAAACTAGTAAAATTAAATTTTTTTACTATTAGAAAAAGGTAATATTTGTTTACTAGTAATTATTTCTTTATTAATTTCCATAGAAAATGGAAGATTTGTTTACAAAAGTGCATCATGAGTTTATTAGCGCCCTATAACATGTGATGTAAAGGGGGGGGGGGAATGGTATGCATACTCGGCAGAATATGCTATTTCAATTTCATAATAAAAATAATTTGTAACCATAAAGACACCAAAAAAGAAACATTTTGTGCTTCATGCGTGTAATAAATGAATACATATTTGCATTGAATACTCAGATATGTATTATTTATGAGTACAAAAACACTAACTTTTTTGTCAACAAGAAATATAATTTATTAACTATGAATATGTGGTTTATTATGATTGCCATTCTTATAATTGTATATTACATATAAAGTGCAAAATTTCTTTTTTAGATAACTTTTAGTTTTAAAAATTTAAGTAACACATTTTGAACTTCTGTTCAGTATATCACATATTAATAGGTTCCTTTTTTTTTCATGTGCACCTTGTATAAAGATATTTTATCAAAATTATATATATATTTCTTTTTGCGAAAATACATTGTTAATGTAGAGTAGTTTGATTTTTATTTTTAAGCAGTTAAAATTTAATTCATTTTGTGTATATTTCAGGTGCATAAAATCAGTATTTCTTAAATAAATGCCTTATTTCTAATGTTACAATGTATGCATGGAGCTGTGTTTATTCTCACTTTAGAATGATCTGCTTTTTAAGTATTTTATTACAGGGTTGCTACAAAACACTGTTAAGATCTAAAACATAAAATTTTAAAAGGTTACAGTGGTCAATCATTTCTCAAATTGGACGATTTGCAGGAACTTGTTGTAGATAAGTACACAATTTAGCTCTCACATGAATGTAATGTTTTATTAAAGCATAATGATATATTTCACTACAAAATAGATGCATACAAAGCAGAACTTTGTCTCAAATTTTCCCTTAGTTAAAATAATTGCCTTTAGAAATTCTAACTGCTCCACATACTTGAGGCATTTTATTGGTTAGTTAGTCCTGAATTTCAGATACAATATTTCGAACAGCAAACTACTTCCCACAAATTATTTTGGCTTGTATTATTTATATTTCTAATCCACTTATCGAAATCATTCACCTGACAACATGTGTGATTTAAATAATAGTATGCAGTGATCCAAGCATAGATTTAAATACTTCGTTTTTTAGACAACAAGATGGAAAGACATTTACATCCTTCTTTACAAACATTGTTTGTTTTAGAAGTGAATAATAGCAGTTTCTAGGGCAACAGCTATGTGGTAGGTAGGTACTTTTTTTACGTCGTGCTAGAGCTGCACAATGGGCTATTAGGGATGGTCTAGATAACATCCATGAGGAGCCAGACGACCTGCACGCTAAGTCAAACGCTTAACGGTAAAACAGTTTAACAAGGACCAATACTGTGCACCCTCAGTCCCCACGCAGGCTGATCAAAGTGATGACCCACTCCCTTACTGACCGCGGCCAGTGATGCTTGACTTCAGTGTTCTACTGGGAACCATGTCTTTATGATCAGTCCACAGATAATTGCTTTAATGCACCGTGTTTTTGTTTTTTTTCTCCTTGCTCTTGATTGAAAAAATTTCACAAGTAAACAGTTTTAAATTCAGAACTTAGAAGCAGTGTATGTGTAATTTTTTTTTTCGGTGTTCATTTTTTTCAATAAGTGAACATTTATGTATTCTTTACTATTATCTGAAAATTCCTGAATTTAAAACTTTTGCCTGTTCATAATTTTCAATGCATTTTTTTTTTATCTGGAAGTATTATAATTTGTTTCGTGTTTTATTAATTTTTACACCCTTGCTATTTTTTATTAGAGTTTTTCCGGAACTTCCATGCCTCTTAAAATAGAACTTTTATGTTTAGGTCAATATTCATTATTATTACTGTCCAATAATTGATATAATTTTATAAATTAATACCCTGTAAGAAATGGGAACAGATTTGATTAAATTTTTACCAAAACTGTTTAATCATCATTCAGTTTTAATAGTCTCTTTAATCTTCAGTGCAATAATTCTAAATTGGAGAAGATCTTTGGTGCATTAACTTGTTTTATTAAAAGAGGTATTACCATATTATTTAAATAAGTTTGAATTAAATTATGAAAATAACAGTATTCAGTAGCCACCCTGTATAATAACATTATTCTCTCGGTCAGTGCTTCTGCTGTGATATACATATATTTTGCATACTCCATCAAAGTTCTTGCAAGATGCCACAAGAATTTCACAGCTGGGTTAATGCCATCCCAGTTGGATTGTTTTTAATCTAGAATCTATATATGTATTTGCACAGTTTTTAATATCCCTTAGTTCTTCCATTCATGTGTTATTGAAAGATCTTTCATTGAAAAAAATATATAAAGTTATTAGAAATTATATACATAAATATATATAATAGTGTATTAAAAAAGTTATTTGCTGTTTTCAAATTGATTGAAAAATATTATAAGAGCTTTTACAGTAGTTGAAGCTGTTTATTTTTAAACTGTGCACTTTTGTGATTGAAGTAGTATTTTTTATCAAAACAAATAATGGGAAAAAATAATTTGAATTTAATTTTCCATGTTATGAAATTTGTTTGAAGTTTTTTAAACTAATGATATACCAGAGCTTATTTAGGTGAAATTTTTTTTTTCTTTCTTTGATTTATGTTGAATATAATTGGCTACATAAAACTATAATTTTGCTACAGCACTTGTTATATTCCATGTAGCATATACTTGCTCATAAGATATGGAATTTATGCACTTCACATTGTAGTTATTATTTTATTCTGTAACCAGATTGAAGCTAATGCTTGTATTTTTTGATTCCCATATTAAACATTGTTTGCTTGCTCATCTTTTGAATTTCTATCATCCTTTTTTAAAACACAATTATTTTTCTCAACAAATTTAAGTTTTCTTTTTTTTTATCCTTAAAATGTGAAAAATGTACTTGTGATAATATTTCACAACATTGCATTATAGGGAATTAGCTTAAGGCCGCCTGGTATCTTAAATGAAGATCTTAGTTCTTACAAACTTGCAGAAAAGCAATTAACTGACGAAGAATAATATTGAACTTTTTCTGCTCTAAAGTGGTCTAGAACAAAGATATTCATTCTGTTTTCTGTGCTCGCAATAGTTCTATTGCCAAGAACAAAACCAATTCTTTGTGATCCCAACAAATTGAAAAATAGCAGTTTTATCACTTAGGTGCGAAAATCTGCTGGTTCAATCCTGAAAATTAAACATATTTTGAAGAAAAAAGCATAACTAGTGTTGTGGTTGTAAAAAATACATATAAATATTTCAAACAAAGGTGTGTTTTTAGGCAACTTGGAAAAAATAACAAGACACTACGCTAGTTATAAATTTAATACATTGACAATAGAAATTACTACAATTGTTTAAACTGCTCACAATATTACATTTTTACTGTTTGTGTATTAATTTGTTGCCAAAAGATAGGCTTTTTAAGGATACTTGTCAAATGTAGCCAAATGCACTTTAAACATTTTTCCTTTCTAAAAACACCCAAAGGTACCTTCAACCATAGATATTTCCTGAATTTAAATTAAATTGGTAACATAAAAAGGTCTTATTTTTTCTGAGAAGTTGAAATGCTTTAAAAAATGTCACTTAAAACTTTCGCCCACTAAGCTCTAGCATTTTCAAATTCAATATTTCTAACACAATGTTATACTATGACTACAGTGATTCTGTTGAACTTTGAAAACTACAGGTTTTAGGACCAAGGATTTTTATGTTTCCGGGTCCTTTAAATAGGGACAAAAAGCGAGTCCCTATTTAAAATATAAACTCTACTTTTTTGTAGTGTGCATAGCCAAATTTATCAACGCCTTTTGTCACTTCAAAATTACAAAGGGTTAAATTTGAATTTAAAAAAGTTATTGGGGGAAATTTTTAGATTTAAATAAAAATTATTTATAAATGTATCTAAACATAAACATTTATAGAATTAATATTATTAAACACAATGAACTGATCAAGATGTGTAGAGAATTAAACAAAATCTTAATAATTCACATTACAAGAATTCTTCCCAACAAATCCAGTACAGTGCATACACGAGTATTTATTTCCTTATTTAAAAATGATTGGCACTTTCATGTATGTACGACAGTATGCAGGCTGTGATTACATTTAACAAAACATTGTGAAAACCACGCTTTTATATATTTAAGGAGATAACATAACAAAAAAATATTTTTTCTATGTAAAAGCCCATTTCAGAATTTTTGAAAAAATAAAACACTTTTTAAAAATGCTACACACCCTGTATCCATCAATCAATATGCACTTTCAAATTTTTTCCATTAGTAGAAAGAAAAAAAATTCAAAAACAAAGAGTTTTAGACAATTAAATTTTTAATTGGGACAGATCCCTGCATCAAGTTAAAGTACCAAAAGCTACAATGTAATTTGATATGATAGAAAAAAATTTAAAAAGAAGAGAGATTGATAAGAAAATGATTTTTGTACATAATTATTAAAAGTTTGATAATAATTTTGCTTACATACATCTTCTGGTAGGCTATTTTATTATAGTCTTAGAGTTCCCTCTAATTTTTAGCAAATTTGATGCTTTATAACCCTTATTTTGTTATTATAGTAAAACCTTCTTGACACGCTCTATTCCAAGGGGAAAAAAGCATCTAACTATAGACATATAGGTGAAAATTATTTACCAACTACTATTATAAACATTTATGCTTTTTTACATAAAAATTGTCTAATGTGTAAAAAAAATATTTAATGGAAGGTAAAACAGAAGAATTTGATGCTTTATAACCCTTATTTTGTTATTATAGTAAAACCTCCTTGACACGCTCTATTCCAAGGGGAAAAAAGCATCTAACTATAGACATATAGGTGAAAATTATTTACCAACTACTATTATAAACATTTATGCTTTTTTACATAAAAATTGTCTAATGTGTAAAAGAAATATTTAATGGAAGGTAAAACAGAAATAATCTCCCCCCCCCCCCACAGAATGTTGGGTTCTGGCTTCTCAAGCATTAAGTGAGCCTGGACCCCTCAGTCCCACCCTATTGTGAGCCCTATGGCAGAATTTATTAGGGCTTTCTGCGACAAACCTCTCTAGCATCAATATCAATAATATTAATAACAAATATACATGTTACTAATTGAATTTAAAATAACATTGTGTTTACAAATGAAAAAAAACCTATTAGACTAAAATAAAATTGTATTCAATTTTAAATGAATATGTAATTTTTTTTTTTAATTCTAAAATCATCGGCGAGATTCTCACATTTTGCATAAAGAAAACACACTAATTATTTCTTTTATCGCATTTCGTAAATCTCATCACACGAAAAAAAAATTTTAAATCGTGCAATCTGCAGCACTGACTTCCATAAAAGAGATCGACGGCGAAATCATGTGAATCAGACTCTTCAAAAAGGGGATACTAAATTAATGTTTTATTTCGAGATGTAGTTGCTGTGATAAATATATTTAAAATATGGGATTTTAAAAACTGTGTGAAATAAATATCCCCCCCATCCCACCAAAGCGATAGAATCATTGCTTTAAAAATTCATAAGCGCGACTCGAATGTCCCATATTATCAGAAATGAATCGGGATTAAAATCAATATCAATAACTGCCAAAAATACAATCGAAACGCTACATGGATTTGCGATAGTATCGGCAAAAAGTTATTATTTAAACACACAATTTCAGTTTTGCGTGTAGGAATAATATGAACTGGGAAATAACTGGAATTTTAAAAACACCATGGAGAATAGAAATAAAAAGTCGAAAAAACGTTTAAATTGTCGCATTAAAAAAGTAAATAATTGATTTTAGTTTCACGTATAGTTAAATTGTGTAAAAAACATTGTGATTTGTTATTTTAAAAAATGTGAAAATTCACAGCAATATCTGTCAAAAGACCAATTGAAATACCTCGTGGATCAACAAGAATATTTACGCAAAACAAGCATGTCAAAAAATGATATCTTGAATCTGCAATTCTAATAACACGTGCTGTGATAATATGGGTATATTTCTAAAATTCGAGTATATAAATAATAACAGCAATTAAAGACATCAGGATTTAGAAAAAACAAAGCAAAAATTTGTAGCAATAACTGTTGAAAGTACGATTGAAATACTACATGGATTAACGAGAATATTGGCACAAAAAGAATGATTACTTGAGGGAAAAAAAATCTCAAAATTTCTGCAGAAAATAAATTTTTTACTTCATTATTCTATATTTTTCATTCTGCTCAAATAAGAATAGAAAAATCACGAATATTTCTTTCCCATCTGTTGAGCGAAAAATACATCTCTTAAATATAATTTCAGAGAGAAAGAAAATTTCTGCAGAAAAGAAAACCAAAATCTTCTACTTCTTAAAAGAAAATTCTTTTTGCAAGAACTGTGTAACATTCTGCAACAATGTCGCCATGCGGGGATTGTGAGGAATATGTATGCATTGCAATGTGACAAGGCTGTTTAACAAAAGCTTCCAGGAGTCTTCGTAAAAACTAATCTGAAACTCACAATCAAGAGATATTTTTGTTTGAAATTTTTCTTTTAAAAGAAAAATAAGAAACATTCTGCATAATTGCTGAACTCCTTTTTTACACCCCTAGGAATCATAAAAATATTAAATTTTCAACATAATTTTACATTATTTCAATATGAGTTTAATCAAAGTTGGAAAGAGTGATGCAATTAGAAAAATAGTATTGGTGCAAAAGAGTAATCAAAGTTGCAATTAGAAAAATAGTATTGGCGCATGGCAATACTAATATTATAGAGCAAGGACATACTTATGTAAAATTAGTCAATTTAATATTAACTTAATAGTGATAATTAAAGGCAATATATGTATACAGCAGAGCCTAGATGGTCTTAAGTACCAAAGTTATTTTCCTACTCCTCTTTTTGGAATTAAATTCAGTGATCGTACAAAACTAGCTTTATCAATTGATTGTCAGCTAGACAGAACATAGTTTCCCTCAATGTTTTCCACCTAGTTGATTTGCTGGGACCAGGTGGATAATCATAGATTACCATAGTTTAGTTAATTTCTTTGTGATAAAGTCTTACGATTCAATTCGATTGCACTTTCTCTGACAGTGGCTTGAAAACTTAGTTGTTACCCACAGCAGTTTCAGAATTGAAATAGTCTGAGCATTTTGATGAGCCTGACAGGAAGACTGTGTAATTGCTACTACCACTGCTTTTTAGATCTGATTGCAGTGGAGAAAAGATCGGTACACGCACCAAGTTTACGGACAACTAAGCAGTTGCACTTGAAAAACTTTTAAAATTTAAGTATTAATGTTTTTTTATTATAAGTTTGAATGTAATGCAAAACCTGATTCTTATTTTAAAATTTTAGAAGTCATAAAAGTTTGAAAACTTAAATGAAAAATGTTCTGAACAGAACATTTTTCAAATTCCACTAAAATTTTTAAATTGGAAATAATTAAAACAACTTCATTGGAGTCATCACTTGGAAAAATTTCCTAGTTAGAAGAGCTTGAGATTATTTAAAACAGATTAACATTTTAATTAATTTACCTAAGAAACTATTATTATAATCATACATTTTGCAACCATTTTAAATGTTTTAATAGTTCACTGCACTCCTGAAAAAATGCTTCAAATTAATGTATTATCAAAAACAACTGTGAAGTTTATATTGTTTAAAAATTATTTTACAATTGAGAATAATTGCACATTGACACATTTTATCAGTTCTAATAAAATTTAATGTCAATCCAATACAAGATTAACAGTTTAATAACAAAATTTTATGACACTTAAACACTCAAATATTTTAATCAATTATTGGTATTTTTCCCCCTTCTGATTTTAATTCTAAAGAAAAAACATCTCACTTTCTTACAAGAGAATATTATAAAAAAATTCAAGTCAAATCATTTGGCTTTTACAAATTATGAACGTTTAAATTTTAAAACAAATAAACTAAATTTGCAAAAAAAATTACAACATTCATGGCAAAACTGATATAAAATTAATAGTTAGAGAATTATGTCATACATTGTTTAATTAATTTTCAAATCAAAATATGTAAAATACAAAAGTTAAAGAACCTGATATGTAATATAAATAAAGCAAAACAATATTCCATACTTAGAATATGTCAAAATAACTATGCATCATAATCATACATATACTAATTAATGTGACATTAAGTTGAAATATTAGTCACGAAATACAATAAAACATAATTTTAACTATTTCAAAATTGTCTATTTTAAGGCTTAAATTTTTTTTTAAATAGTATTCACAGTTATTTGCTCCCTAAACCATGGATTTAAGATAAGAAAAAAAACTGTTTTAAGTACACATTACCAAACAATAACTTTTATTCTGTTCAAACTGATGCTTATGACAAAAGTTACATTTTCTAAACTAGAAACATAACTTAAATAGAAACCATTAAAGTATTATAGCTTTATCTTTAACAAAAAATTTCATGAATGTTTACAAACAAAATATAAACAAGCTAGTTTTTATACAATATTTTTAGAAACATTGAAATAATTACAGATGCTAAAGATGCCTTCATAATGTATAGTGTAATGACAAGGTAAATGTGTTGTAACAATTGGGTACTTCAGTATGCTGTCACTTTAAAAGTCGTATATGAAATGATGAAAGATATGACAATGAAGTTAAAGAATTACAATATTTTCACACAAAAAAAACTTAGTGATATAACAAATGACATAAGTTGAATGCATCACACACAATGATGTACCTTCACTAGTCCAACAAAGATGAAAGTTAATTATAAAACTATTCAACCTTGAGACATATATACCCCTAGTTGGGCATCAAGACTGCTTTTTGTTTCAGCCATGTATTCATCAAGCTGATTGTCCAATTCCTGCTTAGTAGGTAAGCCTGCACTAGTGTTCCTATTCCATCTACCTCCAAAACTACCTCTTCCACGGCCTCGTCCACGACCACGGGCATTTCTTTGATTGCTGTTTCTATTAATTTGATTCCGGACTCCATTATTGCGATTTCCACCTCGAAAACTGCCTCTTCTGTTACGAGCTCTTCCACGTTGATTGCCATTGGAATTAAATCCTTGCCTTGCAACTCCTAACCTAGCTTTAATAAGAGGCGAAGTACCAGGTCTGAATCCACCACGTCCTCCTCGTCCACCTAACCTACCTCTTAAAGGTGTGCCAGCAAAAATGCGCTTAGCACTAAGATTTAATCGAGATTTTATATTTGAGTAGGGCTGTTTGAGACCAAGCCTTTGTTGTAAACTTCGTTTCTTTAGACGAAGAGCAGCAATTACCGTTGGTCTGTTAGCCATCTGTTGTGCTAACCTCAAATTTGCTGAACTGGCTTGCCTCTGCATTTGAATTTTCTGTCGATAGGAATTAGCCACAGTCTGGGCTTCAGCGCGATAGGCAGTAAACCTTTCGTTCAATGACATCTTCGTTGTGTTTTTTAAAACAATTTTATTAACTAATGAAGTCGCCATTATGAAAAAGAAGTCAAATTTCAGCTAAATAAACATAAATTCCGTACCTGTTTCAATATTTCATGTTTTCACTTATGGCTACTAAAGATGGTGTTGCCATGCGACCATATTAGTTAGGAAACTAATTTCAAAGTGTAAAAAAGTGATTGAATATTTTACTATAAAAAAAGAAACATTTTTTAAAGAGTTAATAAACAAGAACATATTAACATAAAAGGTTCTCAAGATTTATATACTAATTATCTGCAGAACTTTCCATTTTTATTTTTTAAGCATGGTTTTGAATATGTCGTATAAACGAAATATTTTTACTGTGATTCTTAAATACTAAGAAAATAGAAATAAGCAGCCAAAAGCGTCATAAACATAATGTAAATAAAGAGCCTTTAAACCGCCGCTTTATTAAACCTTTAAACACAGCGCTGAAAATCATCTTATACGAGTATCTAATTGTCTTTCGAACTTTATATTTCCAAATCAGAATAATGGATAGCAAAGTATGACATTTCTGTTTTATAACTGTAATTTTATGAAAAACTTCTTATTAATTGTTTGCTTGTTTTGATTGCTAGATACTTAAAATTAATTACTCTCATGTATTTGATATGTTCCATTCAGAACTTAAAAAGGAGAAAGATCTAAGAAATGATTATATTTTGATATTCTTACCCTTGGCCACCAGGGTCTTATCCTTGTTTGCCATGTTCTTACCCTTGCATGCAATAAATATAAAAAAACATATTTTATTATAAATATCTACACGCAATATGCCGTACTCATCACATCGAGCCTTTTTTAAAGTAGACATAATTTTTTATTTCCTTTTAAGCGTATAAAACACTGTTTTATTATATTTTTCTATCTTTTACTTTCATAATAGAAGAAAATGCTTGCTAAAAAAACAGGAAAAAAGCAGTTCAGAAGTTATGCTATTCTGGGTTTGTCTGTAGCTGATATGAATAAAGATCAAGTGAGTTAAACAAACTTTTTTATTTATAATTTGCACAATCAGATTAGAATGAAAATTTTATGACTGATATGTATTTTTTATTCCTTTTACAAAAGTACCTTAGTATTTTTTACAAAATGCAATGTTTTTGCTGCTATACTGTTTTTCAGAAGAATTATTTTCGACACACTTTATAATAGTTGAACATACTTTATTCAGTTGAACTCCCGCGTTATAAATAAAGTTTATTAGCCATTATGAACTTATAAACCAATGTAAGACAACCAATTATATTTTGAAAACATTTAATGGAAACAAAATAAAATTTGCTCTTTATTAGTAATAGTCATTAAATTTGGCTTTTTGTCAGATAGTTGAACTTGTAGATCAGGAACACTGTTAGGCTTTTTTCTTTCTCATGTATTAAATAATTAATGGATTTGGATATGAACTCACAGAACTCTTTTGAAAACTATTGGTGTTGAGAGTTCATAGAAAACAGACATCTCAAATTCGTTTCATTTGTTAAAAATTACTAAAGGGTTGAATAATTTTCAAAAAAAATAAATTTTAATTTATAGATAAATAAAGTGTAATTTTTTAATAAAAATGTTATAAATATGATATTTTAAAAGATTTAAACCAAGGATTTTTAACACCTCTACATGTGTATTTCATGGGGATATTTTAGTATTTGAATTTGTACACCCTCAAGGAAATTGCCTGGTTGTTTAACTTGGAATAACAAACAATAATATATAGTGGCTTACCCTGGAATGCCAATAAATAAGATAAACTTTTTGATAAGAAAAATATTTTCAGCATAAAAGTATGAATTTTAAATTCGAAAATTCTAAACAAATTTTGGTACTTATTTCCGTAAATTAAATCATTTTATTACTAAGATGAATAATAAAAAGGATTTAATGTGGACAGTGAGGACTCATGTTCATATAAAAATTAACGTAAATGCTAAGTGAGAATAGTATAACATTTTAAGAGGCATTAAGTCATACAGGATCAGAAGGGTGGGACATGTTTTTCATCATGAAGATTCTGATCCATCTAAATTACTAACATTTTCAAAGATTGAGGTTGCAAGGAAAAGAGAGAGACTGGCAACAAGGTGGTTAGACTGTGTGGAAAAGGTCCTAAAATTATTGGGAGTAAATAGATGGAGAAATCTAGCTACTAGTCAAACTGTTTGGAAGAGGCAGACTGAGAAAGCCTTGGCCTGCACTAGGCTGTAGTGCTGAAGAATCTCAGTGTCATCAACATGTCTAAGAACGTAGGCATATGGCCATTCATTGGCCAGCCTGTTATGCAGATAGCTCTTCACTGAAAAAGGTTTTGCTCTATACCACTTTTATTATTTAACATGCTTACAAACAAAAATTAATTTCTGTTTTATTCAGTTTAACATACAAAATATTAAAATGAAGCTAAGATGCTTATATTTGTTGATAAATATATGAAAAGAAAAATTTATTATTTCTTGTTGACAATGCTATAATGGGTGTAATTTTTATTATTTTTTTTAAAGAAGCCAGTATTGTGATGAGCCGGCCGAGTGGTTAGCGTGTCTGACTGCGAAGCCAATGGCTGCGAGTGCGAATCCCGCTCTGGGGATGGATGTTTCTCTCTCTGTGTTGTCTTCTGATGTATGAATGTGGCCCACCCTATGAACGGGTATTTGTGGCAGTGTGGGGTGGGTAATGTTGCTCGCCTCCGTGACTTTGGTTCACAGGTGCCCACTGAGTAACGATAAATGAGCAACACTTCCGGCATCTTCTAAGGCGAAGAACGAAAGTTCAGTGCCTGCTGTTATTAAAAAAAAATAATAAAAATAAAAAAGTATTATGGTGATGTTGATATATTTATTCAAATTTAACCTAGATTCCAGCATTTTAAACTGTTTTGTCTATTTATTTTGCAATTAAATAAGTAAAAAAAAAAACGTTTGTCTCATTAGCTTGAAAGTCATGTGCATCAACTTCAGCAAGAAGTTGAAAAAGAAAAAGAAGAGAGAAATTTTTTTCAAATAGAGAGAGATAAAATTCAGCTATTTTGGGAAGTTACAAAAACTCAACTGGAAGAAAAAGATGCTCTCCTTCAGTTGAAAGACAATGAATTTGACGAAGCTGAGCTTTCCCACCTTGCGGAAATTAAGGTATAGATTAGGGCATATTGTATTTGTATAATTTTAAAAATTGTATGCTTTAACTTAAAAAAAATGTTTTAATTTTTCATCTACAGTAAACTGTTCAATTGTCTGCAGAGATGAGTGTCACAGTAACTAAAGATAAGCTTATTCTAGTGATAGTTCGCATATTGGCTAAAATATTTTACCTGCGTATTTTTGTGTTAAAACATTTAAAGATCCTTTTCAGACAGAGTTCCGCAATGGACTGATCGTAAAGATACAGTTCCATGTCGAACGCTGAAGCCAAGTATCAGTGGCTGTGGTCAGTAAGCGAGTGGGTGACCATTTTGATCAGTCTGCGTATGGACCTATGGTGTGTGGTATTGGTCTTCCTTAAACTGTTCTACCATAGAGTGCTCGACTTTGCACGTAACTCTTACGTCTACCAAAGCGGAGGAGCCATCCCCTCTGCAGAGGATCAAAATTTTGATGGCATGTCTACCGATAATCCTCAAAAATGGTTCCCAGACCATCACCAATAGCCCATTGTGCATCCCTAGTGCACTATGAATAAAGTAACTGCCTATCTTTTCAAACGGATAAAAACTATCAATTTAACCCTGATAGCATATGGCAGATATGGAGTCAATTCTTTATTGATAAAGTGACTAATTAATAATAGTTTTAAATATTTTTTGTTATTCTTTGAAATGTGTTAGTTATAAAATTTTAAGTATTTAGATGTTTTTAAAACCTTCTATTTGCGCTTTTTAGAGTTTTAGAAAACCTTGCAACCTTAAAATTTAAAATTTTGCATTAAAGTTTTATTGAACAAATTTTAATGAATAAAATTGAAAAAAATTATTCTAAAATGTTGATACTAAATAATTAAGGCAAATGCATTCATTTAAACTGCATAGATTAGCATACTGGAAATGGAAGCCTTTTTCTGTCTGAAGAGGTCATGTAACAATATGTTGTCATTGTCACGAAAGAATTTATCATTACTACCAGAAATGTAATTGATACCTTGTGCTGTAGTATCTGATAAAAAAAAATAGCCTGTATAGAAATCAAAACAAAGTAGTTCGGAAAAGAATCTTGTGAACTATTGTGGTACGCAATATGCTTTTATGAACCTAATACTAATCTGCCATTAGTTATTTTTCTTTTTTCTTTTTTTTTATTGTATTTCTTGTGACAATTTTCATATAATATTTTATCCTAAAATCAGACCCAAGGTAAACTGCAAAATAAACTATTTTTGGATTATCAGGAATTGGAGTTTATTGTACTTTTGGTGTATAAGGTGTAAAAATAGTCTTTTTAGTTCATACAAGTAATTTATTTAATGTTAAACTTCTAGGCCTTTTCTTATACTCATAATAGTTCTTAAAGTTTCTTGAATTCTGCATACTAAGATTTTTTTAACAAACAAATTGTTAAAAGCAAAAAGAATGTTCATTTAAGTTGAACAATCTCAACATTTAATTTATGAATTCCAGTAATTCATTAACATTAGATAAAGATTCTAAACAAATTTCTTCAAACAGATTTCATAAATTTTTTGGAACCTAAATATTGAAAATTATTGATGTTGTAATTCCTTGGAATAAAATAAAAGACTTATTAGCACAATTTTATCTGACATTTTAATATTAATTTAAATCAATGCAAAAATTTATTGCAAATTGCAGACTCTAAAAAAATTATGTAGGTGTAAGTGTTTACCTTTTACGAAATTACATAGAAAATTGCATAGAATGTATAATGTTAAAAATATTTTTTTAATGGTTGCTGTTAATTCAGCTGAATGTAGAAAAAAAATATTTGAAAAATTTCTAATTAATTAAGGAAAAAAGATAATACAGTAGGGAACCGATTATCCGGAATGATCAGGATCATCGCTATTCCGGATAACTGATTTTTCTGGTTTTCTGAATCGCTACAAAAAGCCGTTGTTTTTTTTTTATTGTCAAACCTCACTAAAAAATATTTAAAAATAATCTTAAAAATGAGAAAAAACGGTAAAGTAATACACTAATGATTATTTCTAAGATGATGGTAAGGTAAACATCTTTTAAAAAAGAAAGAAAAATCTTAAAATCTTATGAGGAAAAGAAAAAAAAATTTTTAAAAATGGCTGGAAAATTTAACGAATTTCGTTACGGTTTTCTGATTTCCGGTTAAGAGGTTCTGTACTGTAATTAATGTACTATTGTTATTGACTGAGTTTTAAGAACTGATACTCAATAATTTTTGAATAAATTATGAATAAAATTATTTTAATTCTTTTTGTTACATAAATGAGTCAAAAGTAATATGTTTAAATTTTTAATTTCAAAAAAAAAAAGTTTTTTTATTTTCATTATTCTTAACTGTCACACTGCTAATATATACACATGAAAATTTTACTTTTCTATACTTAAGTATTTTGTTAGATGTAGCATTATTCACATTGATTATAATTAAATATTGATATAGTGTCCCTTTTTATAGCTATACAAACAAAAAATGAAGCAGGTTATGTTTGAATGTCAGCAAAATATTGATGAGAAAATGAAGGAAAAAATGGGTGAAAAATTAATAATAGAAGAAGAACAACGAATGAAAATTGATAGCTTGGAAAAAGAAATAAATAAATTAAAGGATGACATTTTCCAACTAAAAATAAATCATGAAAATGCTGCTATGGAGCAAAGACTGGTAACAATACTCCTCTTTAGCTTTTATCAAAGTGCTATTAATTTATATCTGTCCCCCCTTTATATATACCTACTTGTCAAAATTGCAGATTAGATTATGGTAAGGTCTTTTGTTTGTACTACTTTGAGTGATTCACTAGTTGCTTTGCAAGCGAGAGAAGAAGAGAATTAGCATATACTTTTACCCTTTTGAAAATTTTAACAATTATAGTTAGGTTTTTGTTGTTGGCATCAGCTTAATACAAATTAAGTTAAGGATAAAAGCCAAGTATTGTGCGTTTCAGCTTTCTCACTCTCTCATGTAACTAGCAGTGTTAGAATTCACCTTATATTTTTACAAATAACATTTGTTAATTAATTTGCCCCTCAACTTGATATTTTTTTTTTCACCTTCTATTCTTTTGGTGCTGTATCTAAAAAAGATTGTGCATCTCTGATCTGTAGCTATGCATTGCTCATTATTATCTTTTTATACCCCTAAAAGCTTTGAGTATTTTTAAATACAGTTTTAATGCTGTTGTGAATCTGAAAAATTCTTGAATATATGTACAATTATGTGTACAAAATTATATGTATAAAATTGTATGTACAATTTATCGTTATATATACAATTTAATTTATTGTTGTGAATTCATATGTGGGTTTTGCCTTTAAAATAAGATTAGCGTTTTTTCCACAATTATTATGTTTTATTATTTTATTACAGAAATATGGGGAAGAACTTTGTGCTCTTCATGAAAAATATCAATCTGAAATAGATATAATTAAAAATAAAGAAGTAGAAGAAATTGGAAACATTAAAAATCAACTCTGTATTCTGCAAAGTAAAACAATTGAAGAGGTTGAAACTCTAAAAGATGCACATACTCAGCATTTAATTCAAACCCATGAAGAACTTGTTCAGAAAATGAAGAACTACTATAATATGATCATTAAGAATAATGTACTTATGATTAACTCAATGAAGGTAAAATAGATGTTTACATTTTTGCTCATAATGCTAGAAATTTGTTTTAATTTATTAATATGCTATAATAATGTTTCTGAATCTCTTAATTATATTGTTACATGTTCACTTATATTTTTCTATTTTAGAATGCACTCTTTGTTGTATGTAGCATTTGCACAAGCTTGATTTAGAATTGCACTTACTTAAGATCCGGTAAGATTATGCAGCTATTTATTGTAAATTTGACATTTTTTCGAAATTTAGAGGTTAGTTAGTTACTATCCTCCGGGTAGAATTGTATTTCATTTTTACTGCTAAGCACTTTCTACTACTAAAATAAAATCAATTTTTGTTTTTGAAAAACCACCAATGTTATAAAAGCAAAATTTTAACTTTTTATTATTTTTCAATTTTTTTTATCTTTATAAAAATTAAGTATTAAATCACAATTTATTATAAAAATGGAATAAATGGTTTCACACCAAAATTTTATCAAAAAGATCTATGGAAAATGCTCCTACATTTGTAATTTGATAATTCATTTTCTATTTTTTCTCATATTTGCATTTGTTCTTTTTTTCTGTCTTTTACTTTTTATAAAGATAATTTGGTAGTTAAAAATACAGTGAAAGCTCGATTAAGCGGTCACTCTTGCAACCGAAAAAATTGTCCGTTTAAGAGAGTTAAGAGAGTCCGCTTATGGGAAGGGTTCCCTTATAACCAAGTTTAGCACCTTAAATTGTTTTTAGAATATTTTCGATGATCTCGAAATAAATAAATAATGTACAATAACTATCTACAATGATATTTATTTAACTTTTAAAGCTTTTTTTTTTTCAATATATATGAAAACATTTGCTGTAAGAAATGCACAATTCTAAATATAGCTAGTAATCTAATAGTAATTCTAAATATACAGATAAATGAATATAATTTTCCTATTAATAACAGATATTCAAGTTAGGCACATGATACGGAATAGGAGCTTTTAGACCTCAGTCAATTTCAATTATTAGATTTACACCCCTTAACACCTACTGATCACTTGATAGGAAACATGGTTAATATCTCTTTGAAAGTAAATTTCCCACACATACATGTAAGGCACAAAGACTTATGGACTTGATATATTCACAATTGATCATCTATAAAGTATCTGAATAAATACTTCATTTATATGAACACCTCAAAAAACTATATTTCTGTTCTCTTTTTTTTTTTTTTTTTTTACCCAGCTGTGTTAAATACAGCCTTGAAATTGACAATGAAATGAAAGAAATTTTCAATGGGGAAGAAGCATTGAGAGCATTTAAGACGTCATTTCAGCTTGTGGGGGTCTCATAACTTGCGTCGTCCAGGTAAAAAGGTCAAAATATGCCACTGTCTGAATTATTTCACATGAGCAATATCATTTTCTCTCCTTTCTTTGCAAAGATAAGGCAAGGTGATTGATTCTTTAGTAGTGAAATAGCTTAACAATATTTTTTATTATGGATAAAGCAAAGAATTTGCATGCTTTAAAAATGGTTTAAAGTTACATATTTTTTTCTTGGTATTTAAAGCAGAAATAGTTTGTTTTTTTTTAATTTAGAAAAATGTTGTTCGGTTTAAAGATATAGAAAATATCGTTTCAGGACAAGAATGACTATCGTGTCTGTTTACGGGAGTGTCCGCTTTGCTGAGAATGTATATAATGGTTTATTTATAGAAGATTCACAGGGAATTAAAATTATGCTCGAATTAAAATCATGCTCGTATTGAAGAGCGTCCGTTTTGTAGGGGTGTCCATAACGCGTGGTTTCACTGTCGGCCAAATTTTTTAAACAGAAAGTTAAACACATGTTATTTGATGCACAAACTTACTTTGAAAAAATTTCAACAAACTCATTTTGTATTTTTAGAGAGAGGACTTAGCAAAAATCCATAACACCATCTTCTTTCCAAATGCTAAGTATATGTTAAAATAAATAATTTTAAAAAATTATTTTAAAACTGATTTTTTGTTCATACTGGTAATGCACAATGTTTATTAATTTTGGCAGTATAAGTCTTATTCAAGATGAACAAAAGGCACTTATTTTGTTTTCCTTTGAGCTAAGTTAGGATCAAATGTTAGCAACCAATATGTAAGGAGAGTCCTAAATGAATATATAATAAAAACATATATATTACATCAAAATAATTTAACAGCATATATTAGAAATTTTCATTTGGTTTTATCAAATTAATTAAAGAGTCATTTTCAAATCAGCCCACCAGCATCATTTGAAGATTTTTATATCAAAAATTGTCATTTTTTTCAGTATAAAATATAAGCATGAGAAGTTGGCCACATGGGTTTTCTTTAACCACATTGAATCTTTCTGGATCATCACAATTCTCTAAAATATTTCATCTTTTTTGTTGTAGCCCAAAGTGGGGCTTGGCTTGCCAAACAATGTTTTACCAAATCTTTCTGTCCATAACCTTAAATTGTCAGTTTAAAATTTTTATTATAATCATATATTTCATTGTGTTATATGAAATATTTAAATTATATTTTTAGAATTTTTCTGCGTAATTTAACATTATTAGTTAAAACACAAGATGCGTATGTATATACTCCATTTATAATCCCATTGCTTTTTACTACTATATAATATTAAAATGAATCTAGATTTGTGTTGAGCTATTAAGCTAATCATAATCTATAAAACCACTGCTATAGCACATTCATAATTGCAGTTGAATAAAGATAATTGAATGTTTACTTATTGTTATTTGGTTGTGTTAATAAGTATTTAAGCAATATCAAACATAAGAAGGCTTGAACATGTGTGATTTTCAGTAAATTAGTTATTTAAATAAAATCAAAAAGTTGAGTGATTAAAAGTTAAAGGGAATCTTTTTCAAAAACTACAACCACAGTTGAAAAATATCATCAGTAATGGATATTTATACTCAAACTTAATTATTTTAACTCACATACGCTACACATAAATTACTGTATTATAAATTTTTATAAAAAAATATAAGAAATACATGACAATTCTATCCTTTTACTTTCTTCATGTTATAATTATGTGCTTCATTTTTGTTATTTTAATTTTGTCTTCTATTTTGTGGACTTAATAAGTAAGACTTGATGGCAAATTTATGATTTAATGAAGCAAATGTTTATTAATGTTCTAGATGTGCTAGATCATTCTATTTCTAGATGTGTCATATATATATATATATATATATATATATATATATATATATATATATATATATATGAAAAGCTTCAACTAAACTTTTTAAGTTATTCCTTTTCTGTAAATCTTTTTCTTGATTTATTATTCAAAACAAAAGGCTATTTCTCGCACTTTTATATTCACATCCTGTCTTTTAATCTATTTTTAGTTCAAGTATGCATTAATTAACATTTTTTCTTTTTCTAACTTGTGAGAAACATATTTTCCAATGACCTATTTAATAGACCCATTATAATCACTAAGATTTCCCTTATTTCCTAAAACGAGACATTTTATGGATTCACTTTGCAAGATTTTCCCTAACTTTTATTGGGGAGCACAACGATTTTGTGTCACTTGGATATTCATTCTCTAATTATGATGAGTAAATAAAATTAACTTGCTCTTTTTAAAATCCAGTGCTTGTTTGTCCTGCAAGCACGGCTGACATTATTAGATATATATTTGACAAACATTAGACTTCCTCAAACATAAATTTGTTTTCATTTTTATGGTACTAATATTTTATTTTTAAATAATTTTACATATGTTGATTTCTTTGCATGACAGGAAAAGTTACAGGCTTCTATAAGGAAAGAATGTTTTTTGAAAGATGCCATAACTGATCTGCAAACAGAAAATAAGAGGTTGGGTGAAAAAATTGCCAATTTCCAGCAATGTATAAATAAAAGAAACTCTTTCCAAGATGAAACACATTATTCAGTAAGCTTTATATAAAGTTTATATTTTGTTCTTTATACCTTATTGGAATTCTTAATATTCAATGTTGTGTATAAAATTTTTGATGTAAATGAATTCAATGCTAATACATATATCAACTCCTTATGCATGGTGATTTGAGTCATCTAATCACTTTTAAGTATTCTCCAAATCCCATCCTTAGTATGTATTTTAGCAACAATGTCTGTAATCAATAAATAAAAAGTACTTAGGAGAGTGAAAATTCAAGAATGAATATTCAGTGAAGAAATTCAGATTTTTTTTTTTTTTTTTAAAGTAAAAATCTGAATTTAGATTTAAAGCAATTAAAAGTTGCCTTAACATCTTAAACCAATTGTCAACAATTATGATCTCATCCTTAATGAATAAGCTAGTTTTGAAACTTAACTTCTACTTTGTTAATGCTATGATATTTTTTTTCTCATTTGAATATTAATTTTTGACTCCTGATGTGTAAGACACGATAACTTTTTTTACTAAGATTTTAGAGATATATTCCATGGTTGGTTAATACATGACTGTAGCTGCAAATTTTATCTTATACAGTAGAGAACCAATTATCCGGGATGCTCGGGACCATCGCTATCCCGGATGTCTGAATTTCCCGGTTTTCTGGATCAACCAAAAAGTGTCGTTAATCGATGTTTTATCGAACCCGAATTACAAGGAAAAAGTGTAACACATTTTAAAGTAAAAGAAAAAAGGTAAGCAATCATAAATTTTAAAAGAAAAAAAAATGGTAGAAAAATAAAATTTAAAAGAATAAGAAAAATTTGCAAGTTTAGACAAGAAAAACAAGTTTAAAAAATACAAAATTCTCATATTTATTTTTTAAAAATAATAACAATTCCTAAATTAACTAATACAAACAAAACAAATGATTAAATAACGCAATATATTTCATACCTAATTATACAGGAGGGAAAACGATAAAATAAAAGGAAAACTTATTAATCTAAATCAAAACAACGAAAATTATCGAAACGATCGTTAAAAAAAGCACTAACATAAATATTAAAGCCCGGAACAAGGCAAGATCAACGGAATTAAAAAAAGAATAAAGAAAAACCTAATGATAAAACTTATGAATAAAAAGAATTAATTTATTAAGAGCAAAATTTATCGTGAAAAAAAATCAAGCGTAGTGGAATCAGAAAAACAAAACTGCAATCTGCTTCATAAAATAATCGTATGTTTAAATTAATAAACAATTCTCCTTTTATTTTTATTAATTTATAAAAACAAGATTTTTAACGAAAGCAGATGTGATTCCACACCTAGAAAAACTTGCAAATGATACCAAAGAATCAGAATTTATTCAAAAGAAAAATATTTTATTTTTATCAATCGATGTCAAATAGATAAATATATTTTTCTTTCATCTTCTGTTCACTGATATGCACGTGCAGTGCATTTTCCCCACCCCCTCATAAATCAGAGAAAACGAAGTCAGCATGCCACTCCTTTGAGTTTGATTGACGGCCTAAAGGAGAAAATAAAATATTCATCCCTTCCCTGCCTCCTTTCGATCTGAAGATCGTCAAGGTCAGAGAAGAAATGACGTTTCTCTGGGTAAACGGGGAAAAAAATTCTCCCCTTCCTCACATTTTCCTCTACTCAACTTCAAGGATGAGTCCAATTTCTGCATTTTTTCATAATCGTTCTAGTTTAAAATGGCGGGAAAACCGAGCAAATTTTTTCCCGGTTTTCTGGTTTCCCGGTTATCTGGATACCGGATAAATGGTTCTCTACTGTATATATCTTCAAAAAGTACAGTTTCACATATTTATACAATCACTTTTTTATTGAGTTTGTTTCATCTTGCTTGCACTTGTAAAAATGGAAAAGATAAGAATTTTGTTACAATATTGTTTATAGTTCTTTGTAAAATAAAATATATTATTCAGCGTGTGATTAATTTGACATTAGAATATGAAAATGTTGCAGAATAATCTGAAAAATTGTAGTTATATATATGGACACAAAATACTTTATCGACTGGCTTAAACATTCAAAGCTTATGAAGAAAAGTTTAGTTTAAAGCAATGAATTTTAACAATCATTTTTTTTATTGACATTTCGCTCTAAGAAAATAACACATATCATTGCACTACACTGGAGGTATTAACCAACATCAAAACAAACTTTTGAATTTATGTTAAACTAGATATCTTAAATTTACAATTCTCTTTTTTATGACATGAATTCTGCAATGTTATCGTTATTAAAATGTTAATATTCTCTATAGATTTTTGTATACTCTTATGAAACTTGTTCCTCCATTTCTTAGCTAATAACATAAAATGGTAATCATTTTTTAAATATTAATGCTCATGAGATTAAATAAGGAATTAAAGGATTAATATTCATTTAAGTCAATTGTGTTGCAGAGGAGGAGTCCATGGAGTGAAAATCAATGAAAAAAAATTTTTTTCTCCATTTAATTAGAAAAAAAAGGCAATATTATTACTTATCAAGTCAACATCATGGTAAATAGTATTTAATTTGACTCCTTGGAAAAACTGAAGCACAAAATCTATGTATAGAACACCCCTTGCTACAAAAATCTTGGACTGTCAAAACAATCAATGCTGCTATAAGATCAAGAAATAAAGCATTTAAAAAGAGAAGGATTCTCTCACTTACCTCTGCAAAAACCTGTCTTAAATGCTTATCCACACCCCTTCTTGAAATAGTTAAGCATCGTAACCATGGTCACTAATATTATTTCAGAGTTATTCCTATTAACTAACATTACTCCAGAGTTAGTCAGAACATTATTCCTAATATTATTGCGAGGAGAATTCTTTGCATAAGCGATTATTACTCTCTGGCTATCTTATTTAGAGAAAGTGAAGACCACACATGCATATATATACACACACATATTAAAATTTCTTAGACCCCCAAAATAAAATTCTGGCTATGTCATTGATTAAATTATTATTAATAGATGTCATTAATAATTATTCCACATAAAATTGTTGCTATAATTTATTAACTGTAAGCATTACATATAAAACTTAAATTAATTTTTTTAGATAATAATATTTATTAATTATTGTAGGCAATTGAATCTGCTTTAAGAAACACTCAAAGGAAGTTAAAGCATGTGAAAGCTCAAAATGACTTCCTTTTTGCTAGACTACAAGAGGTAAATATATTAAAAAATATTTTATTTAATTTTTTATACTTATTGATATGTAAACATAGTTAACATATTTAGCTGGTACTCTAATTTGTGGCAAACAGCGCTGGTCCATGGCAATTTTTAAGTGTAAGCAAAAATATTTTTGGCGCTTTCTACGTTAAGGATAATAATAATAAATATGCCGTTCTGAGTGAAATAAATTTTATTCTTGATATTTTTAATAAGTCAAAGTTCACAAATTTTATTTAGTTATTTTTTTATTTAAAAATGCAGTAGTAATTACTTTTATAATATACTTTTATGTAAATTCAGTAGCGCCAAAAAGATACCTGATCATGAGCAATTTTTGAAGAGCAATCAAAATATTAGATATCTATATAACATTTTCATTTTTATCTACTTTTCATTTATGCCTGATATTCTCAAATGAAAAGAAAGTATCGTTTGCATACAATTTTAAATCTTAATTTTTTATATTTTGAAATCTTTTATTTGATAATGATAATAAAAAATTGGATAATAAGGTATAATTTTTTTATTTTTTTTATTTTGCTTCGTATTTTGAAATGCCAAAATGCAGTACTTGAACGAAATATTGCAAACATTTCAAAATTGTTTTATTGTTTACACATTGGATTATCAGATGTATACAGATATTTCATTCAAAAGTTTCTTACCTGATTATGTGAATTCACTGCTAAATATTTATTATAAATATCAATACATTTCTTTGTTTCATTCTTTTGCCCTTATTCATTATTTTTTTCATTGATTGTTTCACACAGCGTGGTTTTGAATAATCGTGGAAAATTTAATGAATAAAGGTAGGATCACTTCAGTCATCCATCATAATTGTCCGACTTAGCACCGTCAGATTTCCATGCATTCTGATGGCTATAGCATTTCGAAAATGCCTGTTAATTATATTTGGCTCAAAAACACAAAAAGTTTTTATCAATCAGGCATTTAAATTTTGTGGGCTAAATAGTGTAAGATTTCTGATAATATGGTCATTTGCATCATTGATTAAAACAAACTAGTTAAAATTTATTGTACAATTTAATCGAATAAAAACGACGTTAATTTCCAGTTCACCTAATGCGTTACTCGAAAAGATTGGTCACTAAAACTTAAAAATTAAAATTAATGTGATTAATGTCTTGATGTCTTAAAAATAAAGTAAAAATTTGACAATTTTAAAAAAATTTTAACATTTATTAGGATGTTAGAAAAAAAGACTAAGTAGAGTGAAATAAATTTCGTTGTTGTTACTTATGACACTTGCAAATACTAGCAAGCCTGCTTGATATCAAGCAAATTTTTTAAGCAGAGGGCGTGTTTCTAGTTTTTACAGTGGCGCAATCTATGGCCAAGAATACGACTTCAGCCACACACACATCACAGCCAGTTTTGCAGGAAGGATTCAATCATACTCTATTCATTCATAAACATAGGGTAATTTTGATTCATAAACATAGGGAATCAGAAAATGAGCAATCTCCAATTCGGTACCCCCAGAGGTATTAATTTGTTATGCAAACTTGGAGGACTTTGAATACAATATGCAATTCTTGAAATGTGATAGAATTGAGAAGAAAAAAAGAACTAATTTAATAATTAATTTAAAAAATTAGTTCTAATCTGACAAATTCCCATTAATTCATACTAATTAAAAGGAAAACAATTTCAAGTTTTTGATTTTTTAATTAGAATAAAGCATTGTTGATAAAATAAAATAAAGCAATATGATTATAATACTTTTAAATTAATATTGCATTTTGAAAACTGCAAATTTACAAAATTATTATTTAACTGAAGGAAAGCAATAAATTTTGTATTTACTTTTAGAAAGAATCAAAAAGTAACTTGAATCTGAAAATGCTGGTATGCTTTTAGAATATGAAAAATTGATAAAAATTTCAAATCGATACTTGCTTTCATAGCACTGTGCTGCAGGAAATTCAAGGAATACCTGTTATACCCTTCCTCGAACATAGTAATTGTTAATTTTTCTGACAAATCAAAAATCATCTGTCACTTATTTGTTTTCCTTAAAAATTTTGTATTAATTGTATATTTCCAAATTCCCATTTTTCTTTAAAGAAGAAGTGCTTACTTTCACATAATAAATTTTTCTTATAACATTTATAAGGTGAAATTAATATATGCAAGTCACTCACATTGTCTTCGAAGGGTTTTCTTGAAGAAGCAAAAGAAACTTAACAGACCTTAGTCTGTATGAGTGACTGTACTCGTAAATTATCAGGCCGGAATGTTATCAGCACTAAGATAAGGAATGCTGCATTGCTACACAGTTTGAAGAGTTATTTCGTTATTAGAGTATTAGATACATTTGACCATTTTATTGTAGGAAAATAAGTTCATTTTAACTTTTATTTTTCAACAAGCAAGCGAAAAAAAAAAAAAAAAAAGCTTTTAGACGTGAAAAAAACCGTAAAAAGTTTTTTATGGGGGGGAGCCTCCCCTCCCCTCCCATACTCGGCACCCTACGCAGTCACTTACTAGGCTTATTCCTTGGCCCGACCATGGTGGGGGCATACGAAATATTTGTGAGCTTTTAATTTGTAATGCATAACATATCTATTTCTATTGTCAACTTCAATAATAGAGTGTGCCAAAAATGTGCTGTATATTTGTATATATTCTGCATGCATTCTTTATAAATGGCTAACAACCTGTTAATGGAAGCTGATATATTTTCTTTACTTCAACTAAATGCTGTATATCTCGGGGTATAAGTTGACTTTTCAAATGCCCAAAATTTTACGGAAAATCAGGGGGACGACTTAAACATTGGTAATAAAATTGAACATTCCCTGATCATGAAATATTGATGCATTATAAACATTGATATAAATATGAATAACTCAGTATCAATTAACCACATTAAAGAACTATTTTTACTATGTTATAAACAATTAAATTTTCATTTTCTCTCCTAATATTTTTTTTACATATATAAGTTTTTTTAGGAAAATTTAAATTACGTTCAGAAAATTTAAGAATATGAAAAGTTGAGATCATTTATTCAAAGAGTATGATACAATGAACATGGTTGCCGTTTACTTTGATTTTGGGGAGGGGGAAATTCTGATTTTAGTGAATGAAATTCATAATTGGACTGAATTACAAAAAGGCAATCATTATTATTTTTCTTTATATAATAAATTTGATTTAAAATGTTCTTGATCATCATAAATACCTAATTAATTTAAACATATAAAAAACTAACAAGTAATCATTGTTAGGTGCTGCAGAAATTTAGACTTAAAGTTATTGTTGCAATTTTTATTTCACTGACAATTGAAAAAAATTTCTTAAAAAAGTGACAGCTAAGAAATAAGTATGATTTGCCTAATATAGTATCTCCAAACAAGCATATAACTAATCTTTAAATCAAATTTACTAACTGCCTAGAAAATAGATTTGCTATAACCCAAGGGAAAGAATTTTAATGCATAAATATAGACAGAACTTTTAATAATTTTCCTTTATTTATTATTCTAAAAATGAACGTTGATCAATTTAGCAAATGTTGCCGAATATTGAACATAAATTTATTGAAATCTTTTAAAATATATTTATGTATCAAATTTGAAGAAATAAGGTTAAAAGCCGTATTCTTTGTAGAATAAAGTATATGTAAGGATATAATTCATTTGCTTCAGTAAAAAAGGTAAATTATTCTGTTGCTACTTTGCTCCCATTATGTTATTACCAATACCTTACTAATGTAACAATTTTTTGCTTAATTATTCTAGTGAACACATAAAACTAAAAACTATTAAAGAACCATTTGATAAATTAAAAAAAAATATTTATTTGCAGATAAGGTGAAAACATAAGTAATTTTTTTAATATCTCTCTAATCGAATTACAAATAATGTGGTGATTGGCAAGTATCAACAAATCTATACATATAAAAATGAATGTGTGTCTGTCTGTTTGTCCTTTATAGACTCATAAATCATCCGGCAGAAAGCTATGAAACTTGGCATACAGATAGTTCAAAGCACGAGGAAGGTCACTGTCGACATTAGAACATTCTGCGATGAACCGTTCCAGCGGTATCAGCAAAAATCAAAATGAAATTTTCTGATTGGTTAAAAATTAGCCATTGTTTTAAACAATTCAGTTTTCAAATATCTTTAAGACAACAACAGTGATATTTTCTATCTTATAGCTCTATTCATTTGGAAAAGTAAATTACATATACTTTAATATTTAATAATTCGCTCAAGTTTCTTTATGTCAGATGAGCACAAGTACGTAAAATCAACGAGAATAGAATTCGTAATTATGAGTCGTATCACGGGTTTATTATTGTGAAAAGTGTTTAATAAAAATAAAGGCAAAAGCAAATTTCATTCAAATTGCACGTTTTCAATTATTATTTATATTTAGTATGCAATTTTAGGTTAGCACAATTAAATATAGTTTTCGAAGGTTTCATTGCTGACAGTTGGCATTTGAAAACTATTAGATTGTTTATTATTACAAAGTTTTCAAATTCACATTAATTTTATTTCCTTCATTTAAAAAATAGATTTTTGTTTTAAATTTTATAATTTTTATGTTTCTTATTTAATTTATTTCATTTTTATTGCTTTTTTTTATTATTTATTTATTTTTGTTTGAAAGAGAATATTTGCAAGAATATGCCGGCCAAAAGAATCGCTCTTAGTTGATCAACATCTCAAGCACACTAAAAGAGAACTACCCGTGTTTCAGAAGCATCGGAGCAACGGGAGAAAAGACTTGAAACTAATCGAGAACACAATGCTTTAGCCCGTTCCTTAGAAACGTCTGAGCAACAGGAAAAAAGACTATTAACAAATCAACTACGCACTACTTTAGCCTGTTCGTTGAAAACGTCAGAGCTACGGGAAGCAAGAATAAAAATATAAAAAAAACGCACTTCGCTATTCAGACGGTGCCAATACTCTGATTTGAATCTCAGTACATTTCACTCTGATCCGACAACCAACTATAGTCTTCACCCAAGCGTCATCATCGGAAAAAGAGATCAATTATGCATGTTTTGTAGTGCTCTCAAATTTAAGAATGAAACAGCCGGAATTTGCTGTTCTGGAGGCAAAGTGAAACTACCAGATTTAACGTCGCCAACCGACACATTATCAACGTTATCAAGCAAATCAATTTAAACTTTTCTCAGCGAATATATGTCGATATATTTGTATTTCCAAATGACTTCATTCGGTACTACAAGTATCGGTGCGCATATAGGCAGCCAGAGTTATTTATTACATTCACATGCAATCCTGCTTGAGCTGAAATTAAAGAGATTTTGTAACCTAGGCAAACATCATTGGATCTTCATGATATTACCGCACGTGAGTTAAAACAAATATTAAGCTCTATACTTGGTTTCATTGCGAATTCATTGTCATGTTTTTGGAGAGACGTGTCTGATGTATTCTATTGAATGGCAAAAAAGAGGATTGCCACATGATTTGGCTTATTGAAAAAATCACTCCATGCCAAATTGGTCAGCTCATATCAGCAGAAATACCTGATGTCGCCATTGAACCAGACTTATTTCAGATCATCATCCAAAATATATTTCATGGTCCGTGTGCATGACCATACATGTCTGTTTGAAAATGCACTAACGATATCCAAGAGAATTAACTGCTGAGACTATCACTGGTTTTTTCACCTTTAAATAAAATTATCATTTCAAATCACAATCGCAAAAATCATTCACACACTTAAATACAAAATTAGAATTCAAACTGAAAGCGTTGCAACACACGCAGGGTACAGCTAGTACTGAATAAAAATATAATGTTTCAGGTATCGAGTCCTTTTAAATGAAAGAAGAATATTTGGCATTGTTTTATCCAAACAATGTAAACAAATACACATTTTTTTGCTAACCTTTCTGGATTGTATAAAAAACACCACACTGAGAAAAAGTATTGTCAAGACTAACAGAATATGGTAAATTTTACAGTGTTTCTGACTCTATGGGAACACCATAAAGCTTGGTAATTTTCACTTCCGCACTTAACTAATAATTCTAGTAAAATTAACAATGAAACATGGTTTTATAATGTGTGAAAAAATTTGGTGAGCATGTTAAAATTTAGTAATTTTATAGTGATACCTTAGACCAAATAAATGGTTTAAATACCATATATTTTGGTTTTTATTACCAGAACTTTAATGTTATTTTTTAAACAGAAATGTCATTACCATACAGTATGGTTATTTCACCGAAATCTTTTCCTCCATGTAAAGAAATTTAATTACTCCGAAACTAATTCGAAATTTTAAAAAAGAGATAACGTTTATTTTTTTCTTTGCTGTTTTTATTTCTTTTATCATAAAAACACTAAACTGCAAAAAATTATTTTTTACTGTGATGTTTTTCTAAAAGTTCGAAATTTAAACAAAGTGGAATGAGTTTCCCAAACTGCAAAGATATATATACACAATATAATTTCATTCAGTTTAACATTGTGCAAAAAATGAAATCTTCAACTCAGAAGTAACATTATGTGCATTAATTACAGTTTGATATGAGATTACGGCAGCTGTAAGTTTTTTTTTTTCTAATATAAAAGGATAAGAAATATTTCTCAACTTAAACATTCAACTTTGTTTTACTTAAGCAGTCTTTTAATCGTAAAAATGTTAAGTTTTTAAAAATTAAGTCAAGTTTCTGCAATATGTAATTACAATTAATAATTTTTTGCAGCTTCGTGCAACATTCGCCGATATTACTATCCAAACTGTATTTACCTATTACCTGTTGGACTTCTCGAATTTTAGTTTTTCATAAAAGAAATGTACAAGGGGTTTTTGAAGATGAAACAATTGATGTTTTATCACTAAATTTCCGATGAAACTGGCTTGTTTGTACACGAAAATAGGATTTCAATGACAAATGATTGAAAAATAGTCTTTCTAATTGAGAAAAATATAAGAATTGTGAAATAAATGTGTGAAATGATATTTTTGCATATTTTTATCATCGTTCGTTAAAAAAGATTATTGAGTTAAAAGTTAATTGTAATATTGGCCAATTTTATTTATGTTTTCTAAAAAAAAAAAAGAAATGGAAAATAAAAGTTCATAAAAATGCTGAATTGCCAGGCAAAATTCACTGAATAGTGAAAATCTTTGGGAGATCACAGAGACGTCCCGTGACCTCCTAACCTGGTGCCCCTGACTGTGAAAATTCCAGAACATCATCTGTGTCAGATTCAACAGCGTAGCTGTATCATCATACGGATCCCACTTTCCAATGAATTATATTTCATCCTCTTCTACTGAATCCCACAAAAAACCATATCCACCCCCATTCAACGAATACGAAATTTTAAAAATTATTACAATAAAATGGAAATTTTCATATTTAATTCTTTCAGTGATTGACTTATACCAGGATATACAATAAATAAAAATGTAGCACCTAGTGTAACTCAATTTATTTTTTTCAGATAAAGAGCAAAAACATTGAAGTTCACTTAGAAAAATGTACGAATAAAAATAATGAGAAAGTATAACTTCTTCGGCAATCACTTTGAATTTGAAGCTTATTAAAGAATTAGATATAGTAATGTGTGATCTTTCATGGCATTTATTTTATAAAATTAAAAATTTATGTAATATGCAAATGGAATAAATAAAGAATTAAAATGTGAAAGTATAAATTTGTGTAATTATTTGTATATATACTGCATAATATCATTATTTTCATAATTAACAGAATAAAAATAGTTTACCAATGTTCACAAATATGTAATATATGCTTCATTTCATGGTATTTGTGTGATACATAAGATAAATCACTGCCAAATAAATTATTATAATTATTAAAATCTTTATAATATTATTTTTTTAAGTCTCAGAAATATTTGACCAATTTCAAATATGAGGCTTGTTGAGCATATGAATCATTCCATAGTATTTGTTCTATGCATGGAATCAGTTTGAATCATCATTTTCGAATGTTATCCCCTATGTGGTCAAATGATCATCCCCTATTTGGTCAGATTAAATTTTTGTAAATATTGCCATTTGTTATTTTTTGGGTAGCATCATAGCATGCTTGCAGAATCTTTCAAATTCTTTTTTTTATTTATTTATTTTGTTGAAAGTTACATTGAAATGACACATTTTATTGAAATCACTTACAAGTATAATATTCAATGGCTCGCTTTTTCAAAGTTAGTCGCAGAAATAAATCAAAAGTAGAAACCCGGAAGTCTTAAAGCGATTTTCAATCCCTTGTACTTAGCTTTATGCTTCAAAATTTATATTATTTTTAAGACATTCCATGCCTTTTCAGTTATGTTATTCTAAAATAAAATTTAAATTGAGTTAATATTTTTTTTTACAAATTAAGTAAGTTTTGTTATGTATAAAAAAGCATGAAATCGTCAAATGCTAGGAATCAATGATCAATGAATCATCGATGAAGTTTGTCTATACAAACAGCGCAAGTGTTAAAAAAAATTTTTTAAGTATTTTGATTTTAAAATTTTTATTTAAGTGATTACTGCCATTAAAACATCCATTTTCTAAAAATAAAATGCGTATTTAAATAAAAGAAAATAGTATATTATAGATCTGTTCCAGACTAATATTGCTGCCATATTTAGTAGTTAAGTTTAAAGATATGTGAAATAATTTATATAACACAAAATTCTATAAAATGCGAAGCTTCATGTTTTAAAGTTTGCATTATAAAGATCTACTATACTTTAACCGCCCAATCGGTGTTGCAGGTGGAGCTCGATTCTTCTTGCTGGTGATTAATCGGATTGCACTTTCTCCTATCTTGCCCTACAGGTTCAGAATACAGTCCAATGTTAAGTTCCCTGCTGCAGTTTTAAAGCCGGATAGGTGCAAAGGCCAGATGATTAATACTGATTTTAGAATGAAATTGATACACATTCCTCAAAATGACAAGATTTCAAACAAAGCCTAAATTTAATCAATTAACTAAACAACAACAACATCATTAAAATGCTTGACACCCAGACTTTCAAATAAAACTAGTTCAAAATATTTTTAACAAAGCAAAATAATTTTTTAAAAAAATTTCATTGTCAACAGGATTTTATCTCTTTAAAAGGACAAGGTTTCCAACTGAGTAATCTAGAAAGAATTTGATGACATTTTTAATTTAATAAATTATATCATTAGAATTCATGATGCCCGTATTCTCAAATATACCCAGTTTCAGAAATATCAGGTGATGATAAATAATTATTCAACTTTCCAAATCAGGGCTGTTCAGTCAATGTAGTGGGTTTTCTATACTGATGTTTTTTTTTTTTTTTTCTAAGTTAAAGAGTTCTTGCTCAATATTTCCTACACAGACAACTAGAAACTAAATCATTGCTTTTTTTAATGGCAAAATACAGTTTTAAACCTTGATTTGTGAAAGGAAAAATTTTTATTTTTGAATTCTGAAATCGAACATAAATTCTGCTTGGAAAATGCAGATTTGTACATGCTTCCCTACCATTCTCTACCAAAAAAAAATTATGAAATTATCCACACCCCAAAGGAAGCGATCTTGGAATTAAAGGACTACTAAATACCCAGTTTAAATACCTGGCACACTTATTATAATAAAAATGAGTTAAAAGTATAAATTGGAAACAGACTTCTGATGGTTAATAGATATTACTTTAGACTGAAGAACCAATTAAAATCTAGATTTATCTCCATGAGTACTAAAATAAACTTATATAAAGCACTTATTAGAGCGATTATTTTGTATGGCAATGAGAATTGGGTGTTTAATAAAGCAGAAGAAAATAGATTACTCACTTGTGAAAGAAAAATTCTTTGGTCAATTTTTGGAACAGTGAAAGAAAATAATACGTGGAAAAGTTTATATAACCATTAGGTGTATAATAAATACATACAATCGGACATTTTGAGAGTTAAGTCATACAGGATCAATTGGCTGGGACATGTTTTTCGTCGTGAAGATTCGGATGCAGCTAAAAACCTAATATTAACAATTTCAAAGATTGAGGGTAGAAGGAAGAGAGGGAGCATGCCAACAAATTGGTCGGACTTGGGTCAGAAGAACCTAAAAGTATTGGGAGTGAATAGATGGAGAAATCTAGCAACCAGTCGAATTGCCTGGAAGATCCAGACAGAAAAAGCTTTGGCTTGCACTGGGCTAGTGCTGCCAAAGAAGAAATCGCTTCTCTACGAACAAAGTTATGGAATAATCCAAACTCCAAAGGAGCCAATCTTGAAATTGAAGGACTAGTATTGCACGCTTGTTAATTTGTAATCACGCCCCTCATGATTTCGCAGCTGGAAAAGTCCTCACAAGGTTAAGGAGTGTGGTGCGGAGGCCAGGGGAATAAAACCATTACCTTTTCTCCAATCTAATTGTGTTATTATAGTAAGCGCATATACCAGAATTGCCTTCAGTTCAATATTAAGAACCACTTTCACCTATGATTTTTTTGCATGTAAAGAAATCTCAGGCAGAAACTGTCGTAAAGTAGCAATCAAAATGAGCTATGCATAGCAGAACTCTTGGTCTACAGTAAGCACTTTGTATGCTTTCACCATTATCATGTGGACAGTCATAGGAGATGGAAAGACTTCAATTTCCGTCTTGTTTTTCACATTGATTTAAATTTTTTTAAGTTTGAAAACTATAAAGGACTCAAAATTGTATTAAACAGTGGGAATTTTAAAAAACATTTTTGAGAGTCTAAAGGCGAAAAGTATTGAAGATCGAAATGGGCTACAGTTGCGTAAAGCAAAGCTCTCTGCCTATGGCAACACTTCACTTGCTTCCACCATTAGCGTGTGGAGAGTCATAGGTTAGTTTCTGACTTGATTTTCAAATAGATTAAAAAACTTTGAAATTAGGAAACTACATGGAACTGAAAACTGCATTGAGCATAGTTATAAAGGAAAACGCCGTGGAAATTTTTAAAAAATAATATCGACTAGCAAATACGAAAAATGTTAAAAAGAGAGGAAAATATCGTTGTACATTCCTAAATAACTGAAAAGAGAAGGGAAGATAGTCGAGACATGGAACGGGTCTTCTCCCAGATGACCAAATTCGCCAATCAAGCTCTCGTTTGCATCTACGAATTTGTTAGATGCAGTGAGAATCACCCTTAAAGGATGAATTATCTTTTCAGTGTTCAACTGAGTAGTTTTTAATGAAAAACGAAAACTGATTCAATTTTCTAATAAATAATATGATTAAAATTTTGAAATGAGTTTTTTTTTGAAAGTTTGGATACGTTTTTTTAAAAATGACAAAGTTTCCAACTGAGCAATTTCAGGATGAATGTTTTACTTTTTTACTGCCATCTAGGGAGTATCTGTAATAATTGCGTTATAGAATCTCTGTAGATTAACCGTGTTACATATTACATTTACATGTTGTTTTGTTTTTCTTTTTGTTAGAAGTTCTGCTAGGAAACTGTCAGCTGGTGTGGTATTCAGCAATGAAAGGAAGATAGAATGGAATTTTTTTACAATTAAATATTGTTAAAATGTTCAATATTTGATTTAAAAACACTATGCTGTGCCTTGTGAGACAAGCTGATTCTGTGATACTTGAAGTCGAGATAGATTCGAAAGCAAAAGGGAAACAATGCCTTGATAAAGTATGTTTTGTTTATGAAGATATTTACTTTGTTGACAAAATATTGAGTTCATGCACAGACAATGGAAAATGTATTAATAGTGTCTTTCTTTTGGTTACTTTTAGATACTTAAATTATAATTTTATGTGAAACTATAATTTTCATTTTCAGTAAATAAAATTTTAAAAATTAATTCTGAGTAAAATAAAATATGCACCAAGAAATCTTCTAAAAATACTTGTCCTCATAGAAGATACATATTTGACTCCAACATTTTTGAAAATTTTCATTATTTATATGTGAAGCATATTTGAAATTCAAATAATAGTTATGTATCTGAAAATGTTTTAATAAAATTATCATAATGTTTTAAAAGTCTATTTTGTCATATTTAGCATATTAAAAAAATTCAGATTTCTAAGCATTGAAAATGTTCATTAAATTCAGTTCTTTGAAATGTTAAACTCTGTATTTTAGGTATCATTTTACTTTAAAAAATGTAGGGGAGAGGGGGGCACCTTTCAACATTTTTTGCTAAAGAATTATTTGGGACGTTTTATTGCTTTCAAAATCTAAGTTCAAATTTTTATTTACTAAATTCATATTTGAGGTAACCTCTCAATTTTTTCCAAAGGTCTGAGCCAAAGACAAAATACCTTATTTTACATATTTAGTGAACCATGTATTTTGTTGAAATCTACCCCTCCTGGGGGTCTGTTTTCAATGGGTGGTGGGGCACATTTCAACAATCAAAGAGAACGTAACAAGATCATGCATTTTGGAAAATTAACTTTATTCATAAAATATTAATAATAATAATGAATTATTAATAATAATGAATGAACGTATTGTATATTGATTTAAGTTTTTTCTACGTTATTTTGTCTTTAATTAAATCAAAGTTTATGGAGAACGTCATGAAAAATACAGCTCAAGCTGTTCCGCCGCTTAAACTTAGTTGAGACAGTTTTTCTTGATGGTTTGAACTTGAGCTTAATTTCATTTGATATTTATTTCCTCGTCTTTTTCGATCTTCGAATAGTTTCTTCGTGAAGGCGGTTTTTCTCAGGTGTTTTAGACAATATTTTGAACTTTCCCTTTTCCCTACCTCTTTTTTTAGCCAAGATAAGGTCTCACATCTACAGGTGTTATTCACCTAGGTTCTTGAGGTTTTCTTTCAGTTGACCTTGTAGGTGTACAAAAATTAATTTTTCCTTTACTATTTCTTGGAAGACTATCTATTTTACACCTTTCTTCACCAATTTGATCCACACGAAAAATTTCACTAGAATTAATAGAAGCTTGCGAAACTGTTACAGAAGAAGGTTCAAAGTCTTCAACAGTAAAAATGGAACGTGAAAAGGGCTAGATTCCAGTTTTTTGGAAACTTGTAGTGATGTTTTTGTTTGTAAATGTTATATGCAGTAATTGCTATTACAGCCAAGTAATGTATTCTAATAGTCTTACCTGGATTCAATATCATCCAATCATTTTGTGCTACTTTCAATTTTGATTTGAATGGCACTATGACTCCAACATCCAAAAGCTGGAGACTATGCGAACAATGCGGAGGAAGGGTAACTAGCTCAATACCATTATCCTTGGCAAACAACACAGCATCCAGTATACAGTGACTTTCATGATTTTCCATCACCAAAAGTATTTTGTTTTCAGTTGAGCATCGGGTTTGCTTTTTAATAAGCTAAGCTTGAGAACCTTGAGAAAAAAGAAATCCAGTCATGTGTCCACTTTTGGGACTGTTGATTAAACCTAAACTCCCTGGTGGAACTCCAAATAACACAGAGTCATGGTACCTTGCCCTCGGAAAACAAATACAGGAGGAACAGTATTTCCTAAAGCATTGACTACCATGCACATGGTAATCATGCTTCCTCGCTCTCCAGAAGCTACCTGCCCCACCTGAGGAGCTCCTAGCTTGGCAACAACATTCGGAACTGGAACAACTGTTAAAACTCCAGTTTCATCCAAATTATATATTTGATCAACTGTAAAATGACCAGAAGTAACAATTGTTAAAAAATACTCTCTCATAATTGTTGAAAAATTCGTCAACATTTTCTTTATTAAAAGCTGTAGCTCTTGTGAAGCTGTTATTTTCCGGTTTTCTTAAAGTAAGCTGTGGGTGACGCTTCATAAAACCTTTAACCCAGTCAATTCCAAACGTTTTATTTTTATCCCAGCTACTTGGAATTTTAGAGCTGAGATGCTTTGCGTAATCATAGCCAAGTTGTCGAACTTGCCTGTAAGTTAGACCATAATTGAGAATTGAAAATGAAATTATGTATTCACAAAGCAGGGTTTCTTACTAGACATCAAAAACTTGTTGGCTTGTGTATTTAGAACTGTAGCATTTTGTGCTAGTTGTACATTGTTTGGTTTCATCAACCAAACAATTATTTGACTTTCTTTTTTTTTAATCTATAAAATAAAGCTGAAAAGTCCATTCCAAATAAGTCTGCTGCTGTTCTTAAAGATGTACCGTTGCTGATAGCTTCCATTGCTTTTTCAAAGTTTTCTTCACTTACTTCTGGTTTTGTGCGCTTTTTTTATATGTTCGCATTATTTTAATAAACAGTAAGAAGGTAAAATAACAGAATTGAGCATTTTATTAAATATAATGTTACATTGTAAACCTTTTAATTTTTTTAAAATTAAATTATTTTTATTCTAGATCAAATTTTCTTGAATATTTTTATAAAATTTTAAAATAATTATTTTATTCACTCTTTTAATGAATCCCTTGTTAATAAGTTGATAGTTGAGTATTTTAAATGTAACAACCGTAATCAATGGGCTTAATACAGAATAATGACTTCTACAAGATTACTTAACAAAAAAATAATAAGCCTGCAGCACCTTTCAACACTGTTGAAATGTGCCCCCTCAGCTCTGTTGAAATCTGCCCATGGTACTGATATTTTGGTTAAAGTATTATCAACCACTTTAGAAAATGACTTATTACTAATAAATAAATAATACACTTAGAAGCAGAATTAAATAAACTAGTAGATGAATAAATATCACTTACCTTGTTAAAAGATTACTGGTAGATAAACAGTTTTAAAATCAAAACTGTCTTTTTACTTTTGCATAGTTAAAATATTTTTCACAGAGTAACACAACAGTGGTAAAAAGAAAGTGTTTAAAACTAAATGTCAACAGTTATGCATAATTAAAGTTTATTCTTTGGCATATTCGCCAAACGTTAAGCTATATTAGGAGGCAGAAATTTTAGTTGTTGAAAGGTGCCCCATGTTGAAATGTACCCCCTCTCCCCTATATATTGCAATATTTTGTTTAATTTTTATTTTTATTGTAATTTTTTATCTTTTCCTTTAGTTTTGGTGTGAAATTTTCTTCGTTTTATAATTGTATCCCTTTTATCTTCCTTTCTGGAAAGAAAGAAAACAAATCAATATTACTTTGATAGAATATTAGTGTTAGAATTTTTATATCGTTCATTGCTATTAAAATTTTAAGTTTAATATTCTTTTGAGATCATTTCTGTATTGTGATCTGTGGCAGAATAATTGCCAAATCTTTGCAATTTTGGAGGATGCAACCAAAGATTGATTTGAAAAAAGGAAAAACATTACATAAGGGGACCAACTTAAGAATGTAATTGTAGCCATTCCCAGGCAGACCAGTAAATGTTTTTTTTTTTTTTACCCTTTAACAGCCGCGGGCGTATATATGCTTCTTGGCCAGACGATGCGTTAGATGCCGCAGATGTATATATACCCTTTCCCGAAGTACGATGCTTTGCATTGCGCTGTTATAAATAGAACTACAGCCCCGACTTCGGAATGCAGTAAAATGACCTTGAAAGTATTTGCGAATGTATTACCAATTTCAGAGGAGGGGGAATGAGAAAGGCATGTGTTGGAAAAGTGATATCGTATTTATTGCCTGTGTATTTCTATTTGACTAAGGTCTGGTTTTTTCGCTTTCGTTTCCCGTGTGTATTTGGTGCTTTTTATTTTCTGGATGAATATGTCGGAAAGTGATGATAGTGAGTTAGATTACTATTTTCCGTCATCTTCAGGATCAGATTCGTCAGCATATGAAATTTCTTCAGATGAAGACATTTGCATTAGTTAAATTTTTATAATATTTAAATAATTTTTGTTTGGTAATGAAGTCACAGTAGAGCTAGAATTATGGACTACTTTAAAATTCAGTATGGTTTTTAATAATTGTCTTGAAATATCTTATTTTGTATTTTTTCTAGGTTTGTGAAGTTCTAGGTATAATTGAATCTGATTACATGGGTTTGCAATATGCTGGTCCACATGGAGAAAAGTTATGGTTAAATTTGCGTAACCAACTAAGAAAGCAATTGCCTGGGCCTCCACCATATCGACTTGATCTACGAGTTAAATTTTTTGTTCCTCCACATCTTATTCTACAGGATGTAACACGGTATGAATATATATTATACATTTTACCATCTTAAAATTAGTAATTCTAATTCAGAAATTATGCTCTTTATTATTATTAATGCTATTGTTATTAACTCATTGATAAATCTTTTAATAATTGTTATGTAATTCCTTATGATTTTTTTTAATTGTTTGTTTCGTATTATGTTGTTTACTATTATGATTACATTGTTGAATCTATTATTAATACTTTATATTTCTGTAACATATCTATGGATAATAATTTTTTTATTGGTCTGTCATTATTAATACTTGGAAGTTTATGTATTTCAAAGCTTGAAAAAATTTTAGCTAAAAAAACAAGTTAATTTATTACCTGTATAATGCACCAGGAAAATTAGTTTTATTCACTTTTTTAACAATGGCGCTTTAACTTTTAGCATATTGATGAGTAGTTTTCAAATAAATGTCAGTGTTGCAAAAAAGGGCATTGTTGTGAATAAAAAAAAAAAATTATTTCCTTTCTCAGAACTATATTGTTTTAAACAAAGTCATAATTGTTAGGTAAATTTTGTTTTTGTTAGTAATTAAAACAACCATTTGCAATCTAAGGATATTTATTTTTAAGTATTCTTTCTTTTTAAACGAGACAAAACAAATATTTACTGCTGTTTATAATAGTCTAACTCTAACCTTGAAAGAAAAATCTATGCTGAGAGAAACATATATATATATATATTAAAAGATGTACAAGTGAATAAAAATAATTATATCTACATTAAATAAGTCAGTCATACAGAATTTGTTTAATTTTTTTTAGATAAAAATTTTAAGTAAATGTGTGATAGTTTCATTTAGTGTCAGTTCACTTGCCCCATTCTGTGATGGTTTGTTTTGGTTTATACCTCCTGATTGTTGCTAAAATTTGGTGACCATTTTGATGCATGTACCATTTCGGAAAATTCTCCCTGTCTGTGATTATACTTTGCGATTTATCAGAATTGTGCAAAAAAAAAAATTATGCTTTATTAAATTTAAATATCTTTTATAATCTGATAATTGATTTTGATATTTCTTTTAATTAAAATGTTTTCCTAATTTCAGGCATCACTTTTATTTGGATACTCGAAGAGCATTTGTTGAAAATAATTTGAGAACTTCACAATGTAAGATGTGCCACTTAGCTGCTTTGATTGCTCAAATTGAACTTGGTGACCTTGAAGTAGCAGTTGATGCAACCACTGCTTTAATGAGATATTCAAAATTCCTGCCATCTAATTGTGCTATTAATTGCTCTGATGACAGGCCTCCACAATTGCGTGTACGATGGCGATCTGGTGGTACTAGCGATAACGATAGTAGTGAAGATTCATTTGAAGCAAAGGCAGATGATATCCAACAGGTAAGCTGTTCTATATAAAATATGATTTTTGTTATGTACTTTATTATATCTATTTATTATAGGACCTGAAAAAACTACTCTAAATACAGTGCTAAAAATTTACAAAACTAAATCACTATTTTCTATTTCAATCTTGAAATAGTTAAGTATGAAAAATAAATGTAATAATTAATTGTGTAATTATTTATTTTTATAATTGTTATTTTCTTATTAATGTTTCTTATTGATACATATTACAATTTCTTATTTTGTATATTTAATATTTCCTTATATTATGAGCTAATTTTTTAATAATGTTAATTATATCTCATTTGTTGACTAATTTTTCTTACTTATTGTTTTTATCGTTATAAATTAGAAATAAATAAGTAGTGTTTGAAAGAACTGGCATGTAACTGCCTACAAGATGGTCATGTACTTTACATGCCTGTGCTATATATATATATATATTAAATACATATATTAAATACATTATGATAAGAATGTAAAATGAACGTTGCAATGCCAAGCTAATGTTGCTAAATTCTTAAACTCAATTGGTTTCCTTTTAACACAGAGGTATCTATTGTTTTTCATTTTAATTTTCGTCATGGTGCAACATGATAAAATATTTATTCATAATAAATTATTGATAGTATCACCACATTTTAAAATAAAATAAAAAAAGTTGGAAGTTTCTTTGTTTCAAATTTTAATTATAAAAAAAGGGGAGGGGATTATAAAATAGGACAGTAAGGAAAAATTCGACACTTTCTGCAGAAACTACCTATAGTAACACATCAAAAAATTTTTTATTCCGTTAAACCAATATACACTACAAGCTGAACATGTTATTTTTCCACATTAATCTTAATTTTGTAAAAATTTAAAAAATAAAAACACAGAGTTGTTAAAATAAACTTAACCTAATTATTTTTTTAAAAATAATTAGGTATTAAATTAATTAGGTATAAAATAATTAGTATTTTATTTAAAAATAACATTTTAAATAAAATACTTTATAATATTGATACTTTTCTCCTACCCATCCTACACTTTATGAGAAGAAAACGCGCTGACTTGAAAATTTTGAGATTTTTAAGTGAAACAATAAGGGAAGTTTGAAACCTGATTTGAGTGGCCACCCTGTTTATTGCCTTTTTCTTCAACTTATTTTTAAAAAAAATATGATTATTATTAAAGGAGAACATCAAAATTGTCTTAATCTTGGCCCTTTTATGTGTGTTGTTGTTAATCGTTGACGCCTTAATCAGCAAAAAACAACAAACACATTAAATTCAGCTTCTTTATTTTTAAATTTTATTTTCTTTTTGTTTATTTCATATTTACTAGTATTCGTTTGCTACCTTCACATGGTTACATAAATAAATATTTAAATAAAATAAAAATTATTTTTGCAATAGAATTAATATAAATTTTATTTATATTTAAATATGTTTAGGCTTAAAATATTTTTCACTATAAAAACTAACTGAGAAATCAGAAGCTATTTAACAAATTGTACAAATCACAAAATTTTGTATGCGTAAAAATTATGTCGATAGTATACATTGCTAACCTTACCAGTTCACAATAAAAATCTGAAATATTTTACCGGTCTTTTAAGTAAATCTGGTTGAGAAACACTTACAAGGTTGAGAAACACAACACTTATCATCATGCCTTACAAGGACTTAGTCCTTTAAATTTTTTTTATTCTAGACAATCCATTATGTAAGTTTTAATTTTATTTTTTTCATAGTTAGAAGTTTTTTTTTCCCCCTCGCATTTTGTCTTCTAGCAAACGCCTTGCATATATATTCAAAATAAAGAAAAATGGAAATTAAATATAGTATTCTTAATTTTTTTGTATGGAAATATTTCATTAACTTTTGGTGTAATATTGCATTTTATTTTACTGTATTAATAATTTTCAATCAAAAGTTTGTACTTAAAGTTATAGAATAACCAACCATGGTTTTGATGGTATTAAATACAGTGTCAAATGGATATATTAAATCATTAAAAATATTGTGAATAATAAAATTTAAACTGTTAAAAAAGTTTTATGTTATTAGAACAAGGTTAGATTTTATTTAATTTTTTTATTATATTTAATTGGTTCATGCTTCTACTTTAGGTATCTATTGAATCTGATCGAACTGCTATCACTCAAATATGCCAAGATGTTTTAAAAGAACATATCCTGCTCAGAGGTATAAAAACAAATGCTGCAATCTATGAATTTTTAAAAGAAGTTTCTGAAATTGACGATTTTGGTATGGAGCAATATTTTGTGAAAAACCGAAATGGAGAGACTTTCAGAATTGGTGTTGGGCCTACAGGAATTCTCATTCATGATCTCAACATTCGTTTAAAACACAAGTAAGCATTTCATTTATTGTTTTTTATAGCTTTAATAAGTTATTTTATCTATGAAAAATAATATTAGAATATGTAAACTCACCTAAAATATGCAATATGCAAACTCACCTTTGTGGCATGGGATCCTCCAATGGTTAATGCAACAACAAGGAAACTATAACTCATGGTTTGTCTATCACTAGGGATAACAGGTCTGAGGAAATTTTGAAATAGGTCTGAGCTAAGCTTTTCCTACTTTATATTTATTTATTTAATCAAATTTATATTTCTTTTGTATTATCTCGCATATACCCTTTATATTTTCTTTTGCAAAGATGTAGTGAATTTATGCAAACTATTATTTTGTCATTTTCATTGCTAAAAATCTATTTACAAGTTTAGTGCTATTATTCGTAAAACATTTCATGATTTTTTTCCCTTTTTTTTTATAACAAGAAATCTGGGTTGTATTAGTCACCCTGGAGATTTTTTAACCATTCTGAAGAATCAGAATCATTTTTATCCAGTTTAGACCACTGAAATCCATTATTCTATTTATATAATATATAAATAAATATACTTAACTGGCATTTGTGAAAACAAAGTAAATATTTGTTGAGAATGTTATTACATAACTTTTTTTATATTTTTACACACGCTATTTTTATTATTTGTGTTGAATTTTAAAAATTAATTACGGTAATAAGGTTTGATATTATCTTTAAACTTGGATAGTTATGTTATTTATTCTGGATTATTCCATACCTAAAAAATGATCTTTCTGAAAATTTGTCTCATGAACTTATATTTTGTTTTTATAACTGTGACAGGCTTGTAGATATTTTACAATTGCATTTAACATTCTTATTTCATAAGCTTCTTATTTTATAACCTCATAAACTTAGCAATATATTATTTATTATAATGCTCTCTCATTTTTCTTTATGTTACTTTCAATTTTAAAGAAAATTAATAGATTTTTTAGTAGTTCTGACCATATTTACACAGTCAATGTCACTTTTATCAGCTGTCTTGTTCAGAATTAGTTTTGACTGAATAAAATTACAACTGTGCATGAAATAAGGTGTAAACCAAGTACATGGGATTCTTAAAAAAAAAAAAAAAAAATCATTCCTACATTTTCACTAAATTGAAAAGCTTTGCAAAGGAGAAGTATTATAGTGACATTTTTAAAAATATCCAATGTAATTTTATTTATATTACTCATTTGGGGACGATTTGTACCCTAAAACTTCAAAATGTTTATCTGCCTATAGATTTAAGTTATTTTAAAATATGTCATACTTTAATGGTTTTGTTAAATAATATTTTTTTTTAATAATTTAAAATTCTCTTAAGTTACGTCCCTTCCGAATTGTATTGTTTCAATATAATCACTTATAAAAATGCAAAATCTAAATGTTACTTAATTCGTTTCTAAAAAAAGTGTATGACTTTTCTTTTTCACAGAAAAATATGCAGTTTTGTCTTAAAGAAACAAATAATGGTAACCAAAAAGTATTTTTTAATCCTTCATACAATATCAAATACGCAGAACCATATAAAACTTAGTATGGTAGTAATTGAAGTTCATTTCTATAAATTTATTTTTATCAAAAAATTACATGAATTCAATAATTTGAATAATTAGAACATAAGACCATAAAATATAATTTTTAATTGTAAAATATGGATTTATAGTATGATATAGCTTTTTATAAAAATTTCTTTTTTTTTTTAAATCTCAGTTTTCTTCAATACTCATGTTGTAGAAATTGTCAGATTTTTTTATTTATTTATTTATTTTTTTAATTATTTATTTATTTTTGTCTTCTCTCTACAACTTCCGCTGTATACAACCAACCTGAAAATTCTCAATATTATAGTTGATTCTTAAAGTTGAGCTCAAAAGATTATTCAAATATTTTTCCCTGCTCTAATGTTCTAAATTTCAGTATATCTGGTTAATGTGTATTTTGAGTGTATAGCATAGAGATTATAGGAGTATAGAGGTTAATGTGTAAAGTGTAGAGATTATTAAAATATTTTTAACTGCTCTAATGCTCTAAATTTCAGTATATCAGGTTAATGTGTATTTTGCTTTAACTTTGACATCTGTTAGGATTAAATTCAAGTAAAATATTTAAGTTTGCATTGAACAAAATTTATGTTTTAATCTCTTTTTATAATTTTGAGCTGAGTTTTCTTTAGAAATCTTTTGCGTGTTTCTTCTGGGATTTGAAATATTGACCTCTAAATCTCTTCAAAAAAAATGTTTTTTAACTTTTTATTTCTACTAGAATATGAACTGTATACCAAATTTGACATTTTCCATGTACATTTTTTAAAGAAAATTTTGAAACAATGGACATTTTGATGTCTTACTTAAGCAATTCTTGTGACTTTTCTGCCTCTTTGGCAGCAAAAATTAGGAAAGGTGTTTATGCAATAGGTGTTAGGTGTTTATGCAATATTTTAATTTTTCTTATTCATCGTTTTCTTAAACCTCAATTCACCTTTAAAACTATTGGTGGTGTTTCCTATTTTTAATTTAGGGTTTATATTAGAACATGAAAATCTTGGCCGATCAGCGTGTTACATGACATTTCGAAAATACTCTCAATTTTTAAGGTCCCAAGGCAACAGGAGAGAGTTTGACTTAAAAAATTTGTGATATCTTCTTTATGAATACCAAAAAATGGGCTTATTTGGTATGAAATTTCTTTTGAAGAAAATACGCTCTTTGGAATTCTACATTGAATCATAATGGTATCTTGGACATTGTTTCAGTTTAATTATTGCATTGTGTCTGCAATTTTAAGAAGTATTTTATTGAGATTGCAAAAAATCTAAACTATATTGTGGTTCTGTATGCAATAAGATTTCTTTACAGTGTAGAGCGCTATTTGCAAATGGTGTTCCGTGGAGCCCTAGGGTTCGGAAAGGTCGCAGGGGTTCCGAGAGTTAAGATTTTTTAAAAAACCAGTTATGATTTTCAATGCCTGTCATTAAATTTATATCCAATTAATAATTTTTTTATTTAATATTTCTATTATTTTTATGAGATTATTTAATTGAAATGCTCATGAAGAAAGAAATTTTAAAACTATATTTTTTCTATTAATATTATAATAAATGAATTATATGCATTTGTGAACAATTCCATTTGTATTTCGCTTCAAATAAAAATAACCCAATTCAACAAGAAAGAAATATGTTGCTCTCAACGTTTTTTTTTTTTCTTTTCTTCTTCCCCTTTTTTTATTTTTGTTTCCATGGAAACATAATCAGTTCATTCATTTTTTAGTTTATGCATGCACTAAATTCAAATTAAGAACTAGACAACAGATGCTGTCCCAGACCTCTGGAAATCAGCTGTCGGACATAAAAACCAATTTTAAGACTAAAATCAATATGATGAAAAAATTTCAATCACTAAATATTTCAAAAATAATTAATAAAATTTAGATTATTACATATTTTTAACAGGGGTGATTGTATTCTGTGTGTACTCCTGAATTCCAGGGTTTTTGTATCCTCCTTCTGGATCTATCAGGGTTGCCACAGGCGACTAAAATGCCACTATTTGCAACTATTTTCGACCTGAGGCGACTATGGCAACTTTTTTTTACTGAAAAGCCTAAGAAAGCAACTATTTTCAGGAAAAGGAGACTATTGGGAGACTTTTCTGTGCTGCTAGGTTGTTTTTTTTTAGCATAAATTGGGTTGACAACCTGCAACCTGTGGGAGCTTATGAACAAAATTTTTATTCTTAAAAAATTTTGAATTCAAATTCGAGTCATCACTTTTTAATTTGTTCAATTTGCACAGATTCCTTTGTAAATCTATTTTGTTCCTCAATCGCCTCTTCAATGGTTATTGCTATGAAATTCTGCATGATTTTAAAAAAACCCAATTTTTAATATGATATTACAATGCGAGAATTTCGAATTTGAATAATCACTTTCCACAATATATATATATGTGTATATATATAGTTGCTAGATCAATTATTGTTTAAACTGAGAATTTTTTAGAAAAAGTATGTTTTTTAATGCTAAAATATACAAATTTGTTTTATTTAAAAATTTGGTGCTAGAACACTAATATTTATATAAAAATTATCATATTTGCTACCAACATGACTAAATGGATCATGTAATGGACAATTAAGTCATTTAATAAAATTTTAGTCGCATTTCCGTTCTTATTTAGACAACTATTTTTATGGTTTTGACAACTATTTCATGATTAATACTAAAAGTAACTATATTGTTCATTTTTTTCTGTGCCAATCCTGCATTAGGAACCCGACAAACGATTTTTCTGGGAATATCGCGTAATTCCGTGTTTCTCAAGACTATTAGTTCTCAGACTTTCGCCAATCAAAAACATAATACGACAAAATTGTGACGGAATTCCGCAATCTAAAATTTAAATTTTGAAACTTTCGCTAAATACCGTTGATGAAACATTTAGATACACGTTATTTTGACGGTTTCGTGGATCCGCCATTTTTAATATTTGGAACTACGCCGGAATTCGCTATTATCCTTATTTACCTAATTTAAAAGTTATACCTTGCTATTCGTGTTTACGTGATTTAAAAATTATACATCGCGATTTGTATCAATTTCACGCTTCATATTCACGTGATTTAAAAATCCAATGTCGCGATTCATATTCTCTCGATATTAAAATCCTGTATCATAATTCATATTCACGCTATTTCAAAAGGCAATATTTCGATTCTAGTTTAACTGAGCCTTTTCCATGATTAATTACCATAAAGGTGATATTTTTCGTTGGTTCATAATTTAATTATAAATCTTATTTCAAAAAATTATGTTGAATATGAAACATGTATGGTAAACAAATTGATATCTTGCACGTAAAATTTTCAGGGTTTTTCACTTCGTGTCACAATTAGTCTTTCGTTAATTAATATGTTCGCAATTGCCAATGAAATTTTTTCATTAAATGTTGGGGTTCCGTCAAAAGAAGGTTGATCATGTAGGGTTCCACAAACTAAAAAAAATTAGGAACCACTCATGTAGAATGTTCCCTAGTAAGCTCTTCATACATAAATGAATGATGCAAATGAAGGATTCGGTCAATATGTAAAAGTGTGTATAAATTTCTACCCCATTTTAACCAAATTTTGTTTCAGCTTTTCTTATAAGCTACCTTTGTATTTTTTAAATTCAAATTCCTTTGAAATGATGGGCGAACGTAAAACGTGTGTAACTTCAGCACATATTGAAAAACTTATATATATATTTTTTTGTATTTTTAATTACAATGTTAACGTTAATGGATACGTTCATTGTGAAAATTATAAGGAAATAAAAGTTAATTGCGCATTCTCGTTGTTAACAACGAAATTGATCAACAAAAGTAATGCTGAGAAATAAAGCTTTGTTGACATAAGCAATAATAATAAAAATTTATAATTATGAATTTTTTTAAAAATAATTATAACAATTAATTTTAAATTACTCCAAAAGCAATAATTATAAAGAAATTTTATTATTAAATATGATAAAAAAGCATGTTAAAACCAAAAAAGATTTTTGATATTTTTTTTTTTTTTTTTTTAAATAAAAAATAGAGTAAGTCCCTTTATTTTCACTAACGTGACAAATCACAAAAATCATTTTTATGGAATGTCTTTATAAGCATCAAACATTTAACAATTTTAATAGGAAAAATTATGTTATGCTTGATATAACACTAATCGGTTCTTTTTTTTAGGTTAGACAAAACTTCAGATAGGTACAAGATTAGCAATTTTACGCATGAAAAGTTTTTGATCGATTTGTGCCATTTGTTTTTAGATTTGTTGTTCTGTTTTGGGTGTATGTTTTTAAAGTTTAGTTATCGATTACAGTGATGACATATTAGGCAGATATCTTCCGCTTTTATTTAAGTAGAAAAACGGCTATAATCAGAATATTTAAACGAAAAGAAGGAAAAAAAAAAAAAAGAAAAGAAAAAAAAAGCGATTTCACTACCTGTATTAATTTTATCTAACTTTTCTTTCTTTCCTTCTTTTTTTTTTTTTTTTTTTTTTTTTTTCTCACATGGGCAATGATGATTAGTGTAGTATTAAAAAAAAAGTTAACTGGCGAATAATGTTAGCTGAGGAGATTTTCTTCTAAGATAATAAAACTGAAATTACAAATGAGTTTAGTAAATTATCTGCTATTTTTTAAGGTGGACTTTTGGAGGGGTAAAAAATGAGTTAATGTTAACTTTTACTAAGATTAATATCCTCTTTTTAAATTTGTAATTGTACATTGAATGGAGCACGATTTGTAAAAATAATAAAAAGAATTTTAGCTAAAAATGCTATCGCAATAATCCTTTTTTTGAAAATGGAATACGTATGTCTATTTCTACTAATCTAAGTTAAAACAATTTTCTATTTTTTTGGATTGGATTTTACCGCTTTCTTTAAAAGTTAAGCGGCTGCGAAAGTCAGTTCAAAGTCATTTCTTCCATAAATTGCATTAACAAGTTTGAAATGTTCAGAAATATTTTTGGAAATATGGAAAATGGATCTTAAATAAAAGTTCGTTAAATAGAAAATTCACTTCGCTATTTGGAAGTTATTTTACGAAGAAATTTCCAAAATGTTCTTGGTTCCTCAAAAAAAAAAAAAAAAAAAAAAAAAAAAAAAAATCGCAAAATGGAAGCTCGTTAAATAGAAGTCCGACATTAGTTTTCCGTGCATTTGCATGACTACGTTTAATTATTTTTTTTTTTTACCTTAACACTAAACATACCAACACTTAATGTATACCTATTTCTACCATAGACTTTATTTTTCTTGATTGAATGTATGAAATATTGATGTTAGGAAGGAAATAAACTAAAAGAACTTTATAATAACAAAATTGTATATTGCCAATTTTTATGCATTACAAGCACACAAAAAAAGCATTTTTAATTCATTGCTCAATGCATTTTTTATATATACAGTGTGTTTCCATTGTACATTTTCCGCAAATATATTTCTTCTAATTATTTCCATAATTCCTATTATTATAAAAATATATAAGAATTATAATTATTCTTATAATTAATATTATTTCTTCTAAGAACTTGTGCTGTCTTGATTGTTTCGACATTTTTCTGGGTAAAAACTAACAATTAGAGATGAAGTATAGCTGTCAAAATAAAATATAAGCAACTTACCAAAACATTTAAGTTTTTGAAATAATCTAAAATTTTAGGTTCTTTCTTAAAAATTTGAATTCACAGTTATTCTGATTTAACTAACTACACAACAGTCTTTGCAGAATGTGCAACTAATCGAACGCAATACGTTGAACACGCATTACATCGTAATTTCTGATCTGATAACCTTATAAAGCAATAAGTTGTTCTTCCGGTCAAATGACCGGTTGTGGTAGAAATAGGTATACGAGAAGTATTATTCGAAACAAACAAAATACAAAAGGAAAAAAAATAATAGTAATAGAATATTAACTATATATAATTTTTAGAAAAAAGTTATGAAGTCAAATGTGCAAAAACGATAAGATGATAAGCGCATTTTCGATGCAAAAGTTCTTAAACGGTCATTTGACCGGTTATGTTTAGTGTTAAAAATGCTATTTCGGTTAAGCTAATGTGTCTTTTCTATTTTTATTTCTCATAAAATTTTATTATTGAAAGTTTATTAAGTTCACTTGGAAGGTAAAAATTCCTTTATTTTTTTATTACAGTTTTAATAATTGTTATTGCACTTTACAGTTAAATCATATTTTAATGTTTAAAACATCACTCAAGTTTATTAACCTTTGAAAAAAAATTTAATTCATTCAAACACAAACATTTAAATACAGACTACGTACGCTCTTTCGTAGGACCCCCATTATTGCAAGCCTTCCATTACATAAGAAAAATATACACACATAATAAAGTTTTTTTTTTTTTTTTTTTTTCCAAAAAAGATTATCCTCATCAAATATAATTGAAGTCAATATAATTTTTCTCCAGACTAATAATAGTTTTATAAAATTTCTGCATTTTCAAACAAGGAAAAATTGTTTTGGGCATTAGAAAAATCGTATGTATATATTTATATATAATGAAAATGTTCCATTTTATGATTTCGTGCTGCTCTTTTTTCTGAAGGGAATATCATGATCTTTTTTTTTTTTTTTTTCCCCTGTATCCCACTTTATTATGTTTCTAAATTCATATGATACGACAATACAGTTAAACAGCTGCATCACAATTAAAACAAATTGAGAATCGATAAATGTATCCAAGGTTCCTCACTTCTCTTTACCCAAACGCTGCATTAGCTGACAATACTTTATACCAGTGGTTCCCAGATGGTATTCCGAGAATCCCTAGGGTTCCACGAAAAGGTCATTGGGGTTCCGTGTGTTGGGATTTTTTTTTTTTTAAACCAGTAATGATTTTTGATACCTATAAGTTAGTGTTCAACCAATAATCTATTCTTTATTATTAAGGTTAATAATTAAGGTTAAGGTTAATAATTCTTTATTATTAAGGTTATTTTTTATGAAATTATTGATGTAAAATCGCAATAAAAAAGAAATAGCAAATTTCATGAAAGAAAAAAAAACTTTAATAGCATATTTAACAGGGCGCATAGCGTTTTTAAAAAGTGCTTAAAGGTGCTTGTTTTCGTTTTTAAAAGTGCTTTTTTCAATAGGTGTTTTTAAAAAGTGCTTAATTTTCCCTTTTTCAAAACGAGACTTTTCCTTTACCATATTAATTTTTCGCTACGAATTACGCAAAGAAACACATTTCACATTGTTCTAATCAACGTTTTCGCAATTAATTCAACTCCAATCTATTTCGGCGTATTGTCAGTCCCTAGAATATGAGAACGTCATTCGTTTTACATGATTTAAAATTTCATGATATTTGACAATTGTCAAAAAGAATGCCAAAAGGTTTTTTTTTTTTTTTTTTTTTTTTGACATGACGGTTAAAACAAGATAAAACCGTCAGTTGTCAAAAACTTTCCATCCCTGCCTAATTATAATATTTTTTAAAGTGGTTAAAAATATTTTTAGTGCTTAAAAGGTGCTTATTTTTTTGTGAATAATTTGGCTACTCACCCTGTTTAATAAATTACTAAAAGGATTTACATTTACGCATGATTGCATCAGTATTTCATATCGAACTTTGAAATTCAAAATAAAATAAACAAGTATAAGAATAAGAATTATTTTTCCCTGTTAACCATTTGCACTGTTTATAATAGTTCGTTTTCAAAAACCATAATTCAGTTTCAATTTATACGGTAAAAACTACTAGACTTAACTTATACAGCAAAAACGTAGCAGCTGCAGACTTGAGAATTCAACTGCCTAGCATAAAACCTAATTTTAAGGACTTTTTACATAAAACATTTCTCACTTAATTAGGAGTGTTTTACTATTAGCCCATTCAATGAACGCTTATGAAAATTTTAAAGAAGTTCGATTACTTAGGGTTCCGTAGCTGAAAAAAATTTGGAACCTCTGCTTTATGCAACAGCATACTTACTATACTTTAACTCTGATGTAGAATTTTTATTAAACATATTTTTCATACTTTTTTCCTTCTTTTGCATACATTTCGGTCAAAATAAGTGAAAAATATCTGTAGCATTTTAATAATTTATGGTTATGAAATACAGCATGAAACACCGGTATCTTTTTCTGTATTAAAGGTAAAATCTTCCAAACGTGCTCACTTCCAAACAATAATTTTTCAAATTTGCAGTTATTTAAACCTAAGAGAAACAGTTATTCATGATTGAAATTTCTTTAGTTAACAAAATCAATTATTGATACATTTTTGAATATGAATGAAAAAAATTCTAGCTATTTTTTTTGTGGATTTTTTATTATTGTACATATATAATTCCGATAGTCTAACAGAGTTAGTTAGTATCTATTAGATTGTTTTTAATAATTAAGAAATACGAAAATGCATTTTTCTTGGAATTTGAACGTCAGAAAAAAATATATTAAAGGGACACATCTGCATCAAAGGGTTAATCTTTATACAACAATACTCGAAATAACTTTTCTTTTCCCCCTTAGGACATGGGACGTTCCAACTTGCTGCTAATAGTGTTTATTTATTTACATATATTTTGGTAATGTATTTAATTTAAATGATGAGCGTGTACGTAAGGCGAAGTCTCACTACATTGAAATTTTTAATCGGAACATTAAACAACGCTCAATGTATCCTCTTTATAATGAAATGGTTGTCTGTCTATTGCGAATTATTCAGACGTTTATTTTCGTCGTGTTTGGAAATTTTCAGGCTTTTATTAGTTCGATTTCTACCATTTTTGAAGAAATTTGCTTTTGAAAGTTGGAATTTTAGAAGGGAGTAGAAGAATAACAGATGATGTAACTGTTAACTTCTTTACGTTGTATAGATGCAGAAATTACGATACAGGGCAGGAATGCGATTCCAAAAATGAAGACTTCATTCGAAGAAAATTTTCGCGAATTTATGATTAGCTCACTCTTAAAACATGTAAAATTTTATGAAAATTTTCCGTCCCAAAATGTAAAGCAACGTAAAATCGCGGAATTTTTCAAGTAAAATAAACGCAAGTGCATACATAGTACAGTGCGCAAAAAGAAATTAAACGGACCATCTTGATTAACTTTTGATCTAATGGTCGGATCTGCGTGTTCTCGGACTCAATCTTAATGGTTCAAGAGGTTGACCTCAAATATTCTAATTACTGCTGAGGAAATTTTGAGTTACGACATCAGACAAAAAAACGTACTTTCTCTGAATAAACAAACCCTTTTTTCGACGGATTCGGATTTCCGACCCCCAAAATTCTGAGGGTAGCCGCAATCTGGTCCCCATAGTTTGAACCCGGTTAATTTTACTTTTTGCGTATTTTATCATATCTCGAGAACTTTTAAAGCGTATTGCAAAAAGTTTGCACACAAGTATAAAATTCGTTTTCCCAAAAATAATTCAATGCGAAAACTAGGATTTTTAATAAGTATTTATTATATTTAATAATACTCGAAAAATTTTTACTTAATTTTAAAGAATGTACTCTTACGTAGCGAAATACAAAATTTCCTGAGAAATTATATTTTAGAAATACGACTTTTATGTTATTAAATATTAAACTGTTAAAAGGCAATTAACATTCTTTTAAATGCATTACTTATATGATCCATGCTCTTGTTTTCGAATAAAATTGCAGGAGCTACTGGAAAACAGTCCAAATCATCTGCACTACTTCTGGCAAACCATTTTTTGGTAGGAGTTGATGATAGTTTGAACCTTTTCTCTCTCTCTCTCTTTTTTTTTTTTTTTTTTTGTTAAACTCATCTTTCTTCCTCCTCTTTCATAAACACAGGTGGGCCGCTCTTCCTGTTCGGGGCTCCTTCCTCTGAGAAACAAATATTTTTTTTTTTTTTCTTTTTTTCATTCTTTCCTGTTATACTTGGTCGTGGGAATGGAGTCAGGAAAAAATTTATTCAGGATGATCATAAAATATAAACATACACTCACGAATTTCCGCAATAGGCATTTGTTATAGTTTGTATTTAAGCGAAATGCGTTTTCAGAATAATTGAGAAATATTATAATGGTATTTGCAACTTTGAAATATCGTGCTAGGTTGAATTGTAATATAAATGCAACGGCGTACAGATTTTATTTTTAAATTTATCGACGTAATAAAATAAATTATCACCGTGTGTATTAAAGAAAGGTTTTACAAGGAAAAGTCACCCAATATAAAATTTTAATATAATTTTTTATTTTATTTATGGATTTTAGATGGTTCCAAAGTATTTAAAAAAAATCGTTTTATACTGCATAACAGAAGAAAAAATACTATCGTAGTGTTCTTTATAATAATAAAATAATCAAACCTAACAGCAAAATCATGCAAGCACACGCTTCGCTGTATTCATTACGAACTCTTTCAAATTAAATAAGATATTCATTGAATATTAAGTTTACAGTTGAATGTTGAGGAAAAAGAGTGGAGCGTTAACAGATTTTTGTCATGGAATGTGCATACCATCTTTTATAGCTTAGCCTAAAATATTGCACCGACGTTCTTTGGGAGATTTTCAGCAATCCTACTACTTATAAAAGTTATAATTCTTATTTTGAGTTAGTAGGCGTAAACTACTTATGTTATGCTTTGAAGGTATATGTATTGCGACCATGATTTTTTTCTCTCTTATCCCCGGAACTGGGATTACCTTGACTGCATTTTTAGCTTTCTTGATAATTTATGAATGTGCAAACAGATATGAAAAGAAAAACCGCACGCCATAAGGTGATCCGTCCTTGCACTCTTAACTATTTCCTTTCTTGGATGGCAATATTAAAAAAACAATGCCTGTTCCGAGCTAAAATAAATTATTTTTAGGAAAAAATTCCACTTCTGAATATGTGTTTTATACGTCCTTGAATGTGTTCCATGAATAAAATTCTTTGTTATTGTATCTATGGCTTTTGCTAGTTATTTTGTCTTAAAATTGGCATTTTTCTAAGTAAATTTATTAATCATGTAGTTTACTTATGTATGTAAATATATTTTTACATTATTATTTGTATCTGAAAATATTTGCTAACAAGCAGTGAATTTATAACTTCATTTTTTGTTAGATTTACATACAAATTTATCACATGCATATTATTTGTTGTTATGTTCTTAGAATTATTTTTGAGGCTCACTGGTCGGAAAATGAAAAATGGTTTAAAAAATCAGAGTTTGTAATTAAATTAATTTAAAACGTTAAGCACAATAAAAATTTCTTACGTTCAACGTAAGTAATATTCTAAATATATGTGGTTTTAAATTTTTAAATAAATACATAAAATTCTTTATTTTTATTATTTTATTTTGAGATTCACATTAGTTAATTGACTGTATTGATTTGAAAGCAATTTCGTGTTGTGTTTATAGAAATGTTTTTAAACAAATTTTAAATTAAAAATGAGAAATTATTATTACTAGGTTGTTACTGTACAGAGAGAATAGGGAAAACCTGGAAAACACAGGGATTATAAAAATCAACCAATTATTACAGGGAAATTTTGAATTTTTCCTTACAAACTGGAAAATTACAGGAAATTTTATTTCTTATTTTTGTCTTTTAAAAAATGCCAACCACTTAAAGCGCAATCTATGGGATATTTTAAGATGATCGTTCAGCTATGCTATACTATTTTATTTACTATAGCATTATTTGTTTTAAGTCTGTTGAGCTATTCCTCATTTCTCATAAGTTTTTCCATTGTTTAAAATTAGTATCGTTATCTTAGTACAGTTTACGTAAGAGCATGCTGAATGTGTGTTTCCTCTTAATATATGTAGGGAGAACACAAGTTTTTTTTGTTTTTGTTTTTCTGGAATGAGAAGCAAACCTGTAATAAAAAAATTTTTTTTTTTCACGATGAGTTAACGCGTTACGGATAATTTTTCGTAACGTTTTTATGAGAAATAAGATGGAACGACGGAAAATGTACAACTGTCGTTTTTCTAACTCCTTAAAACTTGTTAGATTTTATGATTATTTACACATTTTTAAAAAAAATCGGTAAAAAAACTGCGCAAGATATACATTTTTAAGGTAGTGAAACACATTGCATTTTTAAGCAGAAACAATTAAAAAAAATTCCTCATTTTGTAGGGAATCGTATTTATACGATTCCCTACAATCGAACATGAATTTTTCTTAATTCATCATCAATTTATACAGAATGTTGACATGCGCCATTTTAAAATAATGATAATTAAATATTTTTTAATTATAATAAACAGTCTGAAAGTTTTAAAAAAAATCTGATTATTGGAATTACTTATTTTGATCCAAATAAATACAAAATAATGAAAAAAGTATGAGAAATATATTTTTATAAAAATTCTGCGTCAAAGGGGTAAAATGACTTTCACAGTAAAAAATAAGGTATATAAAATTGATCCCTAACTACAAACGTTCATGTACTTATTTAACCCCCAATGCAAAGTACTTCTTCTTTTTAACAAATTCTTAATTGCTGAGTATTGTCTTTCCATTTGCAGCATCACCTATGCATCCATTCATCTAGCCACGCATTCAGGTCGTTGTTTCTTCCTGACGTTCTTAAACCATTCTGGAGAATCCCAAGCTCTAGGTTTCAAGCTCGAAAACTGTCATTCTGCAAGTGCCCTGTACAGAGCTGTTACTGAAAAGCATGCTTTCTATAGCTGTGAAACAGTACGTAACGCTGTTACTTCACAGTACATTAGAGACCTTAAGGGAACGATCGCGTCCTTATTTAATGAGAACACTGCCTTGGGAAAGAACTATGTGTTTGATATTCAAAGAACTTGTAGAGAAGTATATGACCATACTAGAAGAGTCATGTATCAGGTGGAAGATATTTGCAATAAAAAGACTATGAATCCATCAAAAACACGCTCCATGGACGAGCTGAATAACTTGAAAGAAAAAGATTGCCAATCTGCGTCTTGTAAGGTAAGTGTGCTCTTTGTTCTTTAGGCTGCTTTTTGCTGTCGTCATGTGGAATGATGCTCATTGCGAATAATTTGCTATGTCCATAACTTCTGTGAATTTGCAACACGTACGACTGTTACGAGCAAATTTACTCTTATCTGTAGCATGCGCTCTCTATGCTTATTCTGAAAATGGCGCAAAACGCCAATGTAGAGAGATACCACAGTTTTGTGAAAATGAAAAGTGTTTGTGGTCTATTTTTTTTTTCTTTTTTCTTTCTTATTTCAAAACTTACTTCAATGCAAACTTACTTATTGGCGATCGCAACGCTCGAATACGCCATCTGGGGAGAGACCGGTTTCATGCTTTTGGCCCTTCTCCCTTCCCCCTCCTCATCTTTTCAGTTGTATAGGAATGTACTACGATATTTTCGCTTTTTATTTAATAAAAGTATTTTTTAAAATTTCCGCGATGCTTTTCTTTAGAACTATGTTTAATGTAGTTTTCAGTTCCATATAGTTTTCCAACTTAAAAGATTTTAATCTATATGAAAATCAAGAGAGAAACCAACGTACTTCCTTCCTCTATGACTCTCCACACGCTAATGGGGAAAGCATGCGAAGTGTTGCCATAGATAGAGTTCTATCGCCAATGTAAAGCTCACAAAAATTTGCCAAAAACTGAGAATAAGCAACACCTCCTAGAAGAAGGAAGGCGTCACAACGGATCAATTTAGTAGTCCGATGTGACGAAGTTAACTGCGCAGTAGATGAAAAATAAGAAAGATGTCATTACGTTCGGGGTACTAAGCTGCGCAGTGGTTGAAAATACGAAATATGTCATTACGTTTGGACTACTAAAGGATATTTATGGTAGCCCGTGCGGAGGCCTACTCTTTTCTAGGAGGTTTTGGAATAAGGCAGTGATTTTGATAAATGTCGGGAAAATGTCGCAAAACTTGCGCGTTTTTTTTTTTTTTTCTAAAGTTTAATAAATTGTAAAATATTTCAGTTATTGGTATGTTCCTAAGTCCAGATCACGACAAGATGGTAGGTATATCAGGGTGTGTAGCCAAATTTTTCAACAAAAAATAAGCACTTTTCAAGCACTCAAAAAATATTTTTAAGCACTTTGAAAAATATCATACTTAGACAGGGTTGGCAAGTTTTTGACAATTGTTTATTTTATTTACAGTGACGAAGACGATGGCTCGGCACAAACGATGAAATTAACAAGAGAAATGAGATTTTCTATCGCTAATAGAGAAAAAAAAATTTGACAATGTTTAGTTGGTCCTCGTAATCAACAAAAATTCGAAAGATTTTTCGATTCTATTACAGAGGGCGGAAAATGAAGTCTGAAAATGAGAATCTCTTGCAAAATGCAGCAGGGTTGCACATGAGAGTCAAAAATCCTTACCACTGAATCCAACTCAGTATACGCAAATGCAGACTCGCAAGTATTTCATCAAACATGTAAAACAAATGGTGTTTTCATACACTACAGACCGGCGGTACGCCGAAATAGATTGGGGTTGAATTAATCGTGAAAACGTTGAATAGGACAATGCCTTTTTGCATAATTTGTGGCGAAAATCAATATGGTAAAGAAAAATATCACATTTCGAAAAAGGGAAAATAAAGCACTTTTTAAAAACTCTACGCACCCTGTTAAAATATAACGTTGCTTCAAGTGCCCCCTCCCCCTTGGCGAAAGAGCATCGAAAAACCGTGTTAATGTTGTTTTCTTCCATGCTTTAAAGGCCCGTTTAGACGATCGATCCAATTTCTTGGGCAGAGATTGATTGATATTGATGGAAACTTGTTTTGCTTTGAGCTTGGATCGTGTAAACAGTCATCCAAGAACTTACTTGGTCCAACTTCTTGGACGATAGTAGAGCATGTTCTACTTTCCATCCAAGTTTTTTCTCCCTTAACCAATCAGCGTCTTAGGTTTTGTGACGTCAACAAGCAGGCAGCTAATTGTCTGTTTTCATATATTTTAAGTCCAAATAAATTTATCTGTTGCGGTTTATTTGTGTTATTATGATTTTATTTAATAATTTTAAACTTATGCAAGTATTATTTTATAATTTTGAATATGAGCAATGCGCACGCGCAAGTTTTTCTTTCGACGAATCAGTGACATTCAAGAACTTGGATAGTGTCAACGAATCATCCAATTTCTCTGACAGAGAAATCCCTCCAATTTCTAGGATACAAGAAATTGGACTGTGTAAACAGGCCTTTAAACTGATTCATTAAACCCTATATTAAATTAAATCTGTCAAAAGTTTCATATAGGCAAAACTTCTAAAACTATGAGCAAGTTTATAAGCATAATTTATACTATTCGTTCAGTCCTTCATAAATATCAGCAATGCATTATTGATTTATGTTCATTACTTACATTTATATATTATGGGGGTCAAATATATTAATCCGTCAACAAAAAAAAACATTTTGTTTATTCAGAGCAAGTGCGTTTTTGTGTTTGATTTCATATTTTAAAAGACAGTCTGCTAGTCACCCCCTCAAACCATTAGGATTGAGTCTTAGAAGGTGAAGATAGAAGATCAAAAATTATTCAGGGTGGTCCGTTATTTTCTTGTGCACTTTGCATCTTTGATATTAAAAATAAATAAAACATTTTATTTTAAATTTCAGATGAATTAATGTTGAGTTATATGAGTACAAAACTGAAATTTTTATGCTAATATTATTACTAATCTGAATTTTTAGTTGGTGCAAGAACAGCTCGCCACATTTCAAGATTCTATGCTTTGTCGGGTGTGTATGGATTTGGACATTAGTACAGTGTTTTTCCCATGTCGTCATGTTGCATGCTGCAGTACTTGTGCTCCCCTCTGTCTGAGTTGCCCACTATGCAGAAGCACCATTACAGAAACACAACACGTTTATCTTCCTTATACGGGCAGGAAAACTTTGAAAATGGAAGATAATGTGTGATTTTATCAAAAATAGTCTTTTAATTATAGACTAATAAATAAAAATAGAGCTTTATGCTATTTATATCAAATTATATTCCCAAATTTGTTGTTCATGATCTTGTGTTCAGTGAGAGACAGAAAAGGAATTCATTTTTCTAGTACAATTATTTATTATATTTATTTCACATAAACTTATAGTCTAAGCCTTATAAAAATGTTTTGTTTTTATTTTGTGAATGTGAAAAGACTTTCACCCTATGTTAGAGTGAATTATTGACTGGAGATTGTTTGTGCTTTGTTGCATCGTTAATCTTTGATGCTACAAGCATAAATGATCTATGTGAGAATTTTATTTTTTAATTCATAATTATGAGTAAAATATTTGACATGTACAAAACCTGGCAATTCACTCATTATTGTTTCACATGCTAGTGTGAAGGGGAAAAAAATCTGTTAAGGGAGGCAGTTAAGAGTTTCTTGATTAATTTTTTTTTTTTTTTTTTACGAAAATAATTAACTTTGGTGGACAATAACATTTGTTCGAAACAATTATACTTAATTTAAACATTGTTTTAAATTTTTATTCTGTACAGATAAAGCAGTCTTTTTAAGCTTAGTAATTTCTGTAATTCTTTTCTAATATATTCGCAAATGAAAAAAATGTTGGAAAGATATTTCTTAAAAAAATAACTTTGTCATAAAGAACTAATCAAATTCGATAATTCAATTCATTGAGAGTGAACATTCATACTTGTATCAAGTAAGAGCAAGATTTTAAATTTTTTTGCTAACTTATGTAACAAAATTGTGTTTATTGATTGGATTTTCAAGGGCCATTTACCTTATAGACCGTTGAGAATTTTTACCATTTACCTTAAATGGTTATGAAATTTATAATTATATGCATTTGACTAACATTTGTTAAAGTTTTGATTTTGCTTTTGTCTCTTTTAACACCAAAGTTTATTTTTCTACCAAGCAGTAAATTCCAAAAATGAAAACAGTAAGAATAATATCAGTTCTATATAAGTTATTAAATATCTTTTTCACTGCTAAAATTTATTAACTGGTAAAAAAGCTGGACTAGTAGGTTTATTTAAACTGTACTTAATGAATAATATTCTTTACATGTATTTATTTTTCTGGTATTATGTTTATCTTATTCTCAAGGTTTGGAGAAACACTACTTGGAATTGTGAACAATATGTGAAAAATTTTTTTTTTTTAAAATTGCAAGTTACATTCTGTTGAATTTGTTAGTGGATTATTAAATTTATTTCTTACCATTTATATAAATTTACATTACACATAAAAATTTATTCTAACTTGTGAATATTACATCCATTCATTATAGTTTTTCAAAACATTGCATATAAATTTGACTAGAAAAACTTTAGAAATGTTAGTGTAAATTCACAAATATCTTACATGGTTTGTACATATAGTATCCTAAAATTAGATTCTTTTAACATATAGAATATTTTTGCTATTCAGTGTATTTGAGTCAAATGTAGAATGGTGACTGAACATTGAAATTATAATCAGTGAACAGCATTCTAAATCATCGCACAATTTTAAATGTAGTCTTTTAGTCTTTAATTACCATCCATAATTAATACATTTTTATGTCATTTTTTAAAAATTATAAGTATTTGAATCATTGCAAAGAAAAATAAACTTAAGTATTAAACAAACAAAAAATTTGAATTTGAATTTTTTAAGTAGCAATTTATGACCTGAATATAGAAAAAGATTTTAAATAATTATAAAGATATCAAAAGTTATATAAATTTGCACTTGAAACTTTCAGAATTTTCTTTATAATTTATTTAAAACAATATGTTTCATTTAATTAATATAATTCTAGATGTAATTAAGTTAACAATCAAAGATACAAAATGCACATATATAAAAAAATTTATTTTTGTGTTGCTCATTTTTGTAATATATAATATTTTCTTGTTAAGTTCTAACTAACAAATTCATTTTACTATTTAGTGGCATACTTTTAATCGGAATATAGTAAATAATGTGTGTATGCTAGTGTCTGAAATATATATCAGTATTTTTATCTGCACAGACTGGAATATTTGTGAAGTAAATAAATTTCAAAATTTTTTATATGTTTGTGAGTTATTTTACATAACACCAATCTTTTTTGCTAACAATACAATCAAAAGACTGATAAGGAAAATGTGTTGCTAAACTTATTATAAGCTTAAAAATAATTTGCAACCTTGTATGAATGTGTAAACTTAGTCTCATATAAATTATAGGTGGTTATAGAACAGCCTATATCATGCATATGTGTGAACTAATATTTATTTATATGAATAAGGTAGAAACATAATATAAATAGAAGGCTCCATATCTTAAAAGGCAATTTTTTTTCAAAACAAGATGATTAAACGTGATTATTATAATAAATCTCTATATCTGATTTAATATAAAAGATTATTTACAGAAAATTCTTTACAAAATGATTTATTCATTATATACATTTGAATGATGGGATGAAGTACAAATGCAAACTGAAAGCGCTCCAACTTTAATAAATTTTTTGTTACATAAATACAAGACAAATTTTACAAATAAGAAAAATTATGGACAATACTAAGAATGACTAGGAGCTCTGCTAACAAGCACGGCAATTTGAGCAATTGATAATAATTGAATTGGGTAAAAAATAAATAACTTTAAAATTTCAACAAGACTGTTTTGATTTATTTTATGTTTAAAATTCATATTAGATTGAGAAGGAAAAAATGATTTTGAACATTTTTTTTAAAATAGTGCTGATATTGCGAATGAGCAACAGAAGATTGCACAATAAATGATATAAATATAACAGATATTTAGTCTATGAAAATATATCGCAAATGAAAATTGAGATAAAAGGTAAGCATTTTTTTACTGATTATTTTTATAAAAGAATACATCAGTAAAAATTAAGGATAATTTTCTTAAAACTAAAGTAAATAATTTGTTAAAATTTTAAAACATCACTGTTAATTATTGAGACACTTGAAGTTATGTAAAATCAATCATATTTTTAACCACTGTTCAGAACTAGATTTTTTTTGGTTTTTAAATACATACTGTTGCTAAAAGGATGTTTTGTTATACTAGATTTTTAAAAGAATGTTTTAAGCCAAAATGTAAAATAATATAGGTAGTTTTTAAATTTATGAATACAGACTTCTCAAAATATTGCTTTAATAATGAATAACAGCAAAATTTCAAACAGTTATCACTCAAAATTAAAAAATCTTCATACTGTAATTTAAGATAAACCATTTTGATTTCTTATTTAAAGACATAAAAGAACATGCATAGTTCATATAAGCAAATTTCAAGAAAAATAAAATTTGAGAATTATGTACAAAGTGCATCTGAAAAGATTGGTGAGGCAAGTTAAAAATGTAGACTGATAGACAAAACATTACAGGTAGTTGTGTCAGAAAAATCTTATGTCAACTTGAAATAATCAATAATTTAGCACTGCCTCTGAAAAACATGCCTTGTTATGTGAAATATGTATGTAGGACTATATTTACTAGGAAGGGGAAGCAATATATGGCTCATCATGCAACAAAATGTGATGACCAGGGCCAAGATGTTGATGATAAATGCATATATTTACATTTTTGGTTGTTTTTCCCTCTCCGGCTTTTTATATTTTGGGCTTGTTTTAATGATTTCTCGATTTTGTTCCATTTTAGTGGAATTTATTTGTCATTTATAAATTATTGTAAATTTTACATTGAATCTAATTATTTAAAATATCCTCCAGTAATGAGCGTACATGTGGAAAAGAATTTTTTAAGAAATAAGTATTTGCTTTTGGACTATAGGCAATCTTTGGATTTTAACTAATGTAAATAGTAATTAAAAATCGACAAATTCCTACTTCTTGATATTTATTTAATTCATAAATTACATAAGTAATTTTTTCAATAGATTAATAAATACAAGTTACGTTTCATAATTTTTTTTATATAAAAAAAATCTGATACAAAGCTAATTTTTAAAAAAATTTTAAGCACTTTTTTCAATAGACTTTTTTGCATTTTTTAAGAATATTTAGATCATCAACATTCTAACCTTGATGATAACTGACAATTTTAAGAGAATGCGATGGGGTGCTATAGCAAGATCGCTACTAGATATTGAACAAATTTTTCCTCCAGTAAGTTTATTGAAGGCAGTCTTCCTCTGTTCCAATTGAGTATTTTACACTTGTCATTAGAAGTAATTTTATGGGGAATCAAGGATCATCAGGATGTTAAAAAGAAACCATTTTATGAAGGGTTATTCTTAAAACAATTACAGCCATTAAAATTAACAGTTTTATTTAAGATAAAACAATTTTAAAATAAGGCAATCAAAAGTAGTAAAAACAATCAAATGACACCCCTGTAATCTTTTTAAAAATTACTAGAAAATGAAAGAGAATATAAACTAAAAAATTTTTAATAATTGTATTTTAAAAATTCTAATGCATAGCTGTTTTTATTACAAACAGAAAATTAATAGAAACAGAATGTGTCATAAAACTATAGGTAAGATTGTGAATTGAATAAAAATGAATTAATTATTTTTATCTTAACACTTATGTATTAACAATTATGAAGTACAATTAACAATGAAAATTTTAACAACTAATTGAATAAAATTAAAAAAAGATAATTATGTTGAATAAATGTTACAAAACAATCTAAGATCACATTATTTAAAGAATTGCACTAAATTATAGTATTATAACATATAAATAGATATAAAAGATTGCACATTTTAACTGATCTTCAAATTTGAAAATTACCTTTCCAAATAAAAATACTGATTGGGTAAAATACAATACTCCTGATTAGTTTTATGATGACATATCATTCATAAAAAAATTAAATGAATAAACAAAAACAAATATTAAATCCTATAAAAATTATAATCGATATTTGAAACTTAGTTTTTAAAAGAATGATACAAAAAGAAACTGATGTTGATGTTTTAAAATAAAAACTATGGGGAAAATAGTCATTGAGTTTCATTCTATTATAATAAAATAATTAGCTGAAATTATAGAAATATTACAAGTGGCAGCAAAGTAATTGATTTTAATAAAAAGGCATGTCAAATAATTAAGCTAAGATAGTTTTCAATGAATTTACCACTATTATATAGTTCAATAAAATCATTTAAGCAAAATTGACCTCCCTTGGAATATAGATGCAACCAAGGGTGAATAACATCCCAGTCCCCTCTCCCTGCCTCTAGAAAGGCATAGGTAGTGCCTAATATTTTAGTAGCACTTAAGAAAAAACTGTTAGGCTATACTCCAATCCGTTTATTTGGATGCAACTTTATAGCCTCAACAACTTTTAGGCAATATTTAAATTTGAATAGCAAATGAAGAGTCAAATATTAAAATTTGTAGAGAGTGTGATTATGCTCATTTTAAAAAATAAATGAAGAAAAATTATTTCATATGATGGTACACAAATAAGTTTAAACCTTATATTTTTATGTATTAAAGTAGTGGGAAATTCACACTTTATCATTGTGTCTTATAAGTTAAAACCATTTTTTTTTTTTTTTTCAAAATAAAATGAGCCACATTGATTGGAGTGGTTCTTAATTTATTTCATTTTTGTAAAATATCTATTAAAAAAAATCCTATGATAGATTCTAAAGCTTCAGCAAAAATATGCTACTTGTCAAGAACTTGCATACACTTAGTTATCTCCAGTAATAATATATCTCAACACAACCAACGGTATGAGTAACACATTAAAAACCTACAGGTGGAAAATAATTCAAAATTTTTAACTCTGAATTTTTTTTTTTAATAAAATCACGTTTTTTTTCAGAACTATGGGAACAGGTTTAAAATTTAATTATTCATCAGGTCAACCAATATTGAAAACAATAATAAAAGTGTATCATTAAACACAATAAAAACTTTTTCTCTGCGTGTATTTATATTTCAATTTTTCATTCACAAATAAATTATTGATCATTTATTTATTAAATTGTTCAACTTTTTGATCGATTATTTAACCACTTTATACAGTAATAATATTTTCATTTATAATCACCCTACAGTTCCTAATTTTTAATAAATAAATCATATAATATTTAAGAATTTGAAATAATTGTTCTTTTGAGATATAGCAAAATACGCGAAAAGTGAAATTAACATAAAAGGGTCCTAATTTTTGCTTGCTCTCCTGACTATTGGACCATATTTTTTAGATTTCAGCTACCTACCATATTTTGAAGGTCACAAACCTCCAAATCCATTGAAAAAATTCATATTTATTTTTAAAAAAAGAATGTTTTTGTAACAGTTTCATAACTTAAGGAAATTATGAAATAAAATTTTTTGAATTGATGGTGGAGGAAATTGTGAATTAATTAAATACACCATTGTATTTCATGGTAAATATGACATACTTTGATACCAACAAGAAGTACCTTCTGGTGTTGGTATCAAGGTCTTGTTTGGTCATTTATTTGATCTAATTAAATTGTAATCACCTACAGCATTCTTTATAAATAAGGAAATTTCTTAAGAAATGTTTACATTACTTAATATGTTTCGTTCTGTATCTTCAAAAGATGTTACATTAGAAACCAAAACACTGAAAATATATATGAAGGGAAAATACAATGTAATATATTAAAACCAGCTTATTTAGTTACAAATGAATTAGTTATGAAAAAAATTGGGGGGGGAAATACAACCAGACTAAGTATTTTTTAAAAAAATATTTTGCTATTCACAATAATAAAAATTCAAATAATGGATTTATTTGCATGAATTGCAACATTATCAGCAATACATTGATCTGATCATGATATTTAAAAATATTGTGAATTAAATCTGGAAATATACCCTTAAAGGAAGTATGCCGAAGATTTGCCTAAATGCTAAAATAATGCAGAAGACAATCAAATAACAAGTTTCCATTTCTTATAAACTGAACATATCACATAAAAATGGAAATAAGCTCTCATTTTGTTATGAAGACATTAAAAGAAACTAATTCATTAGAAGGAGACGGAAACAGAAAACTGGAATTTAGAAATGAATGGATATGAAAACTAAATGTATTTTACATTTAAATATTTGGCACAAATAATTTATGAACAAAATTAAATGAAAAAACACAACATAATGAATTAAAAATATTATAAGTACATTAGAAATATATATATCATAACTAATAAATTAAAAACATAATCAAAGTTTGCACTCCAAAGTGAGCACTCGTACATAAGCTTTAAGAATTATTTAAAACTGTCCTATTAATTTTAAATTAAAAACATGCGACAACAAAAAAAAATGATTGCAATCATTTACAATTTTACCACACACTTAAAATTCAGTGAAGATGAATTTGCTTCATGTGACTCATAAAATAATCTCATGTTTTTCTTATGTTTCTTTTCTTGACTCATAAAATAATCTCATGTTTTTCTTATATTCTTTAGTTGTATATATATTCAAATCACAATTACTTGCAATGTAATATACATTTAAAATCTCTTAGAAATTTGGCTTCTGAGGCTCACCTACGGAAAAAAATAAAATAAAAAGCTTAAAATATACAATAAATGTTAACTTTTTATAAATTAAAAAAATTTCAGCATAGAAAATTGCTCTTTTAAAATATTATTCCTTTCTTGCAGACTTAGATAAAATACAAAACTTCCAGCAAGCAAAAACTCTCATTTAAAAAATTTTCTGCTAGCAATTTATTGACTCTTGCAATCAGTTTCAACTCTTACACTGCTAACAAATTTTGACAAAATTTGTACGAAAACTCACCCATTTTTTTTAAAAAAAGTGTTTTGAATTTTTATAGAACTTGATATTGATTGTCGTAGATACCGGCTCATCTCAGCTTTTTGAAGATATGAAAATGGTCGGATACAATTACAGAAAAATGGACTTACCAAATTTTCTATTATTATATCAGTTTTTTCTAAAATTGAATGTAGAAATTTTGACCATTTATTTATATGTATATATTTTGTATATTTTTTACTATACATTGTACACATTTGTAATGTATAATCAAAATACATATACATTTTATAACTTTCTCTACAATTCAGTATACTGTAATAATCAGAATTTACATTGTATAATAATGTATAATATTAAAGAAGTTCCTGAGATGGTGACAAAATTTTCGTGAATAGCGCTCATGTATATTATTTGCTTTCTTTTATTCAAATTTAAAGTAAGAACTAGCAAGGTATAAATATATAAAAAGAATAATTGGATAACACAAACTTCGTAAATTTTTATGACAAATTTCGTAGCCAAAAACTTATTGAAATTTTTTATGGTTAGGATGTTAATGAATTGGTAATTAAAAACCTTACGTTGTTTCAACTTGAACTCTTTCTTCAACTTTGCTACGGCACATAGGGCACACTTCAAGCTGCAAGGCACACTGGTCACAAAATCCTCTACAAAACATTAAAATATTTATATGATTAAAACGGCATTAAAAAGGGAAAAAAATGTCACATTTCAAATAAGACTCCGAGTAATTTATTTACTTATTTTTTTCTTTTTGTTTTGATTGAGAATTATAAATTTTTGACCTAAGAACCATATTATGGTCAGACCGTGTCCAAAACCAAATCAAAATAACTAGATTGGAATCAAAATAGCTAGATTTCGGATGAAGGTTCTAAATAATATTTCAGAGTATTTGAGAAAATGTATTAGATTTTATTGAGAAATTTAGAGAATTTGTAAAATAAATTTTTCAAAGTTTTTTTTTTTTTTTTTTTTCAAAACTATTATATTTTTTCAGCAGAGAAGAATTTTTTGTTTAAAATAAAATTTTATTCTAGATACAAAAAAAGATTTACACAAAAAAAATTTTCATCTAGAACTCCATTAAATACATAGTATAATTATGAAGAAGTTTTCTGGAAATTTTAAAACTATGCCAAAAAGAGATGACCCCCATAAATGTTGAAAATTTCTCAGTTTTTTACAAATTCAATATTGCACTTTCACAGATTTTTCCATTCTTCATCATTGTACAAATGAGTACTGATTAGAATTATACAGATGGTGACTTTCTTTTACAAATGCCAACTTGTTTTCTTAAATAAAGTAAATTTAAAATATTTTCACAACCTAATGGAAGAATCATTATCTAATATATGTTAATTTTTTATGTAGGATGTTTGAGCTGCTTACGTATGTTGACAAGGATCTAATCTGATTGTTGCAGACCCATCAAAACAAAGTGAGCAAGAGTCTTCACGTACACTTGTTTGTCTTAACTTTTCAAGCCTAATATGCCTATAAGAATTAAAATGTTAAAATTTAAAACATTTATGTAAAAAAAATGGTAAACAACTTTAAAATATAACAAATGCATGAATTGCTTGAAAAAATGAAGTGAATACTTGAATTTTTGTAATTCTGTCACAAAACTAAGTCAGGAGCTCATAAAATTTAAAGGCAAATTTTTTACAATTTATTTAAAGAGTTAAGATTTTTTGAAAAATACTTAATAATATTTTTTTTGAAAATGAATAAAACTTAAATGCTATTAAAAATAAATTATTAAATTAAACAGTGATAACATTAAATGCATTAGGAAAATCAAATAGGGAATAGAAATATAAAATTAACTACTGAAAATATGCTAAAGCAAACTAATCAAAAATTAAATTTCACATCATGTTCTTTTCTTTTTTTGCTTTTGAAATGATAAAAGTGCTTCAATAAGCTTTAGTAACTTGCTCAACTGCATATACTTCAACTCATCCTTTTTAAACAAAAAACATGCACTATGTGAAAAATTGGTCTGAGTTCATCTTATAAAGGAGAGTATTGTAAAGTGCGCAAAAAAATAAACGTATCACCCTGAATAACTTTTGATTTAATGATGGTATCTTCAGGTTCTATGACTCAATCTTAACCTTTTAGTTGCGACTAATCAGGTGAAAAAATTTTCCTCTGGTTACCGCACATTTTTGCAGAAATTCTTCCCCCCACTTAGTCAGTGGGAGGTAACTACTTCAACCAGATATGAATAGGAAACGTTTTGTTGTAATTTGTATGCCACGTTGCTTGGAGGCAGAAGTTGCAGGGTTGTAGTGTGCATCATTATCGGCATAGTTATGCATAATTTGGTATTTTTTGTGATGAAACACATTATGAGAAAAATTAAAATTTAACTTTTAATAAATTTTACATAATAAAATTATATTTTCTCTTATGCAAAGCAAGCATTCCTTTGAAAAAATTTTAAAAATAAAACATGTGTTTTAAAAGAAATCAGAATTTTTTTTAGTAAACTGTTATACACGAAACATTAATTAAAATAAATAATTGTAAATGGCAAATTTTTGAAACTTCTAACGAAGAACGTTGTAACTCTTTTACATTTTTGAAGATTATTTTATATGTTAAAAATATAGCAAATGTAGAGTCTCGTCTATTACATTTACGCAAAATAGAAATATAAACATTCTTTAAATTAAAAATTTTCCGAGTACCTCTTGCCTTCATTTCTTTTATAAATACATAAATGTTACACGCGTATATTCAATAGAAATTCATTAAGATTTCACGAGAATATTTTATCTAAACATTATTAGAATTATAAAAAAATAATGTTAAAAACACTGGAAATATTAAAGAATATGTTTTAAATATGTTCAAAGAAGAAAAATTACCATTGTTTATCTTTTTTACAACAAATATATTACACAATAAAATAATTTACCACGTTTCAATTCAGCTTATATTTGAGCCTCATATTGAAAGAAAAAAATCCCATTACATTTTTAAAAAAAAATTTGAAATATTAGTTAATTTCATAAAATAATTAATACAAAATAATAATGACTAATAATATTAGTTATCAGTGAAATTTTAAACTGAATGGTTACCTTAATACTTAATACTTTCCTTATTTTTTTATAATTCAAAAAAGAATATTCCTCTTAATTTCTTATTTATTTTAATTTTTGTTAGAAGCAGAAAAGATTTTATACAAAAAAAAGTATCTGCTGAGTTGAAGTATTTCATGATTGCCATACGTATATGAAAAATCTTAGGTCATCAATTGTTGTCAGATGCATCTATATGAGCTCTATTGACATAATGATTGTAAAACATACATTTCCTTTGGGCACGGTGTGGTCTTTCTTCAGGTGTTTGGAATAACTATTATTAAGAATTTTAAAAATGACAGAAACCAAAATATATAATAATAAAAAAAGAGGACCACCTAAAATATATTCTGACTGATAACACAACAAAAAGCAGGAAATGGATATTCGCCTGCTGTGGAAGAGGCGGGAATATTTTGGTATCCGTTATCTTTAGAGAAGGAATAACAATTTATTTTGTGCTTAATAAGTTACATTATGACTAACTCTAAAGCTCTCAATGGAAAGATTTCGTCGGAACTTGAAAGAAAAATTTGTCTCTTGAAGCAAGAGGCGGGAACGATATCTTTCTAAAATAGTTCAGTAATTTATCATGCATGAATATTTGAAAAGTAGAAATTGTTTCATTGTGACTAAACTTCCTTTTCAAGGTCAAGCATTCAAAACCTTCTGATAGATGCTCTCTCCTCTTTCCACAAATATTTAACAAACTTTCAGCTTTCAACAGTATTTTTTTTTTATGGAATAAATTAATAATATGAATGCTACTTTTTTTAAAGAAAAAAAAAAATTGTTTCACGGTTTCAAAAGTTCGGTTCAATATAATTACCAATAAAGAAATTTACGTATGCTTCTATCTTTTGGTGCACGTTAGATTTAAAGTTTGAAACGTTTAATTAGATTTTCCCTTTAACACAATGAAACTGCAATTTACTCATAGTAAAAAAAAAGAATAATATTCTGTTTTAATAATATAATTATAGATTTTTGCTTTTTTAATATTAACATCATTTAAAATCTTAGAAGATAACTATTTTAGAAAGGGGCGACATAAATTATTATAGACCTTAACATTTTTAGAAGAATAAAGTTGAAATTGTGATGTTTATTGGTTTTTAATAATGTTACAAAATTTTTAAAACAAACGTATAAAATTTAAAAAAATATTTTGAAATATTAAACTATGGAATTTTTCAATACTATAAAGTAATTTTTAGCTCACTAAATACTAAATCGATCACCTACGATTTTATTGATCACCTACGTAATAATGAACGATTTTACTTTAAATTATTTAATTTTATTTACTGTTATAATACTGTTTATTTCTCGAGCAATGTGTTATCCGTTAGTATTCGCTACTTTCATTCGGTGATTTATTTCTTTTACCAGACACAGAATTTCCCCTAAAACAAATTTTAACTTTTTCCATGGTTTCTAAACAACTGTTTTTACGAAATTATAAAACTGAGTGTAAATATGAAGAGAGTAAATATTTATAGCACTTCTAAGAAATCAGCTTAGCTAAGTATATAATTTGTACATCTTTTTTTTTCTCATTAATGCGTAGAATTTCTAGACTGATTGTTTCGATTGTATATGATCATCTGACTTAGTAATATGAAAGCGGTACCTTTTTAATAAACTTTATTTTTTAAACTCTGAAGTCATACATTTGAGATTAGCCGAGTATTTAAAAATTTATCATCACTATCAATTTCATGAACTTCATTCTTTTCTTCTACCTCTTAACACTCAGATTTAGAATCTGAGAAGGTTTCAACATCGAAATCATACATTAACTTATCGATTTCTTCTTGAGTGAGCGGTCTCACTCTACGTGGCATCTTGAAATGTGAAAAATTCTTTCAATGTAAAAAGAATAATACAATACCAAACTGAAGCAACAAATTATCAAAAGATTGAAAAAATAACAAAAACGTAACTAACAAATAAATTAACCGAAAAAAATAAACTAGGATTCGCTAAATACCGTTACTGAAAAGATCTCGAATGAAATGTAATTAGAACTAAAGAAAAAGAAACACATTCTCATTCCTTAAAACTCGCCAACTATTATTAAAAGAGAAAAATCTTTCAGCCAATTTGAATCCAAAGCGAACAGTGTTAAGTCTTTTCCTAATTATAGGACAAAATTAAAGGGGGTTCTCGAAGAAATGACAGGTGCGATGGCGGTCTAGGAGAGAAGGGGGAAGAGAACCACTGGTACAACTGCTGATCCAGCGCCGCAATAGGAGGAGATTTTTCTACCGGTACATATGCTGTACCAACCGCAAGCAAAGGGTTAATGGTTTAAAGGGGTGATCTCAAATATGCTAATTAAATAGTGAAGACGATATTTTAAGTTACAAATTCGATCACAAAAAGTTTTTTCTCTGTATAAACATACCTTTTTGACGGATTCGGATTTTTAACCCCCAAAATATAGGGTCTAGCCACAATCAGCGAAATATGGTCCCAACAATTCAGTCAGAAGAGCAGTTCAAAGTTTGAACCATTCATTGTTAATTTTATTATTTGCGTATTTCTCTCTATTTCGAGAACTTTTTTAACGAATTCATACATTTTCATACACAATAATAAAATTTGTTATTCCAAAGAATTATCGAAAAAAATTTAATTGTAAAACACAATATTTTGAGGCATTTCAAGGAATGCAATTAATTTTACATAGCAATATACAAAATTTGAGTGAAAGTATGTTTTAAAATGTATGCACTAAGTGCATAGGACCACACGAATGATGATAATTATTTGTGCCACCTAGTAGAGAAATTTAGCAGTCAGTATTCGTAGCAACAGCAAGTATAGGTATAAACTGCACTTATTGTACTAATTAACATTTTACTGTATCAAATAACATTTCAGGTTACCCAGGCACATGAAAGAGAACTCTTTTTTTTTATTGTTTAATTTTTCCAATTTGATCTGATAAAAAAAATCCTCTGTAACTTACATTTGAAAAAGTAACTTACAGTTGAAAGGTAGTAAGTTTTATATAAAAAAAAAATTTAATAACTTGAATATCCAAGTACTAACAAATCAACTAACAAATTTAAAAGAAAAGAACTCAAGATTATGCAATTTCTCTAACTTAAGAAAATAAATATTTTTTAGTTATGAAAAACAAAAACTATAGCAGAAGCTAGAATTTAAAAAAAAAAAAGAAATTTTTTTTAATAAGAACATTGAATTGAAGTTGTTTAATTACAGATTATTTTTTTATTTATTGAAAAAACTAGAAAAAGTTACCTAGGAAGTATAATTGTTTCTTCGTCGGGCAAAGTGGCACAGTTGTTGAACACTTGAAAGTCAACTGATGGAGGGAATTTGAATGGAGAACGGCCAAAATTAAATTCACATTGCTGGAATGACATAAAACTAGCAGCTGCAAAAAATCCTGACCTACAGACATAAGTAAAATTAGTATAACCATATGGAATGCGTAAACTTATGTAAGTGAGATTTATTCAATATTACATAACGGAAGAGTCCTAGAGCGTAATTTGCTTAAACCTCTATAATAAACACATATTTTGAAACATTTAAAGCTAACACAAGATTAATTAAATTTGTTTTTTTTTTCTTTCTTTTTTGCATAAAAACCTATTTTATTAAACTAAGAAAATAATGCATTAAAAAAGTTACAAGCTGAAATTGTATAAATGCAGCCAAATCTCTTTGAACAATAACCTGCATATAGCAGCAACTTCTGAAGTGCAGCGTTATGTATTTGGACCGAAGGTCTTACATTACAGTGAAATGCTAAACGAGGCTTTCTGAACTACGGCCCCTTCATTTTATTTATGGTTCATTTTAGTCGACTTTTGCCATAAGCCATAATTGACCAGTTTTTCATTTATGGAGAAATGCTAAAAATTCATGAACATTACATTTTATGAACATTATTTTTTTTCTTCTAAAAGAAAGTGTTATAAAAACTCTTGTTTTGAACTGTATTTTGGTTTAAAGTTTTCTAAATTATAGTCACTTTAAAGTTTTTGTCATTTAATGTAATTTCATAATGTAATCCAAAACTAAAATGAATAAAAACAGCTATAAAGACCTTACTAAATGATTCTTTTAAATTTACAAATATATTTGGAATTAAAAAAAATGACTGAGAAAGTAGATCCTTGCCAGGTAGCTTTGGTACATTATGTCAAATAAACTAGCAAATTTATGCAACAGCAAGAGATGATATTGCACACAGAACTATTACTCTTTATATATCTTTAAAAAGAACAAAAATATTTTCACACTACACAAAAAGAATCAGAAATAAAAAAATTTTACAATAAATAAATAAATTTTACTATTACCAAAATAATTGCAAATTGATGAAAAATGTGGATTTTATGAACAATTAGTGTAGATACGTCATTCCATGTAGCCTCCCACTACATCCCTAATGCCAGCGGGATTCTTTACATCCTCTAATTTTTTCAATCTCCATCTCAATCAAGAATAGCTAATACACATACCTTTTACATTTTATCCAAAGCTATTTTCCATGTGAAACTACAACAAGCACTAAACAAGTTTTTCGAAGCAATTATGTTATATTTAAGTTAAAATGTTAATGATAAAACATGTATTCTTAGTATTATTCCCACTTCTGAAAAAACATGACTGTAAGAGAAGTAACTTAAGATCTAACATTTTAGAAATGTACATGAAAAAAAGTCAATTTATTAGATTTGATTACAGATATCATTAAAAAAAAACTTACATAAATATGGAAAAATTACAAAAATTAAAATGAAATGCATGGACAATTATAACAATAGAATACCCAGAGATGCCAACTGCTCTGTTTTCTGTAAAGAAATTCATAAATTCTTAGAAAATTAAAACTTTATGTCCGTAAAGTTTTATTTTAGGTACACTTAGAAAGTTACACCAATTTATAACTGAAACAAAGTTGGACTTAATATGCAAGTTTAATTTACTTTCAGGCTAAGATGGATAACTTCAAGTAAAATCAAATTTACTATATCAATAATGATACTTTGAAACATAAATTTTTCTACCTATGGAAAATACTTCGCAAAATAGAACAAGTTGGTATCTCATTAATTCCAGAAAGAAATCTTTAAAAAATTACCTAGCACTTTGAAACAACTGAGTGTATGGAGGCAGTGGTTTTCCATTTAAATAAAATATTACATATGATTTGCCAACATCTAACAAGCATCCCAGAATATCACCTGATTAAAGAATACAAATAAATTAATTAAAGAGTACAAATGTAAAATCTAGATTGTCAATCAAAATGTTTAGGATTGACTTTAAAAAGCAATTAACACTATTTATAAGAAACAAATCTTTAATGGTTATTCATTAAACAGGTTTTCAAACCTGCCAAAAAAGAGCTTTCTTTTCAAACACCTTTGTTTTAAAAACCTACATCTTAAATTTAAATAACTAAACTTAAATCATTGTAACTTTGCAGCTGATTATTCAACATATATACTATGAATTTAAAATGTGCTAATTTTTATAATTCTTTAGATTAAATCAAATATTTTTATCTTTCTATATTAATATTTTTATCTTATTGAAAAACTCTTAAATATTATTATAACTTTTTTTAAAAAACTTCAACTATCTTTGAATAATACTGTAACATCCTTCTTACCACAGGCAAAAGTTGAGTGCCAATTTAAGAAATGTTTAATTTAATCCCCTTTTTTAATAATTCAATCTATATTTGTGATTAAGGAACATATTTTGGTGAATTATTTGAATTTTTGAACTCCTTCAGGATATTTTTAGAACGTTTTTGGATTTAAAAGCACAAGTTCATTCTTACAAATTTCACTTATTTTAATTGATTTTCAACTTTTAGATATTTTTGTTTAACATCAACGGCCTACATTAAGATATCTCTGATATTTACCACCTATCTATCTCTGATATTTACCATCTATCTATCTCTGATATTTACCATCTATCTATCTCTGATATTTACCAGTTATTTGAAAAATCGTTAAATATTTCATGGCCAAATGGTATACTCCACAATGATGACTTTCTATTTCATTTCAATTTTAATAAGTTTTATCTTATTATGTTGTATGAAATTTTCGGAAATAAATATTTTGGATTGAAGTGTTTGTTCAATTACTAAGAAATATTTACACATTTTCATTTTAAAAACATTTTGTAATGTTTCTACAAGTTATTATTTTTTTCCTAGTTATAAGGAGATTTTTATCAAAGTTTATAGAACATCAAAATCTGGACTCTATTTATGATAATCTAAATATATACATATTGAGCTGCACACAAACATCACATTTAGAGAAAGGTATCAAGAATAAAAATTTTAAAGAAACCCTACATTGAAATAATATTAAAAAAATCTGTAGAATTTTTTTTAGTATTTAAGGCTAGGTATGGAGATAAAAAAAAATATTATTAGAATTCGTAATTTTTTTTAAGTGTCTAAAACATTGTCAAACAAATATTTGTAAGATTAGCATATCCACTTAAGGACAATAAGGAAATTACAATAAATTATCTGTGGCTTAGTTAAAAAAAACAATTAATAACAAAATTTCAATATGTTAGAATTTAAATTAATAAATTTTAAAACTTTTTTACCATAAACTTTTGATACTTTTTTTCTTCTAAACCATAATAATCATTTGAGGAAAGTAATTGTCAGTCTGAGTCCCTTAAAGTTTTTACACGGAAAAAATGCATATAAACCGAAAAGTAAGGGCATACAACTGTTTAGTATCATTTAACAAACATCATTATTTCTATTTCAAGATTGATGATGTTAGTTAAAATCAAAATAATAGCTCTTTAACTCAACTCTTCCATTATAATGACCGATGCGTAAAGTTCTGCTTATTGTTCCATTAACAGTATATTATTTTAATATCCATTAGAACGGCCAGACTGAATCATTGATTTCAAAATCATGACTGAAATGTTGTTCAATTTTTTCCCAAGAAAATCACTCCAAAACCAGGTGTTAATTATTTTTAAGTGTTCAAAAGAAACATTTTTTCTTTGACAACGAATCAATAAACAGTAAAAGTCTGGAGGAAATGATCCAAACCATTATTTTGATGTTACTGCTTAATAAAGGTGAAAAATCTTGAATTTTCTCTGAATGAAAAAAAAATAACGAAAAACAGTCAGAACCCCCCCTTTTTTTTTTAACCTTGATGGTCCTAGGCATTATCTATCGTTTAAAAGATGGTGAAATATGGGTTACTTTTCATTATCGACAGTTACAAGTGTATAATGAATTCTCCTCTGGAAATCGAAGTCTGCTGTATGTATTAATAAATTTAGCTATTCTTAGTATAAAGGGTTCAATAAACTTATCAATCATATTTTGTTTTGTTTGTTTTTAGAAAATTTTATTTCTGATTTTTATAAAGTGTTGTAACTGATGGTTTACTTCTGAGGTGACATACGTATTTACATTTTTCTCGATTTTTATTTTTGCTTAGACTCTGGTAAAACGTGTGTCAATCAGGTAAAATAACTGTTCTTGAACAAAGTAATACTATATGCTTAGAACAGAAGTTCAAAATTTTAAAGGAAATAGACAGAAAAGTAATGTAAAAATTGGAAATTGCTAAAATAATCAAGATTCCAAAAAGCACTTAGTTTACACTACAATAATTAAAAATTGTGATTCTTAGAGCAGAAGAAAAGGGCTTTCAAATTTTTACATTACTTTTCTGTAACAACCGAAAAATGGCAAAAATCTCATTAAATGATAAAGACGAAAATGTTCAATTACCAGCACCAAATTTGAAAAATGTTTCCAAAAAGATATACACAATAAAAAAAAATTGAGAGAGAGAGAGAAAGGTAAAGGAAAAAACATTTTTGCATCTCTGGGACAGAGCTCTACATTTTAAAAATTTCCAAACAAAACTTAAGCAAACTATGCTATCTATTTTAGAGAGAAAAAAAACTGATTTAAGTAACATTTCTTTTCTCTCCCTAAATGAAGTCTATAAACATATAATTAAAATTTCATAATAGCAAGTTGTGTTATTATTGTACTTTATTAACACAAAAAAAACTGCATTATTCTAAATTATTCTGCAATATTTGTATTTGTATGTTCACAATAATTGACCTTACGTTAAAGCGTTTGTTTTAGTTTAGACCACAAAGATTGTTATATGGAGAGTTGACTGTACTACTTTACTGGTGGTTCAGACACTGCGGTTTCAATTTTTGTACTAGCTTTATGTTCACTCAGCTTCAGATTAATGGTTACCAGCCTTTCTGGGAAGCAAAAGAATTGGTGCATGATATTAATCACTTTGTCATAATCATGCCGATAATCTTAATCTCTACAATGTCAAGCCTCAACCTTCTATAAAGACTAAAAGTATTTAAAAAATATCTGGCTAACAAAAGCACGAGAGAACATAAGAGAGTTGTTAATTTTTGAGAAAAGATAGTTTTTGAATTTGAGGTTTATACTAACCTGTTAAGGGTTTTTCTATATATTTTTTCAAGGTTATTACTAACCGGTTACGGGTTTTTCTATATATTTTTTCAAGGTTATTACTAATCTGTTATGAGTACTTTAACTTTGTTACTTTCTTTGTTGTTTAATAAATGTGTTTTTTTATTATAAAAAAAAAGAACTGTTTCTTAATATAGCTTGATTCGTTACACCTCATGACTATCTTGTCTCACAATGAGCTGCTATTAGAATGCTTAACTCCTTACTGCTTTAGCACATTTATTTTCATAGTTATGATTTAAATATATTTCAAAAATATACAGTCTAGAAAAATTCATTATTGCAGTTTATTTGCATAAAATAATGAAAAAAATAATAAAGACTCCAATTACAGTATTTCTTGGAATACAATTTGAATATTAATACTTGCCAGGTTTCCAACAGGAATGTTGATGAGGACTGCATTTAGCATTATACCAAATGAGTTGCCTACATCCATCATAAGCAATTGAATACTCATCATCTCCAATGCCATAGCCTTCCTAAAAATATATATATTTAAGTACAGTTATAATAAGTACAGTTTGAGATTCATGTAATTTTTTCCATACATTCTGTGCTGAAGAAAACCTTTAGGAGAGACCATTAAAACCTCTCCTAGCGACCAGGCATACATCTGCACCAAATGCGGAAAAGGTCAAAGAAGGAAACACAAAAAAAAGCAAAATAAAAATTTAACAAAAAAAATAAGTAGATTAAAATGTATTCAAAATATTTGTGTGAGGCTCTTATTTAGAGATCTCTTTTTGAGGATACAACCACATGTTGCAGTCAGAGAGCACTAATAACGATGCTATCGATGTTTTACTTTTAGAGTTGGAAATTAAAAGGAGAAAAATATTATTTTTGAAAAAACAAGCATTGCAAACAAACAAACATCTTCCTATCTTTTAAAACTATCTTATTTTTATGATGTAAAATTAAATTCAAACTTTAAAAATTTTTTTTATTTATTTAAAATAGCTTTATCATTCATAATTGGCAATTTTTTTTTACACATAATAATATCGATGATTTACTTTTAGAGGTGGAAGTTAAATTAGAAAAAAAAAGTTATTTTAGAAAAAGCAAGCATCTCGAACAAACCTCTTCTCATCTCTTAAAGCTAACTAATTTTTGTGATGAAAAATTAAATGCAAACAAAAACAAAAAAAATTGTTTATTCATTTGAAATAGCTTTATCATTTATAATTGGTAAATTTGTTTTTACACATAATTATATCAGTTGGGATCATTTTTAGAGATGCTAAATTTTATTCATTGACCCTTATTTTTATGATGCCAACAAAAGTGGCATTTCTGCAACAAGACAATGACACTGACTAAAATTAAAATTGTTTGCAAAAAAAACTGTGTCTTCGATAACAGTTTTGAAGACAATGGAGGTAACCTCTAAGAATGACAAATCTCCATCAACAACCATTTTATTGTGGAACGGAGAGTGGTCACTTCGAAGAGGTTTCTCTGTATATACTTATAGAATAAAAAATCTCATATAAAAGTTTGTCGTTTTTTTTTTCTTTTTCTTTTCAAAAAAAAAAATTTCATTTATAAAATCAATTGTACTTATTTATACTGAAACACATACAATAATATAGTTGTAATATGCTAATGTATCTTATTAAATTAATAATTGCTAATTTAAGAATCCCTACATTTTATATAAATTTCAGGAAAGAAATAGTAATTTAGTTACTAAAAAGCACAGTTTATTATAAGCACTTTAATACATAATAAGGTATGTGAGTTTAGAAATATTTTTAGTTTAATATTTATTTAACAACTCTGAAACAAAAAAAAAATATCGTTGATAGTCTTCACTGAGAAGAATTATGACAATAATTGAGAAGTGATGATTGCTTATGAAAATAAAACGTTGATGAATTTTGAAAGTACACTTAAGAGGCTGCACTTTACAATCGCAACAAATTTTTAGATGGATTGCAGTAATTTATTTCATGGATAAATCAAGACTATTCTTTGAAATTGGCTAATGTTTACTGATCATTTTAGTTAATCAATTCTAATAAGATAAGAGCTAGACATTCAGATAATATTGGCTTTCTAGAAACTATTACTTCTTGAATTTAAAAGCTAAAACAAATTTTTATTATTAATATTACATTATACACTTTGAAATATGCACATAAATATCACATGTGTATTTTGAAGTATTATCAAATGTATAATTCATTAAAATAGTGAAGATTCTAAAATATAGCTCTTAGTAATTTAAGATTGTTGTAATTAGAAATTTAAATACTGTAATACAAAATCAACTTATGATTTTAATCAAAAATATATTGTATAACAACTATCTAAATAAAAAATTTAATCAGATATTACTAACATGGTTTAGGAACTTGCTGTTTCGTGTAGCCCAGCCAATTTGCATTACACCTGAAGTTACAATTGTAACTTCATAATACCAAACACCAGAATCTACTTGATAAGTACATCTAACACTTTCAAATGAAGACGCATCAGATCGAGCCTAAAAAAAAATTTTCTTTGTAAAATAAAGTTTTTTATCCATTTCAAACATATTTAACTAATTAGGCATTTATACAATTTTTATTAACAACAATTAACTGAAATTTATGGAAAGTGAATAGAATCATTTTTATTTCAATATTTTTTACCATCTCTATAATATGTTTTAAAATCATCTTTATATATTCATATCAAAACTCATAGTTATTTACTTGACAATTTTGTTAATCAAAGCATTGATTTTTAACACAAGCCATCATATTAAAATAAATAAAAACGAGTCTTAAAGCTTCCTTCAATATCTTTTGTATAATTCCTAAAATAATGGGTCACTTAGGTATGTAGAAAGAAAAAATGTTTTTAAAAATTAAAATATACACTAGAAATTAAATTAAAAAACTATGCAAAAAAAGTAAGACTATGAAAAATATTAAATAAATAAAATTAGTTCCTGTTAAAAGAATCAAAAACAATTAATACACTTCGAAACAGAATATTTTAACCTTTTTGAGCTGTAAGGATGTAAAAAACGAAAAATTGCAATAAAAATCAAGTCTCAATTTACAATGTGTTCACTTAAGATCTATTAACATATAGCTAATATCCTTAAGCTATATAATTTAATATATAAATGAAATCACTAACATTTAAATATATTAAATAGATTATTTATGAATTACAGTATTTATTACAACTTACGGTTAGACCATCAGATGATATTTTCAAATATTCACTAACATCATTACTATTGAGCATAGCATTCAAGTTACTTCTGTCAATTGATTCATAAGTAAAAGGCCTATCCTAAAAATATGTAACAAAAACAAAATAAATCAGAAATAATAAACGTTCAAATCGTTGTCAAAATAGAAAAGGTTCACACTGTTCGTAATAGTAAAAATCAAAAATACTGCAAGTTTTTTGCTTACATCTTGAAATTTTCAATAATTTTTGCTTTAAATAAAGATTTGGAACAATCAAGAACTGACTTAAAATAGAGACAGGTAAAATATGAAAGCACTGCTTAGAAAATTAAAAATACTTTTCAAAATATGTGTATCACAAACTCCATCCCCTATTAACAATTTAATACTAGCAAAAATTATTAGAAAAAATGAATAAAATAAAGTTTTGTTTTTGCCTACATCATTGCATTTAACTTTTGTACAAACTCAAAATGTGATTAAACTACTTTAAATAAAACTGAGAGAAAGCTTAAAACATTGAATATCAATTTAACAACTTTGAATCACAAACTTCTTTTAACAATACTTATATAATGCAAAAAGAAAGCTGTAAAGAAAATATATTTGGAAAACAATATGCTAAAAAATAGGTAGGTTTTTCTAATTTTTATCTTGAAATTTGATGCATATCTGTTTCACAAACTCATCATTTAATTAAAATTTACTCTAGATAAAACATATAAGATTACAAAATGCAATTTAATCAGGTCAAAAATAACAAAACTTAAATTTACCTTTTTAATAACTGCAATTGGATCCACATGAAAAAGAAAATAAATTTATCAAATTAGATTTCCTCAAATACATACAGAAAAAAAATTACAAATTTTATGACACAAAATATACAGCACATTAATTTAAACGTTATAAATTTTTATTTTATAAGGATCCCAATAAAATAAAAGTGCAACAAACCATATAATGAGAATTTCTCCCCATTTCATATTTGCATCTTGTCACAAATTGGTTGGTCGCTATGGCCTCCGGCCACGCGCCAACCGACCAAAATCACCATAGTGATATTTTCTTCCTTTGTTGCAGAGGGTGGCAACGAGTGACTGAGATTTTTTTTTTTTTTTTTGTCAGCCATGTGGTTTATGTAACGAGAACGAGGTAGTATTTTATAAGAAGAATTGGAAAACTATATCCTATAGTTTTGATGTATTAATCAAGTTTGTTTAACATTTTAAATAAAGTATTTAAGGTGTTATAATTTAAAATACATTAAATGAAAAGGAATTTTTTAAAAAAAAAAGGAGCACATGTTCTACATACAACCAACAAATTCTTCAATGTTGTTCATTAAAGAACGAAAATCCAATATTTTTATCATTGAAAGCAAAAGAATTGAACCATTTACAGGCACTTAACTTAATTTTGATAATCACCTGCATACATTCCAACTTCGTAGCTCATTACTTAAGTATAAAAAAAACATCTTTTTATATGAATTTGGCATTTTAAACTTGAGATTGTCAATTGCAAGGGATAATGCAAATAACAATGGAATTTATGCTGTTTATGTCATTGGCATGAATTTAATATCTTTCCAGGAAAATACCCCCAGGTGAATTAATTGTCAAATCATCCAAATATAAAAAACTGTGACGTTTTGAAACTATTTTAGACTTGCTCTACTTTAATCAATAATTAAAGCTTTATAATGTTTTGTTCTCTCCATTTTTTGAGGTTGTCTAAAGAGCAGCTACATACAGTAATTAAACAAATGCAGTTATTTATCACATTGTTCATGCAATTAAAAAAAACGTTTATTTTGTTCAGATAATTTAAACACAAAAGGAAAGAAAGAAGAATAAAATATTTTTTGAAACAGCAGCATCAATCTGGAAAAAAGTAAATCATTTCTTCATATCTATAAACTGTCAAAAATAATCAAAATGTTTTAAATACATTTTAAGAAAACACAATCGAAAGAAACTTAATGTATTGAAATTAAATTATTAACATTTCTAATACCAGAAATAAAAAAAATGCATCTTTTTATGAAAATGTTTTATTTTCTACAAAAATAAATAAGTATGCATGTTTTAATACCAGTACAATAAAATGAAGTTTTAAGCCTGCAGTGATTAAGTATCTGTTATTATAATTATTAGTTACAGTTTTGTATAGTTATTGGTTTAAGATATTAGTCATTCTTTCTGTAGCACTCAAAATTGTTATTCACTTATTGTCATTTCTAGGACATGCAATCCAACAACAATAAAACAAAAAACTTATGCATCAAAAAATTTCAGTGTGAATTTTAACAAAAATAAAGTTACACCAGTATAATATATATAAAACAACTTTTTGTAGAATTAGCAAATAAAGCCTTACAATAATTTTTTTCTGCCTTAATTTGAATAGTAATATTAAGACTCAAAAGTTTTATCAAGTCAAAATATAAAACAATGCAGCATTCAAAAAATTATCCAGCAAAAAATCCACTTACATTAATAGATTGATATGAAGAAGAAAAAAAACAACTTACACAAATTATCTAAACACCACTGTGCACAAAACCCTACTTGTTTAAACAAATAATTGGAGCTATTAACAAAAGTTTCTAATCTTTCTAATGGATTTTTAGTTTTGGACTCGATGTACTGGTTAATAGTAGCCTTATTGTCGCCTGAAAAAGAAAAAATTTAAATGTCAAATCTTGTCATACATATTACATAGAAAATATTGGCAATAACAGCTAATTGCCTAATTGAAAAAATTAAATTCAAATTTTTTTATAAGAATAGCTTATTACGTAGTGCAATACTTTTTAAAGTTTGTATTGGCATCAAATCCTTTATAATAAAATCAAAAAGAATGATTGCCAGAAGTCAATAAGAATCAACCCTAGCAACAATTTGACTTTGACCTCAGTTGGGTTCAAAATTGACTTAATATGGGTCCCATAAAAACATGCACCGAGGGACCAATATTGGGATGTCTAGAATTTTTAAAATTGGTCCTAGAATGGCCTATATAGGGCCTACATTGCCCAATGTAGAAAATATTGGGACTAAAATATTATTGGGGCTGTAAAATATTGGGAGTTCTATACAGGGCCAATATCGGAAAAATAAAGGTACTTTAAACTCCTACTGAGCCAAGATTCATGAATATTGTCCCAATAGGGGCCGCCCAAGTTATTTTGCTGCTAGAAAAGAAGTTTCATCGTTATTTTTTATACAGTTTTATTTTCTCTGAGCACATATACTACTTTTAACAAAACAAGTATAAACACTAACCTTTTCACTAACAATTTTACCTAAAATTATAAACATTAAATAAGAAAGAAATATAATTTAATTTAGACAAATTTTAGTTAGAAATCATACAATTTATTTGCAAACCCAATACATGGGAACAAAATGTTATTCACAAATAGGACAATTAATTTTGCTTATTTTATTGTAAAATTGTGTTATTCAGTGTGTTTTATTATTGTTTAGTTTTAGTAAACAATTGAAAATTTATATTTCAGTCAACTAAATTTTTATTATTTTATAGTAGAAGATTTTAAAGATATAAAAAGTGGCACTAAATGTCGCGAATTTTGTTTAAACCTAATCTTTTTAATATAATAAACAAGTATTAGTGAAAGGATAATATGAAACATTGAAACTATATAACAAAATCAGAAATTAAAAAACAAAATCAAAATTAATGTAATTAAAGCAATTAATTTAAATACAATTCGATTAAGAATGATTAAAAAAAGTAGGTTTCAGTAATTAAAGATATTTTAAAAGCTAGGAATTATGTAGTGCTAATTGTGGCATCACAATATTTTTTATAATTTCTAAATTATTTTGAACAGAAGGTTTTAACAGATTTCATTATAATTTTATTAATGGGGCACTGAAAAGCTCATAGTTTGGGATCAATGTATAAAGAAAATTTTATAGCACTGTTGCATTAAAAAGAAACAACATCAACAAGTTAATATTCTGTCATATAAAAATCAAAATTTATTCAAATTTGTAATCGATTTTAATACTCCTGAACTGCAATGATCTGCATTTGTATTCATAGAAAAAAGTTAAAAATCAGGACAGATAAGGACAAAATATTTTTCATTAGGAAAATCAGGACAACTATGAACTCTGAGAAGACGATTGAGAAAATATTAATTGGAGAGGAATTTTGAAGAAAAAAAAGGTTTCTGTCCATCATAGTTTTTAATATTTCTTTCTCAACATCAAAATTTTTTCATCGAGTTTTTTTAGGGGTTTAAATAAATGCTTGTGACATTCGTGCACATTTTATCTTTGTGATTTCAATCAAATGCTTGCTTCTGAAAATTCTCAAACCTTGAATTTTTTCCCCCCTCAGAATGAGTTTTTATGGACATAAACCATTTTTTCCCTTAATCATTATTTTCATTAAAAAATACCATTTAATAAAAAATCAAATAAATTAATAATAAGTTACAAATAAACCTTAGTTAAATACATAATTGAAATTTATGTAATATAAAAATTAAGTGAAATGAAAACTGATTTACTTGTTTGTGCAAACTTTTCCAAGGCAATAAGTGAAAATATAATCACTGATTTATGAAAAATCGGGTCCTAGCGGGAGGAAAAAAAGATAAAATTAATGGCTTGAAACAAATAATTCACAATTAGAATGTAAAACTAATAAATGATGCACTCATATCTCTAATGGGCTAATAAGACCATAGATATTGTGAAGTACCAATGAGCTGAATAAATACTAACTCTCTTATTTATCATAAAAATTATTGAAACCAAATGGATTCATAAATACAAATTCAAACCATGTTTCGGTTTACAAGCTATCAGAAATCCTTTGAGAGAAAAAGATTGCTTAAACATAAGTGATTATGTTATATTAAAGTTTAATGCAATGATTATATTCTTTTTATATTAAAACAAAAGTTACTACTACATCACTGTTGTTTCAGCAAAATACTTACAATAGATTTGTAAGTATTTTGTAATAACATAAATTAACTTTTGCATAGTATCGATGGTATAATATGCAGGTGGAGGAAATCTGAGAGCTTTTAGCAGTCAAATAAAGTACAAAAACTATACTGCACTACTAACTAAATGATAAAAATGGCTGCATATTTTCCATTCATGATTGACATCAAATGGACTGTAATTTAAGAGTTTTCCGGTTAATTTTCAAATTATTAATTTTGAAGATATTAAATTTAGTTAAGATTTTTCTGATTGAAAATTTTTTTTAGGGTATTCAAATAATAATAAAAGATTCAAATTGGTCACCATAAATGAGTTTTAGTTTATTAATTAGTAATATTAATTATACAAATAATCAAGCAAGCAATTAACTGAGCAAAAAAAAAAAACTATTTTGATATTTTTTTATAAATTTTCTTATTTTTACAGAATTTTTTAAATGTATAAAAATCAGGAAAATGTTTAATTAAAGCAGGAGCTTAGGAGAAATGGACAATATCTAGCAGAGTTAGTAGCTACAATGATGCATGAAAAGCAAAAGCATTAACAAAAATACAGAAAACTATTTTGGGATTTGACAACCAAAAAGCAATCATACTTAATAAGAAATCAGATGTTAAGAACATTTATATTTATTTCCCAATTTAATTAAATTTTTTTTTTTTTTTTTTTTTTAATCTAGCTCTTTTTAGTTTCTAACTCTCAATTGAAAATCAATTCTAATGAGTAAGGCTGCTTACCTTTATTCAGAAATTAACTTAAGATAAAAAATGTGCTTCAGAAACGTTTTATACAATTTTTAAAGCAATAGATCTACAAAAGAGAGTTTTCAAACAAAAATAAACTAAATTACTAAAAAAATTAATTTTAATTTCTTTGAATTTGATGTAGATCTTTTTTATCATAAATAAACAGACTTACTAGATTTGTAAAAAGAAATTCCATCACATCATTTGTTAAAAGTGCTGTACTTCCAGGACCTATAAATATATTCAATTTTTTAAAAAGAAATATGTATACTTCTAATATAAAAATAAAAAAATATTGATTTTTTTTTTGTACCTGCTAATTTCTCTGCTATACAGCCCAGAATGACACAGATGTTCCTTTGGCGAGCTGGACATAATTTCCCATTATTAGCTTGATGTCTTGATAAATTAAATATTTTTGCCATCTTCTCTAATAATTCCTAGAAATGAAAATTGCTGTTACAGTTTAAATATACTTAGAAAGAAAAACCTCTGTGATATAATATATAACCATAATTACTAATCACGTAACTTTCATTTCAGCCCCATTATAATTTAGCCATATGAAAAGAAAAAGCTAAATTATCTGAATTTGAAGATGACATAAAAATATGCTAATTATATTAAAAACTAGCTGATTAACCATTCTTCATATGGGGTGAGAAATTAAAATAATCAATAAATCAGATCCGAATAACACTAAAAATCCTGCACAGAACTGAGAGACTTAAACCAACACATTTATTAAAGTAATAAAAATTTTTTAAAAAAAAATTTATTCAATAACATATTTTGTCCTTCCTGGTGGTTTTACGACTATGTTATTAGATTAAGCAAAACACTTTTTTAGCAGTTCATCCTATCAAAATAAAGATTAAGAATATTTATTTAGCATGACGCTGTTGCTCAAAATCAGCTCATGAATTTACCCCAATCAAAGAATATTCTCCGGTACATATCTTTCAAAGGACTGTAAAAAAAAAAATTTTTTAAAAAAAAACTCGTTCCAGAGCATCTATATTAAAAGTACATTTAATAAGTACATTTTCTCCATTAACTTTAGTACATAGATATATTTATTTCAATAAGAACTTATTACCAGTGGGAGAACGGAGCTAAAATTGCACTTTTCCAAAACTGTCCAAATTTTATGATGTTAGCACAAGAAGTTCTGAAGTTAAGAAACTGACACACAGAAAAATTCATTTCATTATTATAGAAAACATTATTTTTCTTAGTTGTATAATAAAAAAATACTAATATAATGATAAAATTTGATTCTTAGAAGTATGTTCAGCCACAATTACTTTTAAATAAACAAGGTTCTATTGAACTAGGTATCAAATATCAACATCTAGGTACTAACATATGCAGATGTAGAAATTGAAAATAATTTTATTCATTTTATAAAAAAAAATCTCAATCATATTCCAATATTTGGGAAAAATATATAAATAATGGAAGAAATATAGATAATGGTTTGAAATACATTCCCTGCCACGAGTATTGCTGTTAAAATAAGAAATGTTGGTATTTAGACAAATAAATATAGATACAATTATTAAAAGAAATAAAAAGCAATGATACTTTTGTAGGTAAGGGACATTCATCTAATAACAATGTTATAACAGCAGGACCCAAAGGATCGTCCATTGGAACAACATGAGCAAGCGAACGAACTAATGTTAGCCATCCTATCTCTGAATCAGCAATCATGTGCAGTTGTGTCATAGATTCAGGAGGTTCAATATCACTGAAACAAATGAAATGTTATTAGAGCCATAAATAGAAACAGGACTTTAAGAAAAGTAATCAGAAACTTTCAAACGATGTAGAATCTTTACTTTCAAGTTCTGCTGTTTAAACAATAATGTGCTAATACAGTAGAAGATCTTCATAGCGCAAACTTTGAAACCTGAAGCTTTGTATTTTATGAAATGTTGTGTTAGATAGATTATTCCACCTATCTACTAAATATGGCAATATTAGTCTGGAACAGATCAATCTTAAAATACTTTAAAATAAATTTTAGATACAAATACTTAAAAACACAAACTATGCACTTAAGTATTTATCGTTTACAGAAATAAAAATTAAAATTTTCTGCAGCATTATAGCTAGTAACAAAGAAATTAATCAGTTTTGGCTCGCTTACGCTCTGAAATTTTTATTTCTTTGAAAATAATTGAACAAATAATATAGAAAGTTAATAGTTCTTGCTTTTATAGAAATTTTGTAATAGCAAATTCCATTGTTCACACCTAAAAGCTAGTATGGTTTATGGAAAATTGTGATTTACAGAAACATGTTAAACAAATCTTCTCCTGTATTTTAAAACCATTTTGTGAATATTTAATTGAAACATCAAATGTAAAATAAAACAGTTATAATCAAATATGAGTGTAGTTCATTTATTTAGCTCTAAGTGTATTTGTCAAGTTCTTTAAAATCACTTTTTTTTCTTATAATTTATTTGCCACTGTTAAAATCAATCATTTTTAAAAAGCCCATATCCCCAAATTGAATCTGATTTAAATAAGTAGCAGGGAACTGCATAAAGTTTATTGGTGGTAAATGGCTTAAAGAAATCAAACATTTCCAGCGGCACACTTTTCTGCAGAATCACCATCTCAATCCAAAATGTGCTTATAACTTTAACTATTGATCACCATCTGACTAAGGGTTGCTTGCAGCTTCTTTTTAGTTAGAGGAACCACTAGGGCAGAAGACTGACTTGACCTCTGTATTCACCTGCAGTCGTTAGCTGAGCAAAGTGGCACGGCCTTCACGTCTTGGAACCTACCAAGAAAATATTCTCCAGACGTAATTCGCCCGTTCCGCCCAGGGACACCCCCTCGCCGCAGTGAGGCCGACTGCAGGGCTTGAGATTATTAAGCTTCTCTACGAGACAGGCCTGAAGACACCAATAAGCCTCCAATGGATCCCATCGCATGTCGGGGTATATGGCAATGAGACAGCCGATGTGCTCGCCAAGAATGGCTATGATCTTCCTATGGACTGTTTGAACCGTCTTACTCCCACTGAGATCCACTCCCCGGGGAAACATCGTTTGCTTCCAACGTGGCGCTGTACTCCATCCCATCAGTGGTATGCTGGCAACCGCCATGGCCTATCGTTAACATGCTGTGGCCCTCGACCTTTGCAAACGGCCATGGCCAGATTTCGTAGTGGCCATCTTAAGCGTTTAAGGTTTCAAAATGGGGAGAAGACTTTCCAACCTTGTTCCTGCTCACAACCTGCTAGTCCAGATCACCTTTTCTGTCTTGGCGCTTCTTTTAAGCAGCTGCTGGTTGATCGGGACTTTCTGCATATATATGGGGAGCTGACGCGATGGGACCTTCTGGACCTGGTCTGGTTTTCCTTCTCCAGGGGGATGTGTAACAACAACACTATTGATCACAGAAAATAGTTTAGGTTAAATCTAACCAATCTTAACATTTTCAAATATTTGGCAGTTAGCAGCAATACACACAAAATCTGCGATTTAAACTATGTTAATCATATAAAAAATAGTAAATCAGCTATAGGACATTTAAAAGTTGTTTAGTTAATAAAATGTATTTTTCAATTTTCACCCACTTACTAGAAAACTTGTCAAAATAAGCTAAGATTCTATGCAGGTGTTGATAATTAAAATTAAATTAAAATCACCAATTTAAGACCTAATTTTAATCACTTAATATTAAAAAAAATCATTCATTTCAGTAACTGAAACAACAACAAAAAAAAACAATCTTTAAGATAATTCATAACATGTCAAAAAAAGTTTTAAGAAATGATAAAACAATTTAAAATATTTTACGTGAACATTAACACAAAACTGAATTCTAATAAACAAATAGAAAAACTGCAAATTTCAAAACAATGCAAAGATTAGCAACAAAATATGCAAGGACTTAACAACTTTTTTAAAAACAAATTAAGTAAAGATTAAAAACTTTAAAAATCTATGAATTATATTCATTCAATATTTTAACTTGCAAAGGAAAAATTTATTTTAATTAAGAAGGGATCATATATTTTTATTTTATAATTCTTTTACATGCTAGTTCTAAGCTTAGCATATCCATTCACAAAACACAGGAGAATCAGAGTGATTAAATTCTTCAACCACAAATATGAATTTATACAAGATTAACTTACTTATCTACAAAAGTCCTAATAACAGACAATGTTTCCATGACTAACTTATCCACAGACTGTCTTGTAACCATAAGATCCAAAATTCTATGAACAGGGTCATAGCGTTCTAGTGGTGGTACTAAATGATCAGTTTCAGCAGATAAAGAATTCACTGAGTCTCTAGGGTTTTGACGTGCAATTGTTTCCTCATCCGACTCAGATTGCCTATCTTTACAGAGGCAAATACCCATATTTATTTAATGAATTCTAGATATTTAGGAAGAAAAAACTTTAGTAAACTTTGTTTCATTGGATATGGTTGAAAAATCACCATTTTTTGGCACCGTTTTAGTTATTATAGCATCTCATATCCCGTAACAAAGAAAAATGAAAAACAGAGAAATATTTGATAAAAATTGCCTATACTATAAACAATTTTAATTCAATAACATTACTCAATCTGTTTTTATTCTTTCATGCAGAGGTTTCAAATTTAATTTTTTCTAAAATGTGGGAGCTAGCACCAAAATTCAGAAGTTAATCAATAGCTTCATCAGACAAGGTACAACAAGGCTTCGAAGCTGTAGATGAATCTTTTTGAAAAGCAAAACCTGAAAAAATAAAATTTCTTTTAACAGTGTAACTTTTTAACAAAGATAATAAATTCATTTGTATAATTATATAAAAGTTAGATTACTTTTTAGGCAAAAAAAAGATTAATCAGTACTACATAACACATATCTTAATTTTCAAAAACTCAATATTTATTAACTATTTTCTCTAGAGCCATCAGAAGGTCCAGCCAAGGAGAATGTTCACATGCCTCCCCCACATTCTAAGGACTCTCTAGATAGCTATGTCCGATAAAAATCAAAAAGACTATTTTTTTAAATAATTATTAAAATTTTAATTCCTTAAAAATTCATACCTATATATTATTAAAAACATTGTTTTTGATATCCTCATTTCAGAAGTAATTCATCTTATAGAGAGATATAATAAAACTTTCATCCTAAAACAAAACACAGCAACAATCTTCTAAAAAGAGTCCTTAAACCCCATAGTGAAATATATGGATCACTATGGAAATAGACATTTCCATAATGAAAAATATAACTTTATTAGGATTTTATCAACATCTAAAATCATTGATTGCATGCATGAAGAAAAGAAAATAGTCAATTATGATGATGAACAGACATTTATTTTAAACTAATAGAGAATGCTTCTGGGCCCTCTTTTTCAACTAAAACTTATTAGACTACTTAACTATTTTTAAATCTTGCTGCTAAAAAAATTAAGTATTTGGAAAAATAAAGCATAAGGAAGATGGTGAAGTAAGTTATTTGAATATTAAAATGTATATTTTGGAAGTTTACTTTAGCATTTTCCTTATAACTTAAAAATCAACTGCCTAAAAAGAATATTTTTTTATAAGTTAAACAAAACACAAATAACTTTATATGACAATTTTTTTTATTTATTAGATTGAATTCCTTAAGTTCAAGAGTGAGACCTTAAATTTAGTTCCATAAATTATTACTATTTCAATATATTTTAATTTCTATTGTTTTCTACATATATTCCAGTTTATTCAAGTGTAAAATCAGATGATTTTTTTTCTTGGTAAAAAAATTTATTATTATCAAAAAATCATATACAAACTTTTCTAAAAAAAAAATAATAATAATAGTATAAAACAGTAGTATAAATTGGAAATAAATTTGAGAGATATTTCATATAAAAAAAAAATGCATTCTGAGGAAATATTAAACTCTAAGAATTTTCTGTACACTAGTGTAATTCAATGCAAGGGGCATTGAATTACACTACTGATTTTGATTGCAAGATTTCCAGAAAACAACGAAAGAGACAACTGCTGCCAAACTCAATAGGAAAAAAAATCTTTGAGCATCAGATGTAATTCGTATTAAACTCAGCCACAGCAGGCATTCTCATACCATCCATTGATGGGCCTACGAAGATTTGTACCTATTAGATTAGAAAGATCAGTTTTGAAACTTGTTTTTACTAAACTAATGTTAAAATTAGTTGCCAGGAATTGCTGTACTGTTTTTTATACTGTTCTGAAATATGTACTGTTTTTTATCACACTATTCACAATTTTTTTTTTTTTTTTTTTTAAGTGGCCCAGTGTACTACAATTTATGAAAAAATTAAGGACTATAGTTTTACTACTTGTGCAGCCCTACTTATGACCACTAGATTTAGATCATTATAATATAACATATCTTTCAAAGTTTAATTTATACCTTTTTACAATTAAGTAAGATTTTGTGACCTGATCCAATGACACTTCTAATGATCCTGATGATTTTACTTAGGGGAAATTTATCACTTTACTCCAGGTATCAACATACTATTACTGCTTTTCAAATGATTTTAAAAAGTGCAATAAACAGCTATAGTTCTTACTATAACTTGTCAGGTTTACCAATAACTTGTAACCATTGTTCAGAGTTAAATTTGAAAAAATATATAAATCAGTTTATTACGATTAAATTGATACCCCAAAACATATTAATGAAGTTTTAAATATGTCATATACCACAGATGCACCCAATTTTGATAGACTTTTTCATTGTAGGATCAAACTTGGACATTTTCAACACAAACAATGTCTTCATTTAACAGAAAAAGACTACAAAAAGACTAAGAAAAAGTACTACAAAAAGAAAGGTAATAACACAGTTTTGAATTGTTTTTAGCCTGTAAGAAACTATTATTTTAAATATATATTTGGAAACTATGGTAAAGTACTTAACTAAGTCCAAACAATCAAAAATATTTTTTTGTCACAGGTAACATCAGAATATTTGTAAGCATTACTTCAGAATTAATACTGTAAAATCAATTGATCTTCATATATTCTTTCAAAAATATCGTATACCTGTAAGCACTCAACGAGTTAGAGTACAAAAGGACTAGAAGAGAAAATATTTGACAGATAGATAAGTAGGTATACGCAAGATAAGATGAGATTATCAAATATAAATCTTAGCTAATGCAAATATTCTTTTTGAAATGTACAAAACTGGAGGTTAAGTTTCAAAAACAGTGATAAAACTTTTAAATTACGTTGGTAAATCTTTATATCTTACTTCTAACTTTCTTTATCTTACTTTCTAATAAAATCAAAATTATACGTTAAACCGACAATTTTTCAAATAATTTCAGTTAAAACTAAATTTAATACATTTGAAAAGAACTTGAATTTAAAGCAAGATAAACTATTTTTAATCATTAAATGTTAATGCCTGTACCACTAATCACGAAGATGAAATATAACAAATATTAATTAATAGAATATGAGCACAAAAGTTTAAGAAAGTAAACATAACTGACTTTTGTTAAATTAGACGACAATGAAACCAAGATTTATTCCATATTTTCCGATTTTACATCGGCATTCATTCTTCTTTAACAAATATTCAGCATAATGTCAACATCGAGGAAAAACTGCTTAACAAAAATAATATTAAACGACTAAAAAAATTAAAAATCATCAGCAGAAGAGTCATGCACATTGAAATCGAAACAGTTGCCAAAGATAATTTATTTTGGATTTCCTCTTATCAGGTTCAACATCGATAGTTTAAGTTGCTTTATTCGATATCGATATATTCCCTATAATTTTTCAAAGCTGTAAGCTCCATATTTAGCTTTAGAAAACAAGAGGTTACAAGTGAGAGGAGAACAACACCATTTGTAATTTCGAAACAAAAACAAACTAGTTTTGCGGTATTAACTCCGACAAACTAGTCTGCTCAAAAATATCAGTTATTTTATTAATTACGTTTGATAAATCCACATATTAATCTTCAATGACAAGCAAATCAGTAATCCTAAGATATGTAATCTTTCAAAGTTGCTAAGAAAGACTGCACGTTGAAAATTTTACTGTGTTTTAATGAATTATGAACATGTTCACCTGCTTAAGTATTCGAGCCTGTAATTCACCATTTAGAGGCACAAATAGCTTCATCAAACTGAATTTTAAGTTCCGCAACTTATGCACTAAAATAAATGAAGATTTGCTGAAATTGCGCAACATTGGTATCATCGCCCATATAGATGCTGGGAAAACAACTACAACCGAACGAATGTTGTATTATTCTGGCCGAACTGACATGATAGGAGAAGTTCACGATGGAGATACAGTGACTGATTATATGAAACAGGAAAGAGAACGCGGTATCACCATAACATCTGCTGCAATAACATTTAAGTGGAAGAAACATAAAATTAACTTGATTGACACTCCAGGGCATGTTGATTTCACATTTGAAGTCGAAAGAGCTTTATCTGTTTTAGATGGTGCTTTAGTAATTTTAGATTCTTCTGCAGGAGTTGAGGTGCAAACTTTAAAAGTTTGGGATCAGGCAAATCACTACAAACTGCCTTGTGTAATTTACTTAAATAAAATGGATAAAAATAACTCTGATCTTGATATGAGTTTATTATCTATTAGGAATAAATTGAAAATAGAACCTTTGTTGTTGCAAGTTCCATTAGGCGCCACTAAAAATTTCCGAGGCATTGTAGATTTGATTCATCTTCAAAAACATGTTTGGAAAAACGATAAGAATGATGATGGTCAGTACTTCCAAACTGAAAATTTAAGCCCTGAGGAAATCAAAACTTTACCTTTAATTCTTGAGGGACGAAAGACATTAATTGAAAATATCGCAAATCATGATGATTTCATTGCTGAAAAGTTCATTACTGACAATTTAAATTCCATATCTTCTTGTGATTTACTTGCTGCTCTAAAGAGAATTACTCTTAGTAAGCAAGCTGTACCCGTGCTGATCGGAAGTTCATATAAAAACATAGGTGTTCAATTATTAATGGATGCAATTTTGAATTTTCTTCCTAATCCCTCCGAATATCATAGAGGTTTAGAACAGCATTCTGAAAATTTGTGTGCCTTTGCTTTTAAAACAATTCATAATAAGAGTAAAGAACCATTGACATTTTTAAGAATTTACTCAGGCCATTTGAAAGGTGGGCAAAGAATTTATAATGGCAATAAACAACAATCGGAAAGAATTGGTAAAGTAATGATACCACTTGCAGATAGTTTTGAAGAGGTAACGACTTTACCAGCTGGTAATATTGGTGTTGTTTCTAATTTAAAAACGACTGTTACTGGAGACATATTATTTGATTCTGGATCTGCTGCCACAAAATTATATCCCTTATTAGAAAAAGGATCAACTTCAAAAATACCAATGATTCATATTCCAGATCCTGTGTTTTTTTGTACAATAGAACCTCCTTCAGTAGGGCAACAAAATAAGTTAGATTTTGCCTTACAATGTTTGCAAAGGGAAGATCCTACTTTTCAGGTTGAGCATGATGAAAGTATAGGTCAAACTATTCTCAAAGGCATGGGTGAGCTACATATTGATGTCATTAAAGATAGAATTCTTACAGAATATGGAGTTGATGCTTATTTGGGACCATTACAAGTAGCATACAAGGAAACATTAAGCAGAGAAGTAGAAAATACTCATGTTCTAAATAAAACCATTGGTGGTTCGAAACATTTGGTAACTATGACTCTTAGAATATATCCTTGTCTTCCGGGTCATTTTCAGAAAAAGGTGAATGTTATTGTGACTAAAGAAAACAATCTAGGCAAAATAAGATCAGATTATTTAAAAGCCATTGAATCTGGGCTTAAAACTGCTCTAAATAATGGGCCTCTTTTAAGCTTTCCCGTTATAAATATTGGAGTAGATTTGTTATGGCTAGAAGTTGCAAAGAGTACTTCACTTGCAATGTTGACTGCTGCTACATCACAATGTATAAATGCTGCATTGAAAAAATCAACATTGCATCTCCTGGAACCAATCATGAATTTATCTATAGCTGTCAGTAAAGGCTATGCTGGTGTGGTAATAAATGATTTGTCACAAAAACGTAGCCAAATCTTAAGCATGGAAGCACGCCAAGATGTTGAAATTATTTTAGCAAGAACTCCACTTTCTGAATTAAAAGGATATAGTACCATGTTAAGAGCATTAACTTCTGGAACTTGTTCATTTACTATAGAATTTGAAAGTTATCAAAAAATGGAATCACAAGATCAAAATCAAGCTATCAAGGATGTAACTGGATTTTCACCATTTTGAAAAAGTTATGTCTATATTATATTTATAAATATATATAAATTTAATTTATCGATATATTTATATTTTAAATTAAAAAAAAATATTTTAAATTAAAAAAAAAATATTTTATAAAGACACAATCCTCTTTCTGTACAGTTATTCAAATCTCTTTAGCCACTGGTAATTTGTATTACCAATTTTTTTTTTTTAAATTCACCTATGTTTATTAATAAGCAAGTTTAGTAATTTAATATTTTATTAAAAGATTTGTTTTTTTGAAATCTTTAACACAGAATAAAAGAAAATTGTTCTTTGATTAAAATGTCATTACATCAAGCAATTATTAAAAAAAATCTTTTCATTTTCATAGTTAGCCTGATTTTTTAAGCATTTCTTTTGATGAATAGAATTAATTATTATTATTTAGTTTCTTTTTTACAAGAAAATGTTTTATCCAAAAAGGTCCTAAATAAAGTCAGATCACCTCTTTAGTATGGTTCAAACAAAAGGGAAGGTTTTTTTTTTTTTTTTTACTGGGAAAAAAAGCGTGCTTCCTCTATTTTTACATAATCTAAAAACTTTCAAAAAGCACAATTTTAATTTTCAGAGTAATTTTTGAGTGGAAAAAAAAATTACTGATTCTCAATGAATACGAATTTTTTTTTTCCTTTCATAGACAAAAAAGAACATTTTAAGTTACAATTTGTCTATTTAATTTCTTCTCTCAGCAGAATGCATGTACTATTTAGTCAAACAGGACAACAAGCAAACCAAAAAATATATGTACTAATTTAGAGTAAGGAACAATAAATGTTACCAGTAATGTGCCAAACAAGAGAAATATCTGCCACTTCTGAAAAATTGACAATTTCACAAGTATATTAGAGTAGAGCATGCAAGTTCAGCACACCAAGAAGTTATTAAATAATTGAATTACTGAATTAAACTTTCAAGGATGCAATAAGATTTTCACCACATTGGAAAAGCTATTAAAATGTTTTTCTAATTAATTTATGTTTTGAGTGCAAAAAAATATCTGAATAAGACGCTGTCTCATAAAGCTTATACTTTTTGTGCATTAATTCTAATCTCTATATTTGCTGGTAATTTGCATTACTTTTAAAAAATTGCTTTACTTCTGTTTGAAATTCACTTATTTTTATAAGTAGATTACTTATGTATAAAAATAAGTGAGTGTTTGAAAAACTGAATGTTTAAATGCTGATTAAAAATGAATGATTAAAAACTGAATGTTTTCAATTAATACTGAATCTTTTTAAATATACGCTTAGAACTTTTGGAGAGTTTTTTAAAGCTGAAGTGAGGAGATTTGTTAGCTTTGCAATATTCCTTGCCTACATGGCCAACTGACTGGCCACAATTTTTCTGTTGTGGAATAATGGTGACAAATTGCTAAATATTGCAAAACATTACAAATATAATAATTGGAAATAAAATCTCTAAAAATAATAAATGGTGAGGAAATACGCAAAAAAAATGATAGAAAAGAAATTTTTTTTCACATTTAATTTTTCTTTAAAAAACAGCAAATGTGCTATCTTCAGAACTCAGATAGCTTTCTCTGTTAGCGTCTCCCAAGTTAAACTGCTTATGACATCAATGCCCGACTATAAAGATGAAAGGTTTCAGAAGAAGAAAGAGGAAAATAAAAGTCGAAAGGTAAGAATCAGAGGGACATTCAGCCTGTTTTATTTCTGAAAAAAAAGTAAAACGTTAAGATGGCTGATGAATGGTAAAAATTTATTCACCAAAATAGCATGCTGTATTTTCGATGTTGGCTTATGTATGGGTTTTGGATTTTATGTAAATTTTCAAATAGAAAGCTTATTATCGACTTATCTGAGGACAGGCGTATCTAATACTTTTTTTTTATAACCTCTGTTGAACAGTTGACCGAATTTTGGATTTACAACTACCAATGTGTATTAAAAATAAATTTATTAAATAATGTTGTTATTGTCATATGCCATTGAGAAAATGCGTGTGATTGTTCTTGTTTTCCAGTGACACCATCTATGGCCAAGAATTCGACTTCAGCCAAACCCATATGTCACACCCGTTTCATTGGGCGGACCTATTCATTCATCCACAGATTGTAATTTTGACCTGAACCAGAGAACGATCAAACTCCAATTCAATACCCCCAGAGGTATGATTTTATATGGGAACATAAATGACTTTGTGTCCCAGCAGATTTAACTTGTACTAGTCACTATTTACTACACGGAGAGTCTTCGGCCGGCTTGATTGGAACACCCTTTCTCACGAACATGACTCCAGCCAACCAGGTTATCCCGGCCAGATAATTTTGTAAATAAAAATAGCTAAATTCTTTATCAAAAAAATTTTCTACCAATAATTTTATTTATTTGTAACAACTATTAAAACAGTGACTGTGAAAGTGTCACAAGGGTTAAGTGGATGAAATTTGATACCTATCAAATAACTCCATACGTGCTGAATAATTTACTTTATCTATTCATTCATAATAAGGATTAATAAATAAATAAAAACTTAAAGTTAAAAATCAAAATTTCCAAAAAAATATGTTTAAAAAAAAAACTATAAATAATTTGATGGATAACTTCAGTGTTTTAATTTAACATTTCAGATTTAGAAAGCGAGTGTTAAGAATTTGACTGTGAGACTTTTAATAATTTGAACACCACTTAGCATTTTTGTTCAAAAGTAATTTAGTGAATGATCACTTAATGCAGTATTTAAAAGCCCTTTAGTATGATTACTGTATTGTCGATTTGATTGGAATCACTCAATTTCAAAATCGGGTGTAAGATACGAGTCAATAATTATGAAACTACAAAAAATTCCACATATCTATTATAGCATTTGCTTAAAGTAATAAATAAGCATATAAAACCTCAATTTATTACCATAAAAATTTTATGCCACAAAATTGTTAATCTAGTTTTTTTTTTTTTAATAAAATGAAGTCTCCAAAAGTTTGAAACAATAAAGCCTGGAGGTAAGGTTATATGCCTGAACCATGGATAGAATTAGCATATAATCCCCAAGTTTGTTCTATCGAGTTTTTCAATTTTTACAAACATTATTAATTAAAATAAAAACATGTGGGATCAGAAATCTAGATCTTTCAAATTGTATATTTGAAATCTGCATTTGTTCTGATAGTTAAAGTTTATTTACGTCGCACTAGAGCTGCACAATGGGCTATTGGCGACGGTCTGGGAAACATCCCTCTGGATGATCCGAAGACATACCATCACAATTTTGATCCTCTGCGGAGGGGGTGGCACCCCTGCTTCGGTAGCCCGACGACCTGCACGCGAAGTCGAGCACTTTACGGAAGAACAGTTTAACGTGGACCAATACCGCACACCCTCGGTCCCTACGCACACTGATCCAAGTGGTCACCCACCCGCACACTGACCGCAGCCAGTGATGCTTGACTTCGGTGATCTGCTGGGAACCGTGTCTTAACGATCAGTCCACTGCGGGACTTGTTCTGATAGAAGATGGGTAGTTTTAAACACATGTGTACACAATAGCGAAGAAAAATATTTATCAGGAAGATTAGGACAACAACGAACCCAGTGGTAAGATTTAAGGCGCAGTAGCCTAATAAGAAACAGTGGTTTAAATAATTTCCTTGAAAATTTTGCCAAATCAAATTACCTTATTTCTATCACAGTATAGAATGAATAGTCAAATGGTGACTTTCTAATAGGCATCAAAATAACATTTTGCCTGTGGAATGGTAACATGTCTTTCGTAATAATGAATGGGTTTTATTAAAGAGCATTGACAACATTATATATTGCTATGTGCAGAATATCTGAGGTGTGCTCTTACAGAGCATGGCTAGCGATTCTCTATTTTAAAAATAATCTAGCAGTTTTCTTTTTCTTCTGGTCAGACAGACAAGCGATTAAATTTCTAAGTGGCCGGATCACGCTGTTGGTCGAAAATGACACCACTACATGTGCGTGGGCAGATGTTATAGATCGGCAGGGAAAGCATTAAAAAATTTATGCAATTGTTGGACGATCTCTATGGTATCTCATAATCCTATGAATACAAATCTCAATTAATTTTTATCTTTATTAACTTTAATACATTAAATTGATGAGAATTTTGAAGTGCTGAAGCTTTGTGATAGTTGACTGCTCTGAAGCCACATGATAATAAGTAATTAGTGAATGATCCCCAAGTCAAGTTCAACGATTATTACGGTACTAGTGGATAAATAGAATAGCGCAAGAAAAGGCCATTGGCTTGCTGGGTACAAAGACGATGGTACTTCACCAGCGATGAAATCAACAAGAGAAATAAAATCCTATTTCTCGCATGATCAGTAAAAAATGCGAGAAATATTTCAGTTCGATTTCTAAGGGAAGAAAATGAACCATGAAATCGAGAATCTCTTGAAAAATGTAGCAGAGTGGTACATGAGGGTGCAAGAATCCTTCCAACGGAATCCAGCTGGGTGTAAGCACATGCTGAAATATTTCATCAATGATCGGAGCTTTCATGCAGTATGACAAAATAGATTTTGTTGATGGATTAATAGATAGTTGAATGAATTGTGTAAATGTTGAAAGGAACAATTTAATAGCCGTGTGGCTGACGTGTAATTGGTAACAGATTTCATTTTCACTTGTGCTCCGGACTTATTTCATTCTTGTAAATGTTAATTAATATCAGTATTAAGTTTTATTTCCATGACTTTGACTCTAATAGAAATTATCACAAAATTGTGCGAATTGTAAATATTTTTAGTTTAAATTATTTGTTTTGTCCAGGTTGTGCGTAGCCAAATTATTCATCAAAAAATAAGCACTCAAAAAATATTTTTAAGCACTTTAAAAAAATATCATAATTAGGCAGGGTTGGAAAGTTTTTGACAATTGACGGTTTTATCTTGTTTTTACAGTCATGTCACAAAAAAAACTCTTTGGCATTGTTTTTGACAATTGTCAAAAATGATGGAATTTTTAATCATGTAAATTGAATGGCATTTTCATACTCTACGAACTGACAATACGCCGAAATAGATTGGGGTTGAATTAATTGTGAAAACGTTGAATAGAACAATGTGAACTGTGTCTTTTTGCATAATTCGTAGCGAAAATCAACATGGTAAAAGAAACATCTACGCACCCTGTTAGTCGGTATGCATTATACATAACATTTGTAACAGAAACAAAACAAAATACTATTTACACTCTTAGTATTTATATTTATTTTACCTAACAGGGTTTTTTTTAAAAACTTTACTCTAAGTACTGTTACTGTTTTTCTTGCCTTTTGAAAATTCAATAAATTTCATCATTGTCTTCTAATGAACAGCCATTTCTTTCATTTAAATTAAATTTTTTGAAAATATTTAGCTAAAAAAAAAAGAACACATTAGAAAACTAATGTAGAAATGTAATGAAAACTAATATCTGGTAATAAAATCAATAAAAAATTATTTAAATAAAAATAAAGAAAATCGAAAATTAACTTGCGTAAAAGCAAGATTTTCAGCTATTTTCCAAACTCGAGCCTTTCCACAAGTAGTGACGCCATTTTCGACTAATAGCGTGATTCGACCACTTAGTAATTAATGGCACGTCTGATACGAAAACGAATTCTCCGACTTTTCCTGAAACAGAAAATTCCTTAACCTTCTGGGTTGTTAGCAACAGTGCCCCACATGGTTGGCTCAGATCTTGCAGAAGAATTTTTTAAAAATATGTATTGTCTAAAAATTGCAATATTAATGAGTATTTTTGAAGCAGAGACAATTATTATTTAGAATGTAGACTGAATTTTTAATTAATACTTCATTCCCGGTAAACATAAATAAGTTGAAGTCAATAAGTTTTAATTACATTTATTTTTAAAGGACATTCACATCAAATTAATTTTGTCCTGACATCTTCGCCTCTGAAATTTAATAAAATTATTTAAACTGAAGTCTTTCTCCAAATCAAGCATGAATTAACACTAATGAACAAATTTTTTTGTTGCATTTTTAGAAATGCTTGATTTGGATGTGGAGATTTCAAAGCTAGAAATTAGTTTTGCTTGCTCCTAAAGTTATAATTTTTTTTTTTAAATTACATTTTCAGTCTATTTTTTTTTTTTATCAAACTGTACAAGAAAAACTTTGTGTTTAACAAAAATTCGCATAAAAGTTGCAACATACTTCTAGGAGAGATAGAGAACAGGATAAAAATTACACAGAAACTCATGACCGAGAACGCTGTAACGTAAGGGAATTATGACCTGTTCAGAAGCAGTTAATAGAGAAGCGCAACTAGCGACATATAATGACATTTCCAGGTATGGGTTCCTTATGCAGTTATAATTCTAATGATGTGCCATAACTCCCCTAGAAGTTTGTCGCAGCTTTTATGTGACTCCCTGTAATAGATAACGTTTTTAAACTAGTACATTTTGACAAAGAATGTTATTTAAAAATAAAACTTGAAGAGAGAGAAATCTAATGCAGTTTTAAAATCAGCGACGTGAAAATATCCAAGATCCGGTTTGATCATCACAGATTTTATAAATAGGATCAAATTAAGCTAATAGTAATCCCAGAATTGTTTTATGCTGTTCCAAATAATCTGAATATGAGAAGATTGAAGTATAAGGTATATTTTTCAAAAGGAATATTTTACATTAAATTTTTTGGGTATTGTTTCCAAATAGATACTTTTAAGTTACCAAAATTTCGGCCAAATTTAAGCATAGAAATATTTTATTGAAATGTGGAAATCTTGTTTTTCTCCATAAAAAGGGACAATTTGAAAATTTTACTAATTATATCAACCTGATTCTTTCTACACGATTTGTTTATGAAATTCTAACTATAATTAAGTATCTAGAGGTTTCCAACTTATATATCTCTGGGGGCCGCAATTAAAAACACCTATCAAATGGCGGGCCGCAGTTTTATCAAAATTTTATAGAGGACTCTCAAGAAAATTTCTGATGTTTGAAGGAACATTAAATATTACGGTCAGATTTTTATCAAAGTTTTTTTAATATTAAAAAGCAAAATAACCATCATTACAAATAATGCTTGTTACCTATAATTTTATATCTTATCTTAATCAGATACTTAGTAACAAGATTTTTTTTTTCTTTTAAACTTAATTCTGTGAGAAATGCAAATTTTTTCTTCGACTTTTTAAAAATTCCAGCAAACAAAAAAATTTTCTAGAGTATCTAAAATTATTGTTATTTTTTTTCCTTTTTCGCTTATGCGATACTCAAGGAATTTAAATAAAAGATGATATTCATTCCCTCTTTTATGCGTTTTAAAATTTACCAATGTAAATAATTTCGTCCGAAGTGAATGGAAACGTGAGAATTTCTTCGAGAAAATTTCGGATACGCACATGCTAAATTTTATTCACAAAATACAAAAAAGCGAAATAAAAAAGAGCAACCAAACACGATTATTTTTGTATTTGAATAAATATTTTCTTGGATGTAAAACCTAAGAAATAAATTTTTTTGCACCGTTAGTACGTTAAATTTCATAGAAACGAAGAAATTAGGTTTTCTTTAAATGAAAAAAACGTATTTACGAAAATTGTCAGTAAAAAAAAAGAGCCAACTAATATATAAACGCGGGCTGGAAGCGGCCCGCCTGTTGGTAACCACTGATCTAGAAGATGGTGTCGCAATTTCTTTGTCAGTACATTTTTATTGGCCAGAAAAATCACATGGTAGGATCCAGTCTTCCCACATTAATTTCCACAATTTTTTTTTTTTTATTGTCCTCAGTCCTGAATACATTAATTTTCAGTAAAGTATTATTGTATCTTAAAATTATACTGGGCAACTGCAAAACCCATCCATTTATAACATTCAGTATTAGAAAAGTGGGCTGTAAGCATTTTGAAATAAAGAGTTCCAAAAATGCCTATCAATCAACATTATATTTATTTTTCTTTATATTCTTACTTATATATTAATCAACATTAAATTTATTTTCTTTTACTCAGCTATTATTAAATGCACTAAAAAATAAAAGTGAACGGCAGTTCTTACACCTGGATATTTAAAAAGAAAGTCATAGCCAAAAATTGTTCAGCAGTATTGGAAATAGTGCTCAACGGCTCTTGGAAACCCTTAGACCAGTGGTTCCCAAAAAGTGCTCCGCGGAGCCCTAGGGTAGCGTGAATTGGGAATTTTTTTTTTTAAACCAATGATTTTTTGAAACTTCTATCAGGTTTGTATCTTACTTAGGCTCTGAAAGATGCTGACCGCAAAAAGTTAAAAATTGCCAATGAAAATATTTCTTAGAAAAATAACTATCTGTTATTATAATCTTTTGGAATTTCATGAATAAAATTGAAACTTGAGGTTAGTTGTTCCCAAGGCAAATTCAAAGATTATGGTACTGATCGAGAAATAGAATAGCGCAATGCCATTGACTTGCCTGGTACAAAGAGGATAGTGCTTCATTAGCGATGAAATTAACAAGAGAAAATTTTATTTTGCTATTACGGAAAAAAAAAAAAAAAAATGGCGATGTCTAGTTGGTCCACAAGATCAGCAAAATTTTTTAGTTCGATTTCAAAGGGAAAGCCAGAACCTCTTGAAAAATGCGCCCAGAGTGGTACACAAGTTTTCCAATCAAATCCAGCTCAGTATAAGCACATGTGGATCCGCAAGTATTTCAAACATGCAAAATGCAAGCACCTCTTACAAGGGTTTAAAAAAAAAAAAAAAAAAAAATCGCCTTTAGGCCCTTGTTAAAAATGCCACGCACCCCGTTAATTATATATTTAAAAAAATTACGCAATACTTTTATTTTTTCTAATTGTTGCTTTTTGTTGTACATCCGTTATCCCTTTATTTTCTATTATTATTCAAAACTATTTGTGTCAACGTGCGTCATAAGGCCTAAGGTATATCAACCTCAGGGTAGAAGGTTATTTGAAGAAAATTGCTAGATTCTTTCAATTATCAATATTTGTATTTAATAACGTAAGAAAGTCATTAATTTTCAATAAGAGAATTGAGACTTCTTCATATACGGGGTTCTCACTCTTTTAACAAAGCAAAAATTAAGCACTTTTAAGAAAAAAAATAAAAAAAAAACTTTTTTGAAAAATTATGGACTTAATAAATAATGAAATTTGACAAAAACATTGAAAAAAATGATTAAAAGTTTTAATATTTTGCTACTAGACCAGCAAATGTGTTATATTTACTTTTATGACTTGCACATAATTATTTCCAGCAGAACCTGTTATTAGGAATTAACTTTAATGATACTAAACATTCTGACGAAAAATATGAACTAATTTTAAAGTAACCAAAAATTGAACACATGATATAAGTTGCAACAAAACAAATTATAGATCATAGCCAAATATTTAACTCTCGTTAGAAGCAAATCATGCTTTCTTACTTAGTACTAAAGAAAAAAAGTTTAAAGAGTTTTTGAAAAAACCTAGGTTTTTTTTTAATGGAAAACCTAGGTGGGCTGGGATTCTTCATACACTGTTTTAACAGATCTGTTTAATTTTTAGTATTATCATGATTTTTTTAAAAATGTTACTGCTTCCTATAAATTTAGTTACTTATTACACATTGAAATATTATACAAATTCATTTAATTCTTAAGTTTTTTGGAAATAGTTTTCGTTAAAGATTCTAGTTCAAAATTTTTTTCTGATACTTCTTTTCTCAATTCCTATAAGCAGATGCGTTACCAGTAGAACTGAATTTCTTGAATTCTATCAATTTTGAAGGTTAATGTGGGTTTTTTTTTTTTTTGTTTAAAATTAATGTATTTCAAGTGTTTATGTTGTTTAAATTGAAAATGCAAGAACTAATAACAAAATTAACTCAGATCAATAGAAAGACAACTGAAATTTATTTTTATTTAATAGAAAAAGGAACTGCTACATATAAAAACACATTTAGATCTTCAGATATGTATATATTACAAAGGAAATAATTTAAGTTTTCCAATAAAAATAACACAAGCGCTTCAAAATCATTCATTCATTTATAACTTCTTGAGCACCTATAATGAGTAAAATTTAAATAATTCATTGAAAAATAAATTTATTATTTTAAAAAAGATCTTTTTCTCTCTTATAGTCAGTTTAAAATAAAACATGATGGAAAGTTTATTAAACAAAATGAAAATAAAAACTTATTTAAAAACTTGTTGAGAAAAACAACGATGGAAAGGAACTGATAAGATGATTTTTAAGGATTCATTTTGATACAAATACCATCATAGCCAATCTTAAAAAGTCACATAAATTTGTAAATTTATTGCATAAGTGTCATAAAAACATGCAAGGAATTTTTTTCATTTTTAAAAGTAAATAAACCCAAGCGACATTTAGTAGTGTAAGTATAAATAATTGATCTCAAATCACAAATACAGAATTTAATTACATATGAAATGTTATTATCACAGCTAAGTAAATTTTGCTTAGCATGAAGAACTCATAAGATCAATAAATAATCTGAGACATTAGCGATTCTTGATTGTACCCGTTACAGAGGTATAAAAACATACGTATTGCATCTGTACAATTTTAGTACAAAGTGAACTCATTTGGAAAGATAAGTTTTGAGCACATAATTGACTTCTCCATAAAGCTCCATGGCGACTTTAAATAAAAATGATCTACTTCAATGTGGTTGATGGCATTCCCAGTCAAAATACGACTAGATAGGATTTTTGAGCTAACAGCTTATCAGACCATTTGATTACTCTGCAAAAAATAAGAGATCGTCAATACTAAAATTTTTAACAGGAAACATTATGAAGGTGTGCAGAGAAAGATGAAAACACCAACATTCATTCAAAATGTATATCATCAATACAAAATCGACTGTAAAAAAATTTAGAGAAATATTTTTGAAAGCACCCTCTCTAAACACAATAGTGCAGGCAAACATTTAAGACAATTAAAAGTAATGGCAACAGCTAATACAAGTAGATTTAATTTAATAAAATGTTTTAAAAAATAGAATGTTTCTAAAAGATTCAAGGCAGAAAAGCTTCCTTTTTTTTAAACAATATAAAAAAATGTTCTTAAAACGTTCCAAATGTTCTTTGAACTATAGCTAATTAATTCATGATCAACTGGTCAAATTTAAATGCTTCTATGAAGTGAGTCATTGAGTAAATCAGAAAAATTAAGATCTAATTATAGATATCTGATTCTGATCAGACTATAATTTTCCTGTACCCAGTAATACAAAACTAATTAGCAACCCATCTGCCATGTACTTTCATATTGCATGCTAAAAAAGAGGACAAACTAACTTATAACTCTATTTTGAAATATGGCATGCATATAAAAGTTACAAGACAGTTATTAGTTACTAGCTGTAAGTTGACCCTGTTTTAGTTGATTAAGCTTTTACTTAACATGTATCTAACCTGTTTTGGCTTAAAAAGAACAGAGCAACAAATTCCAGACAAATTACATTTAGGCATTCGTAAACACATAGATATTGTGGAACTAAAATTAATAGATTTTTTCTAATTTAGTTAAATAATATGTGCAGGGGTCTGTCTAGGTTTTTCTGAGAGGTACCTATTTTGTGAAAATTTAGACATAATTAGTGAAAAATTAAAAGTAAATATTAATTTTTTTTAAGAAAAAGTATTTTGTGAAACTATCGTTTCTCCTTAAGTTGTAATTGTGAAGGTACCGCTAAACGGTAGTAAATTTGGCCAATACAGACCCCTGATGTGGCACAGTTGTTTTGATAAGTAATATTTTACATACAAACTAACAACTCATTAGTAATTAGTAAACAACTCATAATAAATTACCATAGCCACCAAATATTGTACTTCGCCAAAAAAATTTATAATGAATAAGAATTTATAGAGAAAACTTGATTTTTATAATTTATTGCAAGCCTACTGAAAAACATTGTTGAACTGCAAATTTGCCAGAAAATTTTTTATAACAGGAAAAAGAAAATGTTCTGAACAAATTTTACATTCTAATTTTAATGAATCTAAGAAAATCTTAACGTGATCCAGGAGAACTTTCAAAAGAAATCACTTTAATAGCTATTGGAAAGATTTTTTCAGGTTTTTGCTCAAAAATGCAATATTCCTTGACATTAAGTATAAAAATCCAATTCCCTGGCAATTAAAGAGATAAAATTCTTACGTACGTTATTAAACTGCCCATTCTGCAGACAAGAACATTCGTGAGTTGAAACCATGTTGGCATAATATCTTACGTCTGCATCTGTATCACTTTGAAGGGTATGTATAGTTTCCAGTAGTAATTCCCTATGAGGGCTTTCTGGATTGGAAAATGTATCTAAATTGGGAAAGAAAGAAATAGCCATATAAGAAAAACACAAACTACACGCACAGGACCATTTTAAAATAGCCAAAAATAATCAAAATAAAATAACTTCAAAATTGTTGATGAAATTTGGTAGCCAAAAATGAAGACTGCAAAAATTTATTATTTTAAAAATATGCACAATAAAAATAGATTGCACTGTAAAAAAAAAAAAAAAAAAAAAAAAAAAAAAAAAAAAAAAGATCAATTTAATGCATTGTATTAATAAACATTTTACTATATAGTTGCTTAAGACACTAAAAAACAGAAATCCCTGAAACTTTCAAATTGAATAACTTAAATTTTTTTCTCAGATGTTAGGTAACAAATCTTCCACAGAAACTATATGTATATACAGTGAAACCTCCTGTTATGGACACACCTGCAAAACGGACGCCGCTCAATATGGACATATTTTTAATTCCCCGGGAATGTTCTATGAATAAACCATTATGTATATTCTCCGCAAAGCGGATACTCCCGTAACCGGACGCGGACAGTCATTTTGGCTCTGAAACGTTATTTTCCATCTCTTCAATTCGGACACTACTTTTTCAAAGTTTGAAAGGAAAAAAACTATTTCTGTTTTAAATTACACGGGGGGAAAATGCAACTTTTCGCCATTTTTTAAACATGTAAATTTTTTTGCCTTATCCATAACTAAAAATATTGTTAAGCTATTTCACTACTGATCAATCTTTCTCCTGTCACCTTGCCTTATCATTGTAAAGAAAGGAGAGAAAATGATACTGCTCTTCTGAAATAATTCTGACAGCTGCATCTTTTGATCTTTTCATCTGGACCACACAGGTTATGAGACCCCTCAAGTTGAAATGACATCTTAAATGCTTTCAATGCTTCTCTCCTATTGAAAATTTCTTAAGTTTTCTTAGCAATTTGAAGACTGTATTTAACACAGCTGGGGTAAAAAAGAGAACAGAAATATAATCTTTGATGTGTTTATATAAATTAAAGGCTTATTCAGACACTTGATAGCTGATCAATTGTGAATAATCAACTCCATAGGTTCTCCTAACTTAACTGTGAATCATGGGAGGTTTACTTTCAAGAAGGTATTAACCATGTTCCCTATCAATGTAAAGGGAGTTAAACTTAATAACTGAAACCGAATGAGGACTGAAAGCTCCTATTCGGTATCATACATGACTTGAGTATCTATGCTAATCGGTATATCATTTATCTGTAGCTACATCTAGAATTATGTATTTATATCAAACTTCTTTATATATTCTATTTTTATTTTTCCTAAAGTTTAAATAAATGTCCTTGTAGATAGTTATTGTAAATTATTTAATTATTTCTACATCTTTGAAAATATTCTAAAAGCAATTAACAGTGTTGTACTTCGTTATTAGGGTACACTTCCCGTAAGCAGACAACTCTCATAAACAGATAAATTTTTCGGTCCCTTGAAAGTCCCCTTAACGGAGGTTTCACTGTACATATATTAAATTTCAAACAAAAACATCACATTTAAGAGAAAGAATATAAGAATTACCTAAAGGCCATATTACTGTTACTATGCATCTAGCAATAGCTAATCTGACATTAGGAACTCGATCCCAACATAGGTACAGTAGCTGTGGTAAAGCATCCTCTGCAAACTGATCAGCAGAAAGAGAATTTTCTATAATGAATTCCTGACATACATACACATATCTAAAAAGGAAAAGAACACCAGTTTATTCTCACTAAAAATTTATAAGTTTTATTATAAAACAATAAATTTAATTTCCGGAAAAATTTATCTTGAACAGGGGTTCATAAAATGTCTCACAAAATGTGCTGCAAAGTGTCTAGGATTTCTATCACTTATCAGTTGCTATTTAAAAAAAGTAAAATAGACTTTTCAAAAGTATGTTATGTCGTAGTATCATGCCTATGAGAGAGTTCTCATTCCCATTGCTATTTCACACCATTGTGTTTAATACAATAGCTGTTTTGAATTGTGAATTTTTCCTTTTTAATCAAGTGCAAGTCCTAAGCAATAATGTCAATAAAATCATTTCTCACAGACAGTCTGATACAGCATTATAATATACCTACAATTGAATGCACCTATGAAACTCTTTTGAGTTATAGTAATTCCCAACATTTTTGAAGAATCTTAAAAAAAAGTATCACTAATCACCTATAAAACTTTAACATGCATGCACACACACATATATATATACAAAGATCCCTCGTTTTTTGCGGTTAATGGGGACCAGAACCTTCCGCCAAAGCTGAAAAACCGTGAAGTAGGATTTGCAATTAGGAATTTTCGTGTATGTAGGTACACAAATGTTTTAAATATGTAAACAGTATTTATACTTTACACATTTAAGACAAAAATTACAACAGCTTACGTATTTACTTAGATGTGTCAGTGTTAATTAATAAGGTTAATTACAAAACCTTATACAGTAATAAACATTGCTTTCGGAGAAAGGCGAAGTGTCTTGTGTTGGTGGCGGAGGAGAGGCTCTCTCGTAGAAGCTTTAGGCTCACTGGGAGACTCTTCTGCTGGAGGCGCTGATGATAGAGACGGGAGCTTTACCTTGGAGAGAAACCTGGTGATGGGTAGTTGTTGTCTTTGTATTTTCTTTTACTTCAGAATTTCCCTGTACAAGGACATAATCCTGTCAACGTGATTGCTGAACTCGACAGCTTGAACCATATTGTAGTCAATGTCTTGTGCAAATTGTTGCATCTCTCTTGCCATGTTGCAGATTCTCCAAGGTAAGGCCACGCTTTTCAGTTCCTTCATCTTCGTTTTCTTCCTCACTTGCAGACTTTGTCATCTCAAGGAGGTCTTCATCAGTCAGTGGGTCCGAGTTGCAATCGATAAGGGCGCTGATGTCTTCTTTTGTCATGTCGACAAATCCTTCATTCCTTATCACGTGAGAGAGCCTCACTGCCTTCTCCACTGCTGAGTGATGAACTTCTTCAGGAGTGAAGACTGGATAGTCGTGTACCATGTTCGACCCTAATTTCTTCCAGCTAGATTTTATGGCCTCACTCTTCATGCCCTTTAATGCTTGCTGAATATTAGACAATGATCACTCAACAAATAAGACTGAATGATGATTAGACAAATAGACTGAAGATGTCGCACCTGAAACCAATCATGTGCCTTTATAAGAGCCTGTGGTATATGTACTCTGAGTCAACTACTCTCTTTGTTTGACATGCGGGGATTCTTCTCTCTCGTGCATCAACATGAAACAAAGCTCCTTTGCGCAATGTGGCTGCCGACATGGTTGTATTTTTATTTTTTGATGAATATTTTGGAAAAACCTGCAAAGCATGAAGTGGCGAGGGAACACTGTGTATATATATATATATATATATATATATACACACACATTCAACAGAAAGTTAAAACTTTTTAGGGGGAGGAAATTATTTTAATGAAAAAAAAAAGTTTCACTACTTTTTCTGCCACTGTACAAATGCCCATGATTTTTAAATCATAGCTAGGAAAAAAAATCACTGTGCTAATACCCATAATTTTCACATTCGTGAGGTATTTATTTTGTATAACAAAAATAATTAATACTGATATTATTATTGTCCTGATATCATGATAATTATTCCAGACAAAGTCAAGATTTGTCAATTGCTGAAAAACCAAGAGTAAAAAATTTTTTAATAACGGAGCATTTTTGTCAATCCTTGCTTAGCAAAATTACATCTTTATTAGAAATTACACATTTGTCAACCTCAACAACATTGAAATGATAATTATTTGCCTTATTTCAAAGCATCTCCCAATGGACATGAATTTAAATTGTTTCTGCTTGAAAATGAATGACTAAACATTTGATTTATTTTTTGTATAGTGGACCAAGTAATTAATTATAATTTTCTTATACTCCAGGCACATTTTTTCACACATAAATTTCCAAAACATTCGCATAACTAACAGCAAATAGATACTCACAGTTGCCGGTGCAGCCATTTAGGAGAATGGACGAATTTGTCAGTCAGTTCAGTCAAAACTGCTTTGCTTAGAGTTTGAGTCGGGTGTTGTCTTAATCGTTTCATTACAGCAGCCATCTGTAATAAAATGTGAAACAAAATGTCAGTATTATAAATGAAATGTTCTTATAACAAATTGATTTGAAAATTCCTTTTAAAATATTGGCAAATTAAAACTGAAAGAGCTCATATGACGCAGAATAACACAAAGTCCAATTTATGTTAGCCGAACTATTCGAGAAATTCAAAATTTTATATGATTTTTAATAATTTTGTTTTATTATGTACATTTTTTTAAATTTTAGCAATTAATTTACCAACTAGTTTATTAAATTGACATTTAAAATAAATAGAAATAGAATAGTTTAACAAGTGAGGTGTTTTTGCCAAACACAATCAAATTAGATAAGATTTCATTGTTCCAAAAAATACTTACCACACGTACTGCAGCCAAACGAACCTCACAAACTTTATCTTTGATTAATTTTAAGGCGAGAGGCACCATGTGATCTCGAACACATTGGGGTACATACAATTCAGCTATACATACTAGTTGCCTACAAAGGAATAAAGATTCATTATAGAATATAAAAAATCTCAAAATTTCACATTTTTTATAGTTGAGCATGTATTACATCCTGGAATTAATTAGAATTTTACAGTTCTACTCTTTGAAATTTCAATTTTAACATTAAAATTAAACAAGTATGCTAAATTTAGAAAATTAAAATTTTTAAAATTTAACATAGCAGTAAATATTTTACTTATTTTTAGAGGTTTTGAAAAAATAAGGAAACAGTAAAATATCTTTCCCTACTGATATTATTCACAAGATATATACCTGATCTCACTTATTTACTTTCAATTATTCTAATTGGTCTATTTTGCATTTACTGTTTTCTTTAACTGACTGCTTACTGAATAACAAGTTTTACATATTTGTTATCCCACTGGTCCTTCTGATAAGTTAATATTTGTGCCAATACTGATAAGGTTATAAGAATATCAATTAAATATTGATGAAAATTATCATTATGAAATTTTTTTTTTCACATAAATACATTTCTTCTTAATTTACTTTAAAATAATTGGTTTGCAAAAGAAACTGCAATACATTAGGTCTGTGAAATTATTTCTTTCCTCATAGGGCAAACAATAAATATGTCTTAGATTAAATGGGAAAAATAATTTTCAGCAAGCTAGTAACATAATTTTTTAGGCCTATTACAATGAGCCTTGTAAGGTCATTACAAAGTGATGTAAGTGGTTTGTTAAAACCCAGATTTAGAAACATAATGAGAGCTTCTTTTTAATTGCTAGTTATATCACTATAGACTATCATGACACTAGTAAAATTCAACAAAAAATTTAAAATTATTATTTATTTTGATTACATACTCTGCTAAAGCAAGTCTCAGTCTCCAATTCTTCTCATTCATGTCTGAGTCACTATTTGAAACTAGAAAGTCAGATAAGTTAGGAAGAAATTGTACTCGTTCTTCAGGCTTTAACACCTAACAAATGAAAAACAATGTAAGTTCCTATTACATACTGTTAAACAATACATGAGCCGTTATTTTTTTAAAAAAGTTTACTGAGTTAATTTGGAGCTAAGCCTGTATATGATTTTAATATTTATTGATACCTTTTGATTTTTCATCAAAATGTAACAATGACTTGAAATTTTAAAACGTTATCAAATGAATTACCCTTATTGAATAGATTCAAATTCGTTTAAAAAATAAGTGTTAAAAACCAAAATGATGGTAAAATTAAAAATTACCAAAAAATATTCACTGAGTTTGTAAAGATTATAAAAAGCTATAACAATAATAGCTTATCTTTATAGAAGACAGTCAATAATAAACAACATGATTCATAAACATAATTCATTGACAATGAAATTATGGACTAACAAATAACTGAATTCTTTAAGTTATTCTAATTAATAAAACACACGATTTCTTAATAAGGAACATGATTTTTTAATGATGCATTTACTAATATTTTCTTATACATATCGATTCATTTTTTAGTTTATACATTTAGATCTTAAAAATCACATTTTTAAATTAAGATTAGGACTCACCCTGAGAAATTCGAATAAGTGTTGCAATATCCCAATACGAACTTCATCTAAATCTCCAATGAAACGAGAAAAGACTGGCACAAGATCTTTGGATGTTATTTCAGGACCTAATATCACAGCTAATTGGTGCAGAGCAGAAGCAACTGTTCTTCGCACTTTCCACATCATGATGAAACCCTATAGCAACATAACATATGTATACATAAATCATATCAATCAATTCTATGAAGTAATAATTAAATAGACAAATTATTTATACATTTCATAGAAAACATAAACTTCCATTTCCGCAACTATCAGGGAAGCAAGAGTGAAATAAAAATTGTACTATGAGTGCTCAACTGTAATGAGTAAAGGATCACATGCAAAACAGTTTGATACATGATGGGACACATGCCTATTTAGAAATGTTTATCGACAATTATAGACGTCGACATATATAAAAGTCATTGTTCAATACACTACTTTTGTCAACTTACATATCTGCATAAAATTAAATACTTAAAATAAAAGAATTCAAAAGTGAAGAATGTGAATCACACTTTTAAAAAAATTTCTAAACTTATCTAATTGTGCATGTTGAAATAATATTTTATTAAAACATCAGATTTTAAATACCAATTGCAAATGTATGATAATTCCAAATGCACATCATAAAATTATTAACTGTGCTATTCAAAACAAGATCCTGATGAAAAATAATAAAGTTAAAAACTGAAAAGGTTTTACAATAAATGTTGAAACAATGAATTTGGCAGGAAGCACGTCAATGATTACTTAAATTAGAAATGCATGTTTCATGTATATTAACAGGGTCTGTCCAGGCCAAAATGTACTATCGTTTAACAGTAACTTCACAAATTCTACTTTATGATTTCACAAAATATTCTTTCTTAAAATTTTATTATTTTTTATCCCGTAAGAAAAGATAAATCCATATTTTTGTATTGGTTTTTTTGATATAATTTTTAAAAATTAGGTCTAAATTTTCACAAAATAGGTACCTCTCAGAAAAACCTAGATAGACCCCTGATTAAGAATATATTTAAACATATGGAAATCCATAGGAAAAAGATTAAATATGAATAATAAAAAAAAAAACATATACCGAGAACCTCAAAATTTTTAACTTACAGTTGGTGTAAAAGGAAAAAATTTTTTTAAGCTCATACATGACATACAATGTTTTTAGTATCTATAAAGCTTTGGCTGTTAGTAACGTGATAAACTCTTGAAAGCACCTTTCAAATTATCCTGTTATAAAATATAATCCTTTATGAAGAGAAAGATCCAGATAATTTCCTTACACACTATTACAAAAAGAAGTGAACAAAAAAGAATAACAGCAAAATATCTATTCCAATGCAAATTATGCTCCAAATATTGGCAATATATATTGCAATTATAATATATACTAAACACTTGACAGGTTTCATAAAATCTGTACTCATTTTTACAAAAATAAGTCAAATAAGTTACAAAATTAAATTTACTCACTATTTACAAAATTAAGATTTTTATAAAAAACAAAGTTAAACAAGTATTACTAAAAAATCCCAAGGCTTCTAATTTAAGCCAAGTTTAATAAACTGCTGTAACATGAGAAATAAACTAGATTAAACAGCAAGTGCATTATAATATCTGCTTTTAAAAGAATACTGCTGCAACTATTTTTTTTTTTTTTTTTTTAATATATAGATTCAGGAAAGAGGGAAATTTATAAAAACAATTAAATATCAGTAAGTGGAAAGAAGAAAAAAAAAAAAAAAAAAACATACTTGTAAATCTGAAGTAAGAGCATCAAATGTGTCTCGTAAACAAGGCCAATATTTCCTTCCTAAAGTAAGAGCAACTGCGGGTAAACTGTAGGCACAATGACGAGCTATTTCTGCATCTATGGTTTGAGCCCAGGCAGAATCTATCATATTTAAATATTGCAGGAGAAGCTCAGGAGGCACAATATCCTGTTTAAAAAAAATAATAATAATGAAATGAAATGTGAACAATTCTCATTTAATTGTGTAACAAACATGTATAAAATATTCATATTTTAAAAAGCAATATTTAGGGTCAGATGGGGGAAAGTGGTGGGATGGGGGAAAGTGGTGGTAATCTAAAAAAATGCACTTTTTTCACAATAAATGTACATATTTTTACTTTTTTTTCAATTAATACATAATTGGAGTTTGTGACAAATATTTCTATTAAGATTTGTAAATCTGGCAACAAGTTTACTGTTGTTTATCTTCTTGTTTACATATATGTGCAGTTTGTTCTTAACACATCATATTGATAAACTTTGTTCTTGATCCTTTCTCACTTGAAAAAATTAGTGTATTTTGATACATTTCAGTAGAAGAACTTCTTAGAAACAGATTCATGCATCAAGGTAAGAATTATTTTATTATTTCAATTTTTTATGATTTTTTTCTGAGGTGGGGGAAAGTGGTGGTATAGTTAGGCTTAGCTCAATGTTGTATGATGATTCAATTTTAGACTGTAGATGTGATTAATTTTTAAAAATGGGCTGTAATAAAAGTATTAATCTAAAAAAAATAGGCTTTATTTATAAATTTTAATCTTAATATGATAATGCAATTAAATTAAAAGTTATTTTTTACATATTTAATCATGATTTAGAATATTTTTTAATATCATTAGAATAAATTTAATTCTTTTTTTTTTAAATTTTGATAATTTTAATGTGTGACTGTTCACTGACATGTAATTTTTTTTTTCCAGCTTAAGTATGCCTAGAAACTACATAAAAAAGACTAGTGGTCCTAAGTATACACAAAATGATCTTCAGATGGCTATAGGAGCATCTATTTATTCTGCATCCAAGAAAAATGGTATTCCTGAACAAACTTTAAGGAGGTGGATTGTTAAAAGTCCATCACATCAAGGACCTGGCCGATCGCCTTTTCTTAGTCAGGAAGAAGAGAAATGCATCGTTGAAGCTGTGAAATTCCTGTCAAAATGTGGATTTCCATTCGACAGAAAAGATATTCTTAATGTTGTTGAAACATACTTGCTAAGCAATAAGGAGCTCAGCAATCTCTTTCCTAATGGAAAGCCAGGAATCGAATGGGTGAGAGGATTTGAAAAGAGATGGAAAGGAGAAATTGGGAAAAGAAAGCCAGAACTTTTAACGAAAGCCAGAGCTAAAGATATGTGCGAAGAAACAGCAAATGCTTTCTTTAACATATATGAAAATGTACTGCTTAGCAATGGTTTGCTTAAGGAGCCAGGAAGGATTTTCAATTTGGATGAAACAGGGTTGTCTACTGATCCCAGATCAAGCAAGATTTTTGTTCAGAAGGAAAGTCGAACAGCTTACTTAAAGTCTGCCGACTGTGGTAAGGTCATGTATACAGTATTATTTTGCATATCTGCTGCTGGTGAATATTTACCTCCTTTTGTTGTCTACAAAGGACAGAACTTATATCAATCCTGGATGACTGGAGGGCCACAAGGAACTCTTTACGGGAGCACGGAGTCTGGTTGGATGCAGGATTTTTTGTTTGAAACGTGGATGAAGTTTTTTATCGATTTCGTCAAAAACTTTAAAAAGCCGGTATTGTTAATATATGATGGCCATGGAAGTCACCTAACATATAATACCATTAAGTTAGCCATGGATAATGGTATTATTTTACTATGCCTCCCACCTAATAGCAGCCATGCACTTCAACCACTAGATGTTGGAGTTTTTTCACCAATGAAAAATTCGTGGAGGGACGTATTAAAAACGTGGTATCGAGAGAGCAGGTTGCAAAATGTTTCCAAAGCAACCTTTCCATTTCTTCTAAAGAAATTATTTGAAAAAATGAAGGCAACAAATGCTGTAAATGGATTTAGAGGGACTGGCCTTTATCCTCTCAATAGAAATGCCATTCAACATCGTATAATTCCTACAGAAAATAATCCAACAGTTACAGCTACAAATAAGAGCTCGGCGTCTTCTAAAGTTTCTGCACTACTAGATTCACCTATGAAAGATTTGAAAAAGGCAATTCTGTTGACAGTATCTCCCACACCATCTGCAAACACGGTTCTAGCTATGGATAACTCTAAGAAAAAAAGAAAAAGGGTGCAAAGCAAATCTGGGGAAATTTTAACTCAAGAGAATGTTTTAAAAAGATTAGCACTGGAAGAAGAAGACAGAAAGAAAAAATGCAATTTAGGCCAGGTTCCTAAACGAAAAGACCAAAAAAGGTCTGATATAAAATTAAAAAAAGTCACCAGTCCTACTACCCCTCTCGATACCAGAAAAATCAATCAAGGTTCATGGCTTGAGGTAAAATACAATTCCAAAAGAATTATGATGTGCTCATTTATCGGGCAAGTTGTTGAGAAAAATGGTGATCTATATCATGTTAAATATCTTACTAAGTCTAAATTGGGAAATTATTATACTTTCCCAGAATTAGATGATGAAGATAATGTGGAAGTTAGCAGCATTATTCGCATTTTAGATGAACCAAGATTTGACAGTCGTGGACATTATTTTTTTAATCAGTAATTATAATAAAAACTATGCAAGAAATTTTATGTAAATTGGATACTTTGAATATAGATTTGAATGTAAATCTCATAGCGTTTCCTTTATTTCACAGTTAAATTTTGAAGAAATAATAAATAAAAACATATTATACCCCCACTTTACCCCACCCTGGGGGAAAGTGGTGGTATCAAAACATGCCTATTTTAAAATGAATCTACAAGAAATTTTCTCGGCAAAACTTTATATAAACACAATATTTCTAACCTATATAAGTCTAATGTATATAATAACTACTAAAAACCTGATGTCTAGTGCTTAAAACTTACTGTTATAAGGATTTTTTAAAAAAAACCTTGATTTTACCACCACTTTCCCCCACCTGACCCTATAAATTCGGCTAATTTATAATTTCTTAAATACATTTTGCATTGACACAAATTTCAGTCTTACAAAATTTATGATACATTACAAGGTATTGTACTTAACATATTTTGTAGTCAATTAACATATCTCAAGCAAAATTGTAAAAAATTTTATTCTGAAGACTATATAGTGTGCAGCAAATAATAATTTATAACAAGCTACTTAAAAGTTTCAACAACAGAATTGCTATATGACCAATGGATCAACAGGTAAGAAATTTATGTTTTTTTTTTTTATTATTACTGTGACAAGAATACACACACTTCAAGAAAACAAAACTTTGATATAAACATTAAAGATTCGTAATGAAAAACTGATGTAGTTTAATTGACAAAACTTAGTAAAATAATTAAAATTTAAGAAACAAGTAAATGAGCAGGTAAAAAAAATCTGATTTACCACCTGAATCTGATTTGAATTGTTTACGATTCTTGAAATTTTATGTAATGGTGTATATGCATTTTTAAAGGTGTTAAAAACTTTTCAGAAATGAAGTATATGTAATGAGCAAATAATATTCAGCTCCCCCAAAGAAACTACACACAGCAACACACGTGGACCAGTAGTTTACCAACTTGTGTGCCACTTAACTATGTTTCTAACTCTGCTTAAAGGGTAGAGAGCACTATATACAATGTAAGTACTACTTAGGTCAGAAAAAAGAAACAGAGAAATAGATTTAATTTGTTTAAAAAGTGTTTGATAAGTTCTGATGCTAAGAATTTTTGTTGAAATTTTGTTGTTAGCATCACTTTATTTGCTGCCTGCATGATTTTTCCAGCAAATCTACATTTGCTTTGTTTTATAGTTTTGAAGTTTTACAGACCAGTTATTCTTAGTTTGATTCCTAATTAGTGTCTAATGTTGTTGCTACAGCTTTAAACTTGTATAGTTGTTTTTCTTTTCTTTATATTTTATTTCATTATTGAATTTTTGCTTTAGTACATCATGGATAATTTTTCACTTGTCTATTTAATAAAATCAATACATACAATAATAATAAAAACAATGCTGAAAATAAGACAATTTCTAGTAAAAATTTATCAGCCATTATGAAATCCCCCCCCCCCTCATTAAAATGAGTTATCACTTATAATGTGAAAGAAATTTGAAAATTTCCTACAAGAAATACAATGAAAATTAAAAAGGACATTTATACTAACAAGATAAATAGAAAAACTTTCAAAGCCTGATAGTTCAAAAAAAACAATTTTTTTTTTAAAAAAAAAAAGAAAAATAAGCTACTGTTGGAAGAAAAAAAAACTAATTCTTTCTTAGTGGTTCAGTTAATTGCCATTTATTATTAAAAATTAATTCCTATTCCAAGTTATCAAAAAAAAAATTTGTTGGGTAAAAAATCTTTGAAAATCAACAAATTTGGAATATAGGTCACAAAATTTTTGTGAGTGACCAATAGACACCCTGAAATATGATTACAATTATATAGGACTTTGTGAGTAAAAATATTGGTTCTAGAGTTAACATGATACAGCCTAATTTTAAAGGGCAATTTAAATAAATACAATAATACATGAATTATTATTTATTTTCCTCTATAGATAATATAGTTAATAAAGATAGTTAATATAGCTAGATAATATATATAGTTAATATAGCTACATATAGTTAATAAAAATCAAAAATGAATTTAAAAAAATACCTGCTCATGAACAGTAAAGATGTTTGTATTAGGAGGAGGTTCACCTTTGTTTTCTGAAAAAGAAAAAAAAAAGAAATTACTTTTAAAATTATACAATTTATAATAAAGAAACATTAATCATCTCTATGATAACCTATATTAGCATAAAATACCTCTGAGGATGGAAACATGACAGTGCGACTAAAATGTGAAACTTTGGTAACAAATAATTGTAATTAGATGTTAGAATTATTTACTTCAAATCTCAATAACTGATTACTGTTACTGACAGTTTTAAGAGTGGTTATTTTCCAGATATAATATAGGAATTTTCCAGGTTATAATGAAAAATTGTAACTTTTCACGCCTATTCCCTAATCCTTTTTTTTTTTTTTTTTATAGTTAAAATAAAATTCCCTCACAATTCCAGGTTTTCCTTATTCTTCCTAACCAGTGATCCCTCATAATCTTAAAGAAAAATGAAGATGTAACAACAGTTATTACTTTTTTTAAAAAATCCCTAATAGAACAATAAAACTATAACCTATTGAATAAATTTTTCTTTTTTTTAAAAATCCGACAACTTTCACAATTAAGGCAAGAGAAACTCGAATACTAACATATTTAAAATGGGGGGGGGGGGGGGGGGAAAGCTAAGTAAGAAAATTAATATGTTAGATAAAAGAGATAGAACTTTCACATCACAAATCCAAGATAAGGCTTCGAAAACTTATGCCTAAACCTAACTGTGGATATACTACATTTATGTACTAAATAAACATTGAACAACACCTGAAAACGTTAAAGCCATGAAAAATTCTTATAATTAAGAAGTGCACAAAATTAACAAACCTGGTGTTTCATTAGCTTTTAAGTTACTATAAAGATCCTCAAAGGTATAAGAGTAGTTTGCAGCATCAGACCTAAATAAATAAAATAAACACTAAGAAAAAAAATTTAAGGATACATTTAAATTTCAAAATTGAAACATAACATTACCTTCAATTGGAAAGAATATTATATTCTAAAGTTATTTAAAAAAAGGGGGAAACTCAGAAAAAGTCACAATAAATAAAAGTAAAATGTGCATAACAATTCTGAAGAGAAAAAAATTCATAGATTCATAATTGAATTCATGCATGGTATTATGGCTATGGCAGGGATCGAAAAACTGCCCGTCCTTGGCAGTCAAATACTCCCAGCGGAACATGTAACATAAACCAAAAATAACTGTAGGAAGCAAAAATATATGACAAGACCCCCCAGGATACGTATGTCTACCGTGTGTGCGGGGTGGAGGGGGTACTATGCCTGCAGAATAAAAGATAAAATTATATAGGAACTTATACTTTATATATATGTAAATAGTTTTATATATAAGTAAGTTTAGTAATTAATTATAGAATAAGAATCTGAACTTAACTTTATTGGTATAAAGTAAAAGGAATGACAAAAAAAGAAGCCATAATAGAAATAGTTAAGAAAAATTTAGCAATTAAGTTGGAAAAAAAATAAAAATAGAAAAAAATATCCTCTAAATTCTCAAAATGAAAGCAATGTTAAAAATAATTATTTCTAGAAATAAATTATCCATAAAAGTTAAGAGATTGTAAAAAACAAAACAAAAATTATCCTTAATTTTTAAACAAAAAATTTCCAACATTAAAATTATCATTTAAACTTTTCTTATTGCCAGATTCTTAGGAAAAAGAGACCATGAAAGAATAATGTACATTACAAACGCTTTTTAAAAACTGATGTGTCATAATAAAAATACTAATAAAAAGAAAAAGTTTATAAAAAAGCAAGAAAATAATTTTTTCTTCCTAGTTCTGAAATTTCACTTTACCAAATAGTGGCTGAAAACTCGTTACATCCCTAAAGATTAAGGATTGAAAATTTAGTGATTGTACTGGGTTCTAAGGACCTGTAATTTTCTAAGTCTAAGTGGTTGAAATTCAATAATTATAGTGATTGTTAAATTGATATACATATTTTTTTTTTTTTTTTTTTTAAATTAATCATTTTTTATATTTGAGTATTAAATGATTATCAATATTTTTAGATTTGGAAGAGAAAATATTTTTATAATAGTTAATTTAGCACAACAGACAAGTAACATTAAGAATTGTTTTTATACAATACTTTAAGAAACTACAGGGAGAAAAAAAAAGAAATTAAGTTCAGTATTTATGTTACATCGTTTTCCTTTTTAAAACAAGTTGCCACATAGTGAGGAGTTACTCATTCAGAATGAGAAAATAAAAAATATTAAAAATCTAAATAATTATATATTTAAAGAATGGAAAATGAAAAATTATCCATCAGCCAGAATAAATAGTGCAAGCACACAAAACTTAGAGAATCTGTTTTAATACTTTCCTAACAGAAGTTATTATTATTTTTTGTGAGCAGTTATTTGTCTTGTGTCGTATTGATTGTAAGTCATTGTTAATGATGTAGAACTGATGGAGAAACAATATTAAAAAAATAATAATACTAAATTTGAACTTACTTTACTTCAGATGTAACTTTAGCCTTAATTATCCTGATATTTTCATTTGCCTTTATAGCACCAACACAATGATTTTTGTAATAATTTACTTCTTCCTCCATGTCAAGAGGTGGAATAGGATCACGCCAATACTGAAAATGATTAAAGGCACTTTCTTTAACAGAAGGCTTCTCTTCATTACACTTGAGCACATCTTCATTTTCAGCTTCGTTCACAGAAGAAATATCAGAAGCTTTGGAGGAGGAGTCGATAGGAGATGAATTAGAAAATTGGACAATATCACCACTTACATCATTGGAATGTGGATTGGCCATTAACAAAATTTCACTATCACTATCTGCTAATGAATTATGATTAGAGGTATTTATACCATTACTATTGGAATTAGTACAACTTATTGATGGTATCACTTCAAAAGAAATTGGTCCATTTAAAGGAATTGACCGGTTGAGACTTACACCATTTACAGTTATAGAGCTCCAAAAAGCGTGTTTTTCTTCAGATGATTTAATGTTTTGTAATTTTTTAGTATTTACAATTAACTTTTTATTTACAGTATCAATGTCACCATTCGAAACTTTACCACATAAATCTTGAGTGACACCATCTTCATACCCATAAGCTGCTTCATACCACAATTTATTAAACTCATCATCATGACTTTGGTTTAGTCTGTCACTTTCAAAACCATTCATACTTACAGTGTCACACAAAGATTTCTTATTGCAACTATCGATTTCACAAGTATCACCTGAGCTAACTAGATTTGTATTTTGGTTTGAGTTCTGTGTAGAATTGGAGGTAAATGCATTATTTACTATTTCTCCACTTCCTTGCATTGTGTCTACATCAGTAGCAGAAGCTGGAGAACTAACTTCTATCACAGTACAGTAGTTGCCAACTTGGCAAGAAATACTTGGGACATCAGAAGGAGAATGACTTGAGGCCACACAGCTGAGAGGAACAACATTATCACAGGATTTGGAAGAATCAGTCCTGTCAGAACTAGAATGATCTGCAACGACATCTGAATTACCATTTGATTCGTTAACTAAGTCTGAATCGTCATCATCACAAGTCAACTTATCATGAGAATTTTCACATGTTGCTGTATCACAATCTGTGACAGTCAAAACACCCTCTTTACTATAGTACAACCCAGTTTTATCTGGTTCAGCAAATGTAGATATAAAAGGACCTAAAGCTTGATATGCAGTTACACGCACCTGGAATAAAACAAGCATTTAAATTGTATGTTACACTTTTAATAAAATACATTTAAAAAAAAAATTTTTTCTGTAATAATATTTGAAAGTTAATTATCATTACATAATAAAGTAACAACATTCAAGTTTAAAAATAATGTAAATTGTTGAAAACCAATAAAGAGATTTTAATAAATATTGGATTATTTTAGTCAAGGCAAAAGTATGCTAAATTATACAGTACAAAATTTGCATCTGTAAATAAACAAGGGTGTTAGAGTAATCTTTAATTTTTCACTCTTAATTTAATATCTGTATTTAATATTAAATATATTATTGTGAATTTAATATTTGTTTCGTTGAATTTCATACCTGCCAGCATTGTAATCTGCATGATCTTACTATTCTGAGCCAGTGTTCATACAGAAACATTTTGACATAGTGTTTATTATACAGAAAGTGTTATAGAGGACATTAAATTTAGAAAATACACTAGTCAATTTTGTATATATTAAAAATTTAAAAAAAAAATATTAATTTTGGAAACTATAACAGAAAAACTTTCTTTATCTAGACTAACTTTCTTATTATATACAATAATATGATACTAACAGGTAGATGGTGCATCTAAATTCAGCACTGCAAGAAGCGGTATCTTGACTTGAGGAAGCAAGACACAACTATAGGTTTAAGTTGTGTACCTGTAACATTGCTACCATCCATCATCAAACATTTGTTTCTGAAGAGATTTAACAATTGAAGCATTTTTAACACAATATCAGCAGTTTTTGTTGTACTACACCCTATTTTTTTAAAACTTCTCTTTAAGGGAATATTTCCCTAAATAATAGGCCCGCAAGATCTGCGACACTAATAGGTAGATAGTGCTCTACAATGAACAACATAAAATACACTTCAGCCCGCTTCAATTCCGTGAACAAAATTGCTCTCATTTTTATTTACACATTTCGCTTAATCTTTGTCTCTTTGTGTGTATATGACCATTTATATCGTTTTTACAGACATGTGCTTTTTTAAAATCAGGTCTGCAAAAATACACAATGCTGTGATTTGTTGGAATTAATTATGCAACAAAATCACACTGCAGTAGTCCATGTGCACCAAATCGTAAACATTAATAACATCACCGTTGCCAAAAAGCGCTAATCTAGAAACTCTGTAACCTTGGGGCATAATGAGTTAGCATTGCTTATCCATCAATATTGCCAATTGTGGTCACGTGATCCCATATATCAGAGGTCCTGCTGGCTCAGTTCGCATATTCTCTCTTATTGGTTACCAGCACATTGTGATTGACACTCAAAACCAACTTTATTACAACTTGTCTTTGGCTAGTTTTTTAGTCAAGAGTTCCAAAATTGATATTTGAAATTTTCTAAATCGTTGCATTTGCAATTTAAATAAGCATGTTGTTAATTTTATTAATTTACCTTTTCCTTTTTTCAAACAAAACTTAAGAACTGTAAAGAAATACGGAATCGTATGATTTTAACACTTGCTCGTACGATTAGGTAAAATACTGTACACCGCACCTTAAAACAGTGCAAGTTGACCCACTTTTTCAGGTTCATTTTAATGATAATGTACACAATTTTTTTATCCATACTATGCTATTTTTCATCAGAAAACTGTTTTATTTTTAATACCAAATATTAGGTTTTGTGAGCAAAAACATATCATAGAATGATGATGATAACATGATAAAGTTTCACTAGCAGGTGAAATTTTATAAAATAATTGCAATAGATGTTAGAATTATTTTAATCGAAACTCAATAACTGATAACTGTTATTAACAATTCTAAGACTGGTTATTTTCCAGGTAAAATATAGGAATTTTCCAGGCTTTTTGCAAAAAATTGTTTATTTCCCAGACTATTATTAGAGTTAAAACAAAATTCTCAGGCAATTCCAGGTTTTTCCTGACATGTGCCCAGATAAAATTTAAGTAGATTTTCATCTGTTTTGTGCCCAGATAAAATTTAAGTAGATTTTCATCTGTTTCCATGGATAATTTATTTTTTGCTAAATTAATTTCTGTGTTCTTATATTCAGTGTTTTTGAATAGTTTTTTCCAATTAATTTTTCATTAAGAGGCAGTGCCAATTAATGTTAAATTTTCAATTTTAATATTAGCTTGGGAGAGTAAAACTTATAAAATTTAGAATCTTAATTGTCATATTTTTTCTTACTTAATGATTTATAGTTTAAAACAAAATATATATGTTTTTTATAATTACTAATTAAACAATTTATACTAGTAATCGAAACAGAGCTATTTTTACAATGAAATTACACATTGTTATTGATAAAAATCTAAGTAATTAATTGCTTAACTTACCCATCTACTTTGATCAGAAAGAAGAATCATATATAGGGAAGTAAGCTCTTTACAACGTATTTCTCTAGATACGACACAAGACACAGGCATGAAATTTTCAGCACAAGCTTTTCGTACACACCATGCACTATCTTCACACAATGTAAAAAATTTAGGTAGCTGGAAGAAAATATTACTGTTAATCGTTAGTTGCTATTTAGAAACATTTTTTTTCTCTTTCTTAAATAGAAATTAACTAACCAATAATTCTTCAGTCAATTCTCTGCCCACTGCTGTACAGATATCTCCAAATGTTGAGGCACATGCCTAAAAATATAAGAAATTTATTTGAATAAGAATAGACATTGAAAATATGCAATAAATTAGAACTAATAATTAAAAAAAGGCTAGACATGACAATTATATTTAGTCTTGGAAACTGAAGAACTAGCAACCTTAAACTTATTTTAAACAGAAACATATTTAATAATTATATTTTTTAAAACATTTTAAAGAGGGTATATAACCAAATTATTCAACAAAAAATAAGCACCTTTTAAGCACTCAAGATATTTTTAAGCACTTTAAAAAAGTATCATAATTGGGCTGGGTTGGAAAGTTTTTGACAATTGATGGTTTTATCTTGTTTCAACCATCATGGAAAGAAAAAAAAAAAACTTTTGGCATTGTTTTTGACAATCGTCAAAAATCATGAAGTTTTAATAATGTAAAACGAATAATGTTTTCATACCCTACGGACTGACAATACTGTAATAGATAGGGGTTGAATGAAATGTGAAAACATTGAATAGAAAAATGTGAACTGTGTCTTTTTGCATAATTCACAGCTAAAATCAACATGGTTAAGGAAAAATCTCATTTTGAAAAAGGAAAAATGAAGCACTTTTTAAAAACACCCAAATAAAAAAGGCACCTTTAAAAATCGCTACGCACACTGTTAAAAAACCCGAAATTCAACAAAATATTTAAAATGGTCAAGAGTAATTATTTTTAAGAGAATCGTTAAAAATTAGAATTAACATACTCACTTTACGAATATTGTTAGACCTGTCTGCACATAGAGCATACAATCTGTCAAAAAATGTTTCTTCAGCACCCATTAAAATAAGAAGCTTACTCATTAACTGAAAGGAGAGAAAAACAAATATGAATATGTATCTTTATAACTGATTAGTACAATTAATGCCTGTTTGAAAAGACTAATTGTCATAATGAAAATTAGTTTGAGAAAATTGTGATACTTTTGAAGAGTTGAATATTAAACATACACCTGCTCATCAAAGCTGGCTGTGATATGATGAAGAATTAACACATCACAGCATCAGTTTGACCCGCAGGTATATGCAATCAATCTAAGACCATTCCATTGGATGAAACGACCTCATTCCACTCATCAAAGCTGGCTGTGACATGATAATGAATTTACACATCACAGCACCAGTTTGACCTTGCAATCTAAGACCATTCCCAATGATGAAATTAACCTCACTCCGCTCATCAAAGCTGGCTGTGATATGAAATTCTACTAACATATACACACCCACTTTGTGAGAGAAGAAAAGCCACTATGTTCAACTTTATGCGCTTGAACAAATTAATTTTGTTATATAAAGAGGTTGTGTCGAATATTATTTCCGTAGTCTAAGTTGTAGATTTCTATTGTGTATGAACAGCCCAAAAGCATGAACCAAAAACTAGACAATAAATTAAGCGAAATTTTTTTGTTATAAATCTTTGAAGCATTATTTATGTATTTAGTTGTTTTGCAACAGTAATTATTAAAATAAACAGGAAATGGAAACAGGAACATTTGGCAACAAATATTTGAGAAAAGGGTAAAATATGAAAATTAAATATATATTTCTGAATTCAATGATTTAATTTTGTTTAGTTGCAAGCACATGGCTATAAAAAGCGAAAGATTAGTTCAATTCTTTAATAAGTGATAAGAAAAAAATATTTTTATCAGCAATTTATTTTATTAACTTTTTTTGCATAGATATGGCATAGAAGAAATTAAAGAGATTTTATGCAATATTTTAAGAGAAACTCAGCAAATAAAATATATTCTGTCACGGAATCTGAAATATTTTCCCTTCAGAAATAAGAGCAAGTATTTAAAGAATTTTTTTTAAGTATATATATAGCACAATAAAGACAAAAATGGAAGGGGGGGGGGGTGGAATAAAGAAGTTTTTATACTGCGCGTAAGCTGCATGTAGATAGAACTCATAATATATTATGAGTTCTATATACTTACAGTAGTTGGGTGAAAATACTAATTACTTAGTTTTTACTTGTCCAAAATTACACATTTGTATGATTGACTTATATAGTATATATATAACAGAAATACATGGTTTTTTTTTTGGACAAATAAAAACAAAGTAAAAGTAAATTAGTATTTTTAACTAACTACCAAGCAGAGAAAAATAGTTTTAGAATTTTAAGACAAAAAAGTCTTTTAACAAAAATTTTGATCTACTATTTCTGAAACTCAATAACAATAAAATCATTTAAAACTTGAAAGTTAAATTTGTATTAAAAGCTCAGTGCAACATTAAATTTAACAATAGAAAATAAAAAAAGTTTTTTCAATTCCCAGCTGTTACGCACAAGAAAAGGGTAGAAAATTTTTTAATATATGATTTCAGTGAATGAGGATAACACTTTTGTATTGAAGCAGAAATAGTACTTTGCACTAACTATAACTAACTTGCACTTCAAATGGAAATGTTCAATATTATTATGTATTTGATACACAAATGAATAGTTTTGTATAGTACTTTTTATATTGTAAATATAAGATTGTGTTATATCATTTCTTAGATTGTTCATATTTATTAAATTTTAAAGGACTCCTAGAACAACACAGAAAAATTTCAGATTTAGCCTTATAAATTAATTTTCTTTTATGAAATCTGCACCAACAAAGGTTAGAAAGACCTATGTCTAAAAGAACAATATACGTAAATCTTGGTGATCTAATATGCTAGGTGATTTAATATGATAATTGAAAATACTAGATACATGGAAAATTAACAGCAATATGTTAAAGAATTATAAAAATTGTCATATTGTTTATTGTAAATAATTCAAGCTATCATTTATGTTTCTAACTAATAACAAACATTACCATTACTAAGATAAGAAAATTTTTATAACTGAAAAAATATATTATAATAGCTAATGTCCCACAAACAAACAAAAATAAACATATTACTCACAGCACCTCAAGACGCCCTGATGAGCCTTCGGATCATCAAGATGGCTGTGATATGATTCAAATGTAACAGATCACTGCCAATTTGATGATCAGAAAACTAAAAGAAAGCATCGGATCTAAGTTCTTCCCAAGTACTCCATAGCCAATAGGGAGATGAAAGAATGCCCATTAAACACGTCAAAGATAGCTGTGATATGATAAAGTGAATACATTTCACAGCTACTTCGACGTGCATAATGAACATGGGTAATCCAGTCATCCTCTTCCTTGAAACCAACCAGGAATGCTGATTCCGAATTTCTGAAGATTCAAGTAATCTTTCCGTCAAAGACAAGGTAGTGAGATGGAGAATTAAGACATCTCACTACCCATGTCTTTCACAGTAAAATCACTAAGGTTAAAGAAATATTCACTCAAGCAGTTTGCAACTCAGTAAATAGATCATTTCAACATTTTTTATCACATTAATCATGCATTAAATAAACAGAAAAACAGGTAAATCTTAAATGACTATCATAGATTTATTAATAGAATTAGAGACACTGAAATTTAAAAAAAAAAAAAAAAAAAAAAAAAAAAAAAAAAAAAAAATGAAAATCTAGATCAATCAAAAATTAAAAGTGTCTTACCAGAATTGATTCAGTTCTGATGTCTTCAGGATTCACACTGTCTGTCATATGTAAAATTAAAGGCCATATTTTCTCAGTTTGTGTAGCTAGAAAATACAATTTTTTAAAATAAGAATTATGTTTTTTAATGTATATGAATAAAAGTAATAACATTTTGTTGAAATTTCAGTTGCAACATTGGCCATCTCCTCAAATTTTGTTAAAAGGCAGTTTTTGATCCCCCCCTTCTCCAAAATTTTACAAACCTTTCATTCGACTGGATACAAGAAATCATGAAATCACAAGAAATTCACATATACAGTGAAACCTTTAGGGATCGACCACACTACGCCCCCCAGTAAAATGGAAGTTGCCTCACACAAATAGTTTTGTTTTTCCTTATTTGACGTTTTTCAAATTTTTAGTAAATTCAGTTTCAAACTGGCCAAATCCAAAATAAAAAGAATAAATAATACCCTCCTCCCTTCACGTGCCCGACTCTTCACATTGATTTTAAAACACACTGCCTTAATGCATCTTCACTATGAGTTCACTATTTAACTCCCATCTTAAATTTGCTAACTGTTCAAGAAAATCAACTTTTCCTGAAAATTTTCCGATTTTGAGAAGACAAGTTGGTCAACTTTTTTTCAACATCACTCCATTTTAATTTATAATTATCTTTCACAAATACAAACAAAAATAAATAATGTGCAAATAATTTGAGTATTGATGCTATAACTCAGTCGTATTGAATTGAAATGTTATTGTTCGCAGATAATCAATTTGATAATAAAAGAAATTAATAAATTACTTGAACAGAAACTAATTCATTTCAAATTGTTTAACAGGATATTTTTTGATAGTTATATTAAAATGTTTTTTGGTATAAGATTAAAAAAACTAGCTCTCACTTTTAACAGAGTTGTCAAAATATGTGATCAAATTATACATTTCCACGCACCTTTTTAAACTTATCATTAGAAATGATGAATATCATGGAAAATTATGAAACATATATAACACCTATCAACGTTAAAAATACCAATGGTAACTATAAATTAAATAAGAATTTAAAAAACAATTTTGCGAATGCCATTGCAATGGTAACCATGTAAAATAATTTAGTTTTTTAATTTCAATCCATTTAGAATCAAAAAGTAAGTAATAGTAACCAAATCTGTGTACTTAAAATTAAATTTTATGCCTTTTATTATGAGGAGTTACTAAATTAAAATATCCAAAAAGTAGTGTGAAGTCATTTTAAAATGCCTTCACCTTTCTGTATTATACAGTTAAAAACTGTAAATTCAGACACAAACAGAAAATTAATAGTAATTTGCATCTCTGAAAAACAGTCGTCAAAGAATAATTATTATTATTTCACTTACTAAAATCAACAAGACCCTGATCTAAAATTGACATTAAAGCAGAATGAGAAGACTTCCGTACCTAAAAGAAAAGTTAAAAATACATTTACTGTTACTTAAAATAATATAACATACTTGCAATAATGTAATGACTATAAAAAAGATAACTTACAAGATTACTCTCATCTCTTAAATAACTTAATAGCATTGGCACCAAATATTGTGAAATAATATTGTTCAATTTAACTTCTTTGCAAAAGGCAGCTATGTGGGGAAGTTGCACCATAAGCTCTGTTCTAACACTAGGATCTAAAAAGAAAAAAGGAAAATTTAAACTAAAACAAAAGTATTGAAATCAATTTTTATTTGGTTTAACTCATTTATTTCATAAGTCAAGTATGTTATGAAACTATGCATCAAGTGTTTTATATTGCAGCAAAACACAATACCTCATGTTCAAGAGCTAGTAGTTGTGATGAAAATAACCAGTACTACAGTTATACTTCGGCAGTATTTGAAAAGATATTTTCTAGTTATTTTATAAAATATAACTTTGCACACAGAAATATGAATAATTTTTAAGTTTATATTTACATTGTAAATACTACTTCTACTAATGCAAAAAAAAAAAAAAAAAAAAAAAAAAAAAGTTTGACTGTGAATAAATTGCTATTTCTTTTAAAATATGTAAAAATATAATAAAGAAAAATTAATCTTCCATTTTTACATGCAGAAGTTTGGAATTTAAAAAAATAACACTTCGAACTATTTTCCATAAATAATAATTTAATAAAGCAGTATTACCAAATAAAAGTTTTAAAAATCTAAAAAATTTTCGGAGGGGGTACGTATATAATATAAGTATATATAGTCACAGAAATAAAATTTAAAACTATGTAAAATTATTTTCCATTGACAAAACATATTTCCTACTACCAGCTTGTTAAATCCAATCCGTATATCAGTACGCAGTTAGCCTATCTGGCCATTGACAACTATAAACGTGCTCTTTTTGTAAGAGTAAGTCGTCATCCCTTTACACACAGGTGAAATTATCTGTGTTTATAGGTTTAATTCTGATTACTATTATAAATATTTACTTCAAAATTATTCTAAACTGATTTAAATTTTTCTAAGTTTCTTTATTTCTAGAGGGAATATATTACTGAATTTTTTAAGTGATTTTAAATCTTAATTTTTATTTTTTTAAATGCACTTTCAGGTTGTTTATCAATTAATTTCTTTTTAGTTAACTTTTTTTTCGAAAAAATTTATGCTTGCGATTGTTTGTCTTTTAGTATGTCTAAGTGAGTGCCATTTCAAAATTGTTCTAAGTACTCTTTTCTGTGAGGAAGTGCTCTGCTCTTTTTATTCCTAGGGAGAACTGTAATATTAATTAGACTGAGAAATAAAATTTTTTAGATAAAAATGTTCTAAAATCAGATTTTTGTATTGGGGAAGTAGGAAAATACAACTATTTTAGTATTTATATGACACTATTTACCATTTATTTTCTTTAAAAAAAAAAAAAAAAAAAACTAACTAACAATCAATAAAGAATATGAATGAAACTTAGAAAAATAATCTTAATTTACAGAAAAAAAAAAAAAAAATTCTCTAAAAAAAAAAAAAATAATAATTCTCTAAAAAAAAAAAGTAGGCATGGAAGATATTTGTTTTAAAATACATTGGGATGATATAGTGACAACACCATAGATTTGAATTGTAACTGATCAAACTTATGTTTGCTTTCAGCTATAAAATTTTGGTAGCATCAATTAAAATGCACTTGATTGATTACACTTATCCCCTCTAGCACCTGGATTTATGATTTAATCAAAATAATTTAATACTTATCAACATAATGAATTAAGTATTTTAACTACCTTATAAACATATAACAATTTGTATTATACATTTTAACTACCTAACTCTAAATTTACTCAAATATTTCTTTTAACAATCTTTTCTACTTTATATTAAGCATTTTAATTGAATATAGACCTTTCAACTCCACTAGCTATAAATTGCTTATTAATGTACTAATTCGCGCCATCGCAATTTACATATCTTTCTCTGCAACCCCTTTTTCTATGATTAAGTTTAAGAATTATCAAATTATGAATTGGAAAAAAGGAGGCAGATCCTTGTACCCTGAAATTTATGACAGGAACATTATAGCCAAGATAATAAGTCACATTTTAGATAAATCACATATAAATAGTAGGTAGGGATTTAATTTGTAATCATGCAGAACAACTTCTGGAAATTAAGAAAAAAATGGTGCAAAGAACACTGACCGAAAAATAAGTAAGGCGCTTTTTAGGATATGTTATAATAAACCTAATGATTTGATAACACTGTTCTTGAAATGGACACTTCCTTGTGTGTAAAAAAAAAAAAAATAAATAATAAAAATTGGCAAATCATGGAGGCAATCAATAACCCCCTCCCCCCCTCAGCAACGAAGATTGTCTTTCCTTTCGTACGGCATTATAATATATTTAGTTTTTTAACAATAAGCATGCTAAAAAACGCGAGACAGACATAAAACAGACAGCTTGATGCCTCATGATCATATGATTTAAGGTCTCAGGAACTCAATAGGAGATTTAATTTAAACAGACGATTGATTTAAAATGTGAAATTATGACACAAAAAATGTCCATTATCTTAATAACATCGTTTTTTGATTTCAAAAGGTAGAAGGCGTTATAATTTAGTCAGAAGACTGAGCGAAAGTTAGGCCTTAATCTCATAATTTATTAACCTCAAAAATAATTTGCGCAACTTAATATAATTTAATAACCAAGAATTTGGATTGCAAGGTACAAATAATCTTACATTCTTTTAAACAATACTATGTAATCTTTAACAATAAATCCTAACATTTGAACTGAATTAATTGATTTAATATCAGACTTCTATTTTCTTGGGAAGAATTCACCCCATTTCTGAAGTTTAAAAAAATGCTTTCCCCAATTAAATTGTAAAAACTAACATCTGAAGAAAATACTGGATATCCACAGCAGATAGAATCACTGTTATTTTGAGAACACCTTAGATTAGTCAAGTTAATGTTTTTATTATTTGTTTTTTAAATATACAAAAATAATCTCGGAGCTTACCTTCTGTTGAATGAAGGACATAGGTAAGGGTATGATTATTTTCTAACTTGCTATTTCACTAGACAATGAAAGCGAACTTAGCTGTTTGAGTAAAAGGGGGTAGACTAGAAGGACTCAAGAGTCCAGACATTCGCAACTTTAAATAAACAAGAGAAGAAAAAATGCTGGTGCGTTGAAAGTTAAAACAGGAACTCTGAATTTCAATTGGGTACAGTGAGTCACGTGCTATAACTAGGATCTGTATAAGTTAGAGGCAGGATTTCTGGCAAACTTCGTGTTTTGCTTCGGATTACAAACCAATTGGAAGGTTCCCTTCAAAACAAAATGTGACAGAGAAAGGCTCCTCCTATCCACCAGACAGCAGTAAGTGATGCCAGTCTTGGCACGCCATTAGCGGTCAAAGGACTTCATTAAGTTACTTAACTTAGCTACAAACACCGAAAATAGTACTGCGAATTTTCACGGGGCAGTTTTATACAGAGAAGTTTTAACTTTTTCTATTAATTACCGAGCTTCTATTACTGGAATTCCTTAATCGAGGGCTGTTTAAATTTCTGAGAGGCGCATTAGTTAACTTACAGTTTTAGAATATCTCTAATAGTCTAGCTTTTTTTTTTTAATGTCTACTCTCCATAAAGTGAAAAGATAAAAAACATTTTAAAAAAATTAACTAGTATTTATTTTTTTCGCAGTTTAAATTTTACGAGAAACTTTTCTTAAATAGCTAATAGTTCAGCAAGTATCGAAATTAAAATTTGTGATCACACTTCATCAGTTAAAAAGGAACGTTCAAAATAACCTGTAATTAATAATTCCAACCTGCACAATTGTAGAATCATAAAGATGAACGATCGATCAAAATTTATTAAATATCAATAGCTGTATATATTATCTGTATAATATATGACCAAATTAAGGTCAATTCACAAAAGCTACAAATAGTAATAAAAAAATAGTGGTTCAATTAATTCGGACAAAGATGTATGCTAATAAGGGGCTGTTTTCATATTGAAGAAAAAAAAAATAGTAAAATAAGTCTTTTATATATTATAAAAACAATGCAAAAGACAATTCTATGGATACAAAACATCAAATAGTCTGTTATTCACTGTAAAAATGAATTACACCAAAAATTATTTGTAATTTTAAGTTTAGAATGGAACAAAAGAATTACTTTCACGGCTATTTAAAAAATGGTAAGTTAGGAGTCTAAAATGAAAACAAAAACAAGTTACATCAAGTCAAACTAGATGTGCCAGCCACAGCTGCACTAATCCAATATTTTAATTTAGAAGTTAAAAAATAGGTATGAATTCAACAAAAAAAATTAAATATGGACAGTAAAAAACGAACGAACTTCCTAAAACATAATTTAAGCAATTTAAAAAAATAAATAAATAAATAAATAAAAAATATATATATATATATTTTACTTTCGTATCTAAGTGGTGATGTTTTAACACCATAATTATGCTAAAAACGTTGAAAAAAAACTTTTAAACTTAACTGTTTTTAGCTTAACTATTTGTAATTTAAGAGTAAGAGCTTTAAGAAACTTGTTTTACTGCCAACTCTAATTATCAAACTTAAGTGTATATTGCAAAAATAAAGAATTACATTATATCTTTTTATATGGTTATATTTTATCTTTTCCGCCCTCAAGATAAAAAAAAATTAAGAGATTTGTGCATCTTTGGAACACATGGCTTTAATTGAACTTTTACTTCACAACAAATATTAACATAATACGACACCTTAGAAAAATATCTCAAAAGAAAACTAAAATGAATCTACGAAAATTTGTGGATAAAAGGAGCAGCTGTATCTTCAATGAGAACCTCTCTTTCTTCAAATGTAAAACTTACATCGGATATCCGGCAGCCTACCTGACTAGGCCTATCAAAACGATCACGCAGAACACCCCCCGCCCCTCTCTTCATAAAAAAAGTAGTGAAAAAAAACTAGAAACATAATAAGAAAAAGGGGTTTTAGAAACGACACGTGCGAGGCGTGCGTCGTAACAGGAGAAATGATAACCAGCTTAGACATCTGCTCCTATCCCCTCTTAAGATTGAGAAAGCTAACATTTCCAAAAATAATCATATTTTAAAATAATACATAATAACAATGATGAAAATAAAAATGATCATCCATCGACATAAAAGAGTAAAATATTTTAACAATAAAAGGTGAAATGTTTTAAGCGAAGACTTGCATACAGATACAGACAGGATTTTAATCAGGCTGAATCGTTTGCAGTAGTCATATATTAATTTTTATTTATAAATTTCATTGAATCGAAGTAAAATTAATCCCATCTTTTTTTTTGTAGGTCAGTTTCGACTTGCTAATCTAATCATTTTCAACTTTTTTTCTTTTAAAAAAATGTTTTTAAATTTAACTCAATACAATCTCAAATTTTCATCAAAACACAGCAAAATAAATAAATTCTTAAGGAAAAAATGACAACAACACATTTTTTTTTGTATTTCATTAGCAGATGTGGTGGACTTTATGGAGGGGGCAGCCCTGGAGCTGGTTTGAAAATGCTTAATAAATTGTTAAAATCTCTTTTTACAACTTAATTAATATAGGAAAAAAAATTCTCTTATTCCCATCATAAGACAACCTATATTGGTCATTGGCAAAATATTATTTTATTACTTCGAATGAAAATGAAATTATTAAAGTCATGATTATAAATACCAGAATATCTTTTCCCAAAAGTGTTTTAGTTTCATTTCATAATTTAATTTTTTGTGGCAAGTTCAAGAAAGGACGCGCCATGTTTAGTAGTTAGGATCTCCGGCCATGGCACAACACAACAAGTTCATGAACAGAGAAAAAGTTCAACCAACCAAAATTATACAACTCCATACTTGTTCGAAAAGGAAAATTAGCAACATAAGAAATATAACAGCAAGAAAATTAATATCTGAATTAGAGGAACATCTGAACTCAATCATTTTTAAAGAGAAAACTTATAAGCTAATTTATCAGAAACACATGTTTGAATTTTAGAAGATAAACAAATGCGTGTTCATCTTCAAAATTAATCTTTCACAAGTTGAATTCTACCCTTCGAAAAACAAAAACGAATCTAAATTGAGATAAAGAGCTGCATAATCAATGATTCGCTTTCGTCAAATCATAAGTAGACATCTTTCTAACTATTTATTACTTTTTACTAGAAATATTTTTTGTTTTAATTTTAGTAATTTTATTCATGTTTTTTTCTGAATAAGTCTTATGAAACTTTGCTTGATAAATAGCTAACTAATAAACGTATGTATTCTCCTAAACTGAATAATAATCATTTCACCAGATAGTTAATCGCGATGTAGCAGTTGATGAGTGAGTTTTGCATATAAGTTTGTTTTATTATGTACAAGTTTGAAAAAAATATTATTTCTAAAGACTTTTGTAATGTTCGTAATTTTACTTCAATTTTTCAATTTGTGAAGTACATTTTAACATTTTTAAGTGTATCTGAATATTTTTAAAATTTTTTCTTTAACATTTATTAATTTACAATTAAATTGCATTAAATTTATGTCTATAAAAATCAAATAATCTTAAGTTATCTGATGAAAAAAAACTGATCAGACTATCAGATTTTAAAAAAAAAAAACATTTTTTTCTGTCTGAATTACAGTAAATATTCTCAGATATCAGTTTTAAAAACTCTATCATAATAATCTACGTCATATAAAATCTACATCACAACAAATCAACACATATGATTCTACAATTCTATGTAATCCCCCCCCCTTTTATTTTAAGCTTTTCAATGTGATATTTTTCCCTTAGATTCACATTGCTAACTTATGTAATGTACTATAGTGCTGTAGCAACTGGTATTTATTTTTTAAAATTATTGAATTATGTTTTTTTCCCCGTGTATTTAGTTATTTTACAGAGTAAATTTTTTTTTTTTTTTAAATTTACATATTTCTCAAAATTAAATGTGGGTCCTCTTTTTAAAAAAAAGTAACAAAAACAGAACTGTGGCTGAAAGAAGACAACTTACAGTAGTTTTAGACTTACAAAATGGATTGACACCTGGTTATATAACAGGGGTCTGTCCAGACATTTTGTGAAAGGTCCGGTTTTCGAGAAATTGTGAAAAAATTACTCACATTCTTTCAACCAGGGTCCGTTTTTGTGAATTTGTGCAAATAGGGTCCGTTATTGCAAAAAAAAAAAAAAAAAAAAAAAAAAAAAAAAAAAAAAAAAAAAAAAACTTTTTCAAGGAGCTTTTAAATTGTAAAGACATACAAGATTATGCACAACACTGTAAAATTATAATTAAAAAAATTAAACTTTAAAAAATAAACAGCAATTGCTGCTGTACTAAATTAGAGATGCAACATACAAATATTTAGTATTTAACCTATACAGCTGAATATTCCTTTCCCACGAATAACGGAAGAATCGTCTGTGGAAGACAACTTAATTCATTTACATCCATCTATCTTTTTTTCTTAACAAAACAATAACGAAGATAAACAAATTTGTGAAGGGTCTGATTAAAAGATAAATTATTTTGTGAAGGGTCCGTTTTCATGAAAACATTATGGGAAGGGTCCGTTTTCATGAAAACATTATGGGAAGGGTCCGTTTTCATGAAAACATTATGTGAAGGGTCCGTTAACGGACCCAAATTTCTGCTAAACAGACCTCTGTATAATTATTAAAATAATAAATACTTTAAATTTTAAAAATAGTCCAATTAACTGCCATTTATCAAGGAAATTGTCTGACTTAAAAATATTTTGCCAATGTTCAATTTTTTTTTTTTTTTTTAGGAGCCCAAAACCACCTACCCCCACCCAGGATAATAGATAACCTGCAAATCATTACAAACTTAAGTTTTTTACTTCTTGCAAATAATAAAACTTCTTAATTAAAAGATGAGAACTGATAAGAATCAATTCTTATTCTTTTTTCTGGACACCAAAATTTTGGAGAATCAAAAAATTTCTTAAACGGGTGCTTAAAAAGGTGGAAGCCGAATTTTAGAGGTTTTAATTTAACGAGTCAGGAATCATTCTAGACTTTTTGGTTGTGCGAAAGGTCTGCTTATTATTATTACCATTTTTTAAACTTTTGATTTGCGAAATATCTACCAAAATCTTTTGTATCTAAAAATAGCATGAATATGAACTTAAACAAAGGCCATGTTTGCGAAAATAAGGTCTAATTTCTGTAATAATAATAATGTAATTCCGTGTAATAATAATAATCCTTTAGGGTATTGTAGATTTAGTTGTAAATTTTTTTTTTTTTTTTTGAAACACTCAAAAGGACTTGTTAAAACTTATGTGCATACATTCCATTTCAGTACACAGTCAGCATGCATTATACTCAGCATACATTTTACTAATACAATGGTTCTTAAGAAGTGAAAGGGGTTATTTCAAGACTCTTTAAGAACTTGTGGGGAAAAAATGAATATAGTGAAAAAAAGGGTTCTGTTTTTTTTTCAATTCTAATGGAAAGTCACAAACACCGTTGGTTCATCTAGACTTAAGAGTGAAAACTTAACTTAAGAGTGAGAGTTCTGTTTGTGGGAATTAATTAAAAATCTACTCACAATTTTCATTCTCCAGATTTTTAGGAAAAGAAATAGAAAACACAAAAATCACGTCGTTCAAGAAAATGTAGGAATGGAGGGGAAAGAGAAAAAAAAAAGACAGTTCTTTTAAAAGAATAATAAAAAGCCATTTTTAAAGCTAAAATTCAAATTGAAGACTTTGTTTTGAGGAAAATTAATTTTCTTCAGGGGCTATTGATGCCCCCTGTGCATCTTACCAATGCTGCATGCAATTTTTTATTTTAATATGAAAACTGCCTTTCCTGTTTTAAAAAAAAAAAAGTTTGCTTAGCCTTATTTAAAAGAAACAAGTTAGTAAACATATTTAAAAAGAGAAAAAAAAAAAAAAAGGGGGGGGGGGAATGATTTGATTAAGCTGTAATAAGACAAATGTGATTATATAATATTTACAATGCAATAAATAAATTTGATATTGAAGGAGAAAAAATAAATTTCTAATCTTATTTATTATTATCTTAATTATTTATTTGGTTTTACGCATATAAGGGGTCTGTCTATTTAGGAGAATTTTGGGACCGTTATTTCTCTGCAAATTATTTCAATTTAAAACAGACTATTTAAAATTTTCCATCTCAAAAACTACCCACTCCAAAAAAAATTTTCTCAGACTACCAATTTAAATAATGCCTTCTTCTATTTTATTTTTATCTTTTTTTTTTCTTCGAAATTTTTTTACAAAATCACGAATACATAACTTTTATTTTGCACACGTAAATGAAACACTTATTTGAGAGTCTTTCGCAAAAACGGGACTATTTAAGCTCCTGTTTTCAGTACATTTACTGTACAGTACATTATCCAAAAATGGTTGTGTAACCATTGTTACACAACCATTTTTGGATACCGTGCCACAAAAACCAGGAAATAAGACATACAAATTAATTTTTTATGTAATAAAAATAATTTATTCTGAATAAATCAAAGCATATAGTTGGAAGATAAAGGAAACAAATTTTGACAAATTAAAGAAAAAGAAACTTACAGACACTTCATTTATATGAAAAGTTAAAATTTACAAGTATAAAGAAAACTAAATTTGTTACTATTCCTAATCTACTATCAGATTTGTGATTTGAATCCCACACATTTATTTGTATTAATTTGTAAGAAATCAATTTTCACAGTTAATTCCATAAACAAAACTTTTGTAGGCGTTTTGTAACAATCTCTAAACTTTTTTTCGTATTTATCCACATAATTAAGAAGTTGTGAACTCATTACATAAACACAATAGCATTTGTCTTCGATTCTCATCGAATTCTAACCGAATATGGGTGTGCCACATCTCTGATTATCGCCGAGAAAAAAACGGTTGGTTGGTTTTTAGTTCTGAAATAGTTCCTTTTCATTGGCAGAAATGAGAAGTGTTATGCTATTGCTATTTTATTTTGAGTTGAGCGCTTTACTATTCCACGTTTTGTTATATTATTAGATATGAGTTAAATGCGGAATTAAAAATACTATATTATCTTCACCAAAGCCGATGCTTTACATCCGGCGTTCAGTGGCAGACTACTATTTCATATTGTTTTACAACACATGGCTTTAGCCCTCTGGTGGTAAAGACTTTAAAACAAAACTTACCAACAGTTACTTTTCTCAACAACTGAAATTTAGAATAGTGCGATTAAGGAAAATATGTGAACTGTTTGCAATTTCAAATTAATCTTGAAATGTGCAGGTTTAGAATTTTCTACAGTGAAAAGTTTTCGGAACTTCAGTGTTCAAAAAAGTATACAAAAGCTAGACGTTAAGAACGTATCCAATGAGCGAGCATCGGATTGCGAAGCAATCCTTAATGAACTGTGAAAGCAGTTCTGGGGCGAAGCCTCCTAGTTTATTATTTAAAACTGAAAGAGGTTAATTCTGGAGTAGATTGTTGCATTCAAAAACTTTTAAGTTTAAAAAATTCAGGAAAGTTTCTTGGGTTAAAAAAAAAAGTTTAAATTCAAAAATTAAAAAAAAATTTTAACAAGGTTTTATTCTTTTTTTTTTTTTTTCAATATTTCTTAGTTTACTTATAATGTATTTAAAATTTTACACATACCTATACCATTTACATATATCTATGATGACCTGGAGAAGTAATTAAAATTTACAAATATGTCTTGAGTTAATGTTTCTTGAGTTAATGATTATACCAACTATTTACTGATAAAAAATGAATATTAATCATGAATATAAGCTTATAAAATATCTCTCTGGCTCTCCCTTACAAACAAATAAAATAAACTGTGATTTTAATTTCCATCTTTGAAAATTTGATTTCCGGAAACTTCTGTGATCAATGATTTTTTGAAACGTCTGGACCTTCGATCTCCGGAAACTTCCGGATCACTGTTAGCTAAAAATCCGGATTTTTTTTCCGGAGCACAATCAGCTCTGAAGGAATGAGGTGTAATTTTTTATATTATAAAGATAATTTAGATTAAATCATTATATTTGATCTGAATAATTCATAACAAATATAGTTGAGGGGGGGGGAACCTTGCTACACTTCATTTACCTCATCTTTTCAATTTTTAAGAATTAAGAAAAGAAATTTTTTTTTATTTTCCTGATATAGTATCAGATTTATATGATTGGAATCACTCTAATTTATTTGTACTAATTTGTAAGAAATAAATTTTTACAGCTAACAATGAACTTATTTCCATAATCAAAACCTTCAAAAAAATTAAGTTGTTAGAATATGATACTGAAATAAATCAGCAATTTATTTTTTACAAAGAACCGCTCATATTTTTTATTTATTTAATTTTTTCATCTATATTAGAGATAGCTCAAGGGTTAATTTTGGTCCGTGGACCATAGGTAGAAACAAACAAAAAAAAAAAAAAAAAAAAAAAAAGAGAAAGAAAATAACACTATGACAAATAAGAGGGCAATACGTAAGGGGAAAAAAAAACCCAGAGTGATAAGTTGATAAATTGTTTTGAGTAGTACGATACTGCAATTGGTTGACTTAACTATAAAGAAATCGATACAAATGATTACTCACCATAATCTTCGGATATACTGCCGAGAACATTGATGACGCGTGCCACATCATCAGTGTTCTCGTGAACCAGCCGTAGCGTCTCCAGAAGGTTGCGTACCACAACTTGCCTAGAAATAAAGAAATATTTATATGAATTATCATATTGAGAATTTTAGAAACTGAGCATTAAAATATTTGTCTTTTGATGTGTCGTTGATGTGCAACATCTTATTATTTATAAAATTCAATAACATTGACATTGAATAATTGAAATAACTTAAAATTGAACAAAATAAAGCAAAACGCTTTTCATAGCTCAACTTCTGCTTAAGAAAAACAAACTTTTAAAAATTAATTTACATACAAATATAAAGGGCAAGTTTATGAAAGTATTTGACTAATGATGACTTATATTGACTCTTTTCTCCTGACAAATTTTTCAAGAGAAATATATAATGGTTAAAAGAACCCTCTTGGGGGGGGGGGTCCTAGAAGCTCTACCCAAGAAAGTTGGAGGATTAATTCACTATACATTGGCCATTATGGTGGTTAAATTTTTTAGGGGAGGAAAGAGGACTGAAATAAGAAGAAAATAAATTAAAAATTTCAATGAAGAAAAAAAATAGAAAGGAAAAGCACGATCATTTTTAATGAATTTTTTTAACAATTTAGGAAGGGTGGGGGGGGGGGGGGGGAACCTACCTTTCCCTTTATTGCAACTGTTCGTTTTTGCACTTATATTTAATTTTTAAAATAGTTCATTCAATTGAATTTCACAGCCATATAATTAACAGAAAGGGATAAACATACGATATAAGAGGGGCATTCCTAGAAACTGGGGGAGAATGAGATTCATATCAGAAGGTTATTTAATAAATGAATCAGGAAAAATATGTTTTTTTTCCCTTGCAGTTTATTAAGCGTACCAATTAAAGAATTATATTTTTTTTTTGTTAAATCTAAAAAACAAATGCGTTTAAGCTAAAAATTAATTTTTTTATATACACGAGTGTTCGTAAGATTTTCACATTTCATACAAAACACAGAAATGATGACATCTTAACATTCTTGTGGGTTTAGTTGAACGCATAATGAAACCGCAACTAGTCCATGCGTGAACATAACATTTTAATAGCGTGACCATAATATAAAGGTTTAGAGTTAACATCGAACAATATATCGACAAAAAAACATTTAATAATGTTTGAAGCGAATCGGCAGAAGAAGAAAAATTATTGTCATTCAAAAAAAGTTTTGAAATTCAATTAACTTTCATTCGATTAGTTATCCTACCAGAGATAAGTTTCGGCTCGCTTTTGGAGGTCCGGGCCAAAGAATTTTAATACGAGCCCACCTGAGCTTGAGATGCAAAGGGTTACTTAGAGCCCAAGATATATACGTTGGATAAGGGCCAAATTTTGGGAGCACTGGGCAAAGGAACTGAACAAAAGTAGTAGACATTTGCAATATTTTATACCTCATAACTTAAACATTTTATTGAAATTAGATTTTATAAACATTCCTAGCCTGTCTCATAGCTGTATTCTACTTACTTATGTTTACACCAATTAGCTTGTTCCGTTATTAAAATACACATTCAGGTGAAAATTGCAACTAATAAGTGACAAAAAAGAAGGGGGGAGAGAACAATCACAAAAATGGAATTCTTCAATTAAATCACATTTAATTTTACGATAATTATGCTAATAAAAAATTAAAGGCTACTACATAGAATTTGAACGTTAGTTATCATTCAAAACACCTAGCAATGAAAGAAAAATTCAAATATAAATTAAAATTTAGAAAAATCGATTAATATTAACTATAATGAATGACAGGAAGTATTTAATTCAAGTTTATTTTATGGCAAAAACGATAATTAGAATAAGAGATGGAAATTGAAATAGATGAATCAGTTTTTTTAATAAAGAAAAATATTTGTAGAAAATTTAAAATATTTTAGTTCGAAGCATAACAGAAAAGAGTAACGAAAGATAAACTATATGCATATCATTTGGTTTTAAAAACAAGTAATTATATAGTTTGATTTTAAAAACAATTGTACTAATAAATAACCGCGAAACAGGAGGGATAGTCAACTCTTAACATTCACATCAGGCAACATGAAAAACAAGTTAAAAACAGTTAAAATATGATACCTCTTAACATTAAAATAGAAGAGAATCACCCGGACATTTTTATTAATAGGAAAATCACATGGATTGATTCCTCTCACATTAAGTTTTTTCTTTTTCCATTTTTTTTTTGTCTTTAGTATAGAATAAATTCATAAAAGTATCGTTTTGATATAAAATATTTTTTTCCCTAATATAAAGGTAGTATTTATATACACCATTTACTTTTTTTATTTATTATATTACGATATTACGTATATTGACTGTTTTCTAAATTGAGTAAAACTGGGAAAGTTGTTGATTATAATGGAAATGTATAATATTACCTTTCGACATTACATTTTTATGATAAACTTTATTAAATTACAGTGAAAGAAAGAGATTCGATCAGCATTATGCACTATGTCATACAGCACAAATTGTTATTTAATATTTCCCCTGCTAGGTAAGCGAAAATATTAAACTGCAGTTTTGCATTTACAAAACAATAAATACGTAACAATTTGTACGTTATTTTCCGATATTTGCACTATATAGAATTATCAAAATCACCCCATATTTTATGATCATTATTCCGCCAATATATGCCATAATATAGGCTATTCCAAGACCAATATTAAAAAATCTAAATATCGCAATATTGGTCTATCGGAGGACCATATTTGAGCCCAACTGATTTTTATTCAGAATATTTTTCTGATTAATAATACACAATTAAATTCCGACCGAAAATTCTGGTTTTGCTTCAGCTTTTTCTGACAGATAATTTGAGAAGAATGAAGATGCAACTCTTGTCAGAATATATGCTAACACTCTAAATTATAGACGAGGCAGTGCCCTTTGTCAATCAAAAATAAACAAAATAAGAAGCAATAAAAAAATAAGAGGTAGTGAATGAATCTTTTTGAAATATTTTCTTTGATTTTGTGGGAACATAAAACCGGTTCCTTACGTAGCGATGGGGGTGTACCTAACTCACTACGCAAGTCAAAAAAATTTTTTCCCATGGCCGTAAAAAAATATGACAAAAAGATTCGAAGGGCAAGAAGAACTAGTGGAATGAAATATTTTCTTCCTCAAGACGAAAATGGTTTTAAGGAATGTTGGGCATGCCGACCTCAATCACAAGTGCCCATCATTCACTTTTTTTCTTTTTTTAATCTGATCTCAGCGCTCAGTGTGCCCCCTAGCCGATATCCAGTCCTCCACACCTGCGGTTTAAAAAGAATGCATTTTCCCTTCAGGGTCAGAAGGGTAATGTTTCAAGAATAAATAGAATCGCCTCTGAAGCTGGGCTCGTTTTGCAGATGGATGTAAATAAGCACAGCCTTTCCAAGAATTCCGCAACCTGTGTAGAATTCCAGGAGCTGGTTCGCTGATGACAGAAGACAGGCTTTTAAATGATTTATCCAACTTATTAGGCTTGATATAACCAAATATGAATTTTACACATTAGTTGAAATATATGTATTATCACACAAAATATTTAGCATCAAGTTGTCAACTGACTTCGTTACCAAAAAAAAAAAAAAAAATATTTAAAACCTAAATGCAGTTAAAAAAAATTTCAAACTATAATACAGGATCTCTACAAAAATTTCTCCGTTTAAAATCCGTTATTAAAATTAGTGAGAAATTATTTTCAATTTAATAAAATATCTAAAAAATAAATGGTTAGAAGTATACAGTTTTAAAGCAAAGAAAATTATATAAGGTTAAATCAAATCCCATTAAGTATTATAATGACGTAAATAAAATAAAAAATTCCCACATTAATTTTTAAGCGATAAAAAAAGATCAAATTTTAGTAATACAAGAGCTACGATTTGTAGGACACCGGGGAGAAGGAGACTTTGCTATATAACTGTACGTAGTTGTCTATATTACTGTACGTAGTTTTGTACAAGATTCCAATAGCATTACTTATGTTCTAACTGATATACAAGGAAAATATTAACTCTTTACAATCGGATACCTGCCAACGAAGCAGTGGATATCTCGATCCTGATTGGTTGTTGAAACGTGGCATCTGTTTACGTTAGCAACTGTTCTTTCCATTCTATTTCGAGTAAGCCAAGCCCATCAAGTATCAATTCTCTTAAGTGATGCATTCTATTCTTTCATATTCTGTTTTTTATTCTTTCACTGTATATTTCTTACTTTACACAAAGGGGGGAACGAAACCATGTAGAACATTAAAACTAATTATGCATCGGAAGTTGCCAGATACACAAAACAACTAAAGATATCACAGTTACAATAGAATTCGTGAACAAATAATAAATCTTAAGTAAAAAACGTAGACGAGAAAGACTATTTCAAGGAATTTGATATGCGATACGGCAATGTATTTAATTAACTTTTCACGTTAACTAACATTCTAACTTGTGTGGAGAAACTTAGCTCAACTTTTAACACGCCATTTCGCTAATAAACGATCAGCTGGTGCTGACGTCATACCACCTAACGTGTGGGTACATGTGATCTTTTTAAAATGCAAGCACCCAATTGTTATTGCTTATGCCACAAATCGGGTGGTACAAAACTCTTTTAGAAATTCTAGATAAATCGCAATTCATTGAAATTTTCGTTTAAACACTACGTTATTTGCAAGACTATTTTATTTACATTAAGTGACAGTTAGAAACGTAAGCTATTTTTCCCCGCCCTTCCGTTAAAAATCGAACTTTAACATGAACCATAGGCTTACTAGAAATAGGGAAAAACAGGCTTCTCTTAATAATGCACTTTCTTAAAAATATAATTGAGAAGATAAGTTTATAAATAGCTCTCAAAAAAAAAAAAAAAAAAAAAAACTAATGGATCAAAATGCTAATAAAATTGTTATAACATATTTAAACTTTAGTACTCAAATTACACTAAGTTTCAAGATATTAACTGACCATTTCGGCGTTGCGCCAGCAGCTACTATGCAAAACCAACTACGTTAAATATACTTAGTTCAATTTTATAACTTTAACTGGCTACACACAAAAAAAAACAAAAAAACAGGTTTACCACGTTATCTTAGAAATAAAACTTAAGACTTAATCTGATATTTGAAAAATTTATATGTAAATCCAGACTATATTTTATCAATACCATGCAATTTATCATTGGAAAACTTTTTTATTTGTCAAATATTAAATTTAAATAAAATAATAAAAAATGATAGAGGATATAAACAAGAAAAAGTTTCACGAAAATAGAAAATTTTTACAAAAAACGAATGTAACAGATGTTGGAATTATTTAAATCGAATCTCAATAACTGATTACTGTTATTGACAAGACTGGTTATTTTAAGATGAAATTTTTCAGATTTTGGTTTGAAAAACAACTTTTCCTGTCGGTTCCCTGCTATCTAGTGTCAAAACAAAATTCTCTGATCCCTGGGAGCCCTGAAAAAATATCAATAATTATTGGATCACAAGTTCGACACGAATAGCAGATTATTAAGATTCTCTCCTCCTCTACGAGAGTAGAAGTATCAAAATCAATACACTGTGGCTAAACAAATATTGGGTGTGGATGGATAAAAACTTGGTGAAAATAGAATATCTTTTCCAATGGGTAACTAAGCAGAGGCAGCAGCCAAGAGAGGCCACTGACCTAATCTGATATTTTACCCTCAGGAGGGCAAATTTTTCGCAAATACCTTCACGTTCTTACCTACAGCGAATGGCGGGAAGGGAGTTAAGAAATGCTTCATTTTGGTTGGACTGACGGCACTTTTGAAGAATGCCGCGAACAGCCAGTAGACAGAGTTCAGTCTGGCGACGCGGGGGGCAAGAATTTCAAAATATATGCCTCTTTCACCAGAAACCACTGAGATAATCACTGTTTTTATATTTCCAACTAAACCATGGACTGCGGTTACTTATGTTCAGTTAAGAGAATATCTATTTACTTTTAATTACACAAAACTTCAAGAGAGGACAGTAAAATTATCTTGGTTATTTGATTGAAATTCAGTAACGCGCAATTTGTCTTTTTAGAATTGAACCATAAAATTGTAATGCTACAGATTGATAACTGAAATCATTGCAAAAGTAAATTTTACAAAAAATAAAATTATACTTAAAAATGACAAACGTTTAAAAAATAAATATTCACTTATAAAGATGTGTGTGAATTTTATTTTCGTACGAAAATGCTAATTTGGTTTTTTCAAAATTCATCAATAAAGAGGGGTTCACAGCTTGGAAATTGGAATAGAATATAATGGAAACGGATTGAATATTCTTTTAAACGTTAAGATCGACACAACTTGTTTATCATACCTTGCAATAGAAAAATGAAGAGATATGTTAAAATAAAGAGAAAAATGTTGAGATATATTTTTATACATTAAAATCTTCTCTTCTGTGGGTGTTTATTATTAGTTTTCGAAACGAAAACGTTAAAAAAAATCGATTAAGAATACTAAAATCGAAATAAAATTTAGAAAAATTTATGAATGGATCAATCTGATACAATAATAAGTGAGATTGTATAACAATTAAATGGTAATAAAATGAAATTATTTAATTTTGATGTGAATTATATAAAGTTATATAATTAATTATTTTTTAAATAAGTACAAAAAAGTTATTGTAAAAGGTTGCTAATAAATTAACAAAAAAGTCATTTACATTATACGTTACGTTATACGGTTTGACGTTAGTGAAAAATAATGAACCTATATGTTTACGTGCATAAAAACAACATAACACAAACAAATAAATAAGTAACAAAGTGCCATATTTATAGAATTACATTTTAAAAATTAATAACAATCGAAATTTCTTGGAAATACTAATTGTAATAATTTGCTGCAAACGTATTTTCATGGACCTTATTATGCAAACCACAGTTCACACACAGTACTTCGAGTTCCGGGTCTAAATGGCGCCGGTTTTTCGGTTCACTCAGATATTAGATCTAATATGTAAAAAAAGTTTCAATAATTTTTTTTACTTTAGAATTATGTAATAAATCATAATCAAAATACTTATTCAGATTTACGTAACCTGAGTATTTAAACAAATTTATCAAGTAGAGAACAGAATATTTAAAACAGAGGGCAAAAAATACAAATTTAAGAACACGCAAATTATACATTCCTCATTAAGTTGGACAAAACCATTTTTCTTTAAAATAAATTATTAAAGAATTTATAAATACACAAAAGCACATTTAAAAAAAAAACTGCAAATTAGGAAGAAATCGAATTGCCAATTCTATTTGTTAGGAATAAAATTCAAATACATTTTTTACTTATTCAAAAAAACATTTAAAATGAACTTAGTTTTACAGTTTTTTGAGGTATTTTCTTCAATTTTGGGAACATAGTCTGATATGATAGAAGTTAAAATTCAAAAACGAGACGATTAGAGATGTTACATATATCCTTCAACAAATTTTCCATTTATTATATTTTCATAAACTAAAAATATATTTTTAAAAAGGTAATCAAAATATAAAAATAATTTTTTGTAACGTAATAAATTTTTCTTTAAAAAAATTTTTTTTTGCAAGCAATAGAGATAGAAAACTAATTATTAGTTTCATAAATACATCGGAACTTCATAATATTTTGTAATACATAAATTAAATAGAATTTTAAATGTACCATCCTTTGCTTTTATATGAATAGCCCTTTGACATTTAAAACAAGCGATTTAACATTTACTTATTTTCTCACAAATATGAGCCTCGTTATATGCGGGTTACTAACGATCTGGAAAAATATTGACTATTAATATATTATTCGCGTAAACCATCGAAAATTCGATGTTATTTTGCTCGTTTATGATCTCAGAAATTATAAAAGCTAGGATAAAAAATATAATTATGTAACTACTTTAACAAAACAATAAATAAATAAAGCATATAAAAAAAAAAACTATAGATGCACCCCCCCCCTTTGAAATCTAAAATGGCCCCCCAAGACAGAATTTCATACTGAGCAAAGGGAGCAAAACATGAACATAAGATCCAATACATAGCGCATGTATAGAATTCAATTCTCATTGTTCACCTTTTTCTTGAATAAAATGTTATTTACAAATTCTATGAAAATATATGCATCCCTTTATAAATTATGCATAATTCTACATCAGTTGTTGTGAAACAAAAAATCGAATGATTTTCAGGAAAGGATAGAAGCAACAAGAGAAAAATACTGAAATTAATCACCAAGGAAGTAAATGCAGAACAAGAAAAAAATAACAGAAAGTGTTAAAGGAAACTAGGATGGTTACAAAAATATTTTTTCTGAGAAGTTCAAACATGATTAGTCTTCATAAAAATATTTAAAAGGACAGAAGGATATGAATTAACAAGAGAAAAAGTTTTAAACGTGAAATATTTCTACACTAACACTTAGAACTCGGTCAACTGAATCATGAAAACCAATCCTGTTATAATTTTTTCCAGCATAAGTGATATCTGCCTGGGTTACCAGGGGTCTGCCCGGGCCGAATTTACTAGCGTTTGGCGGTACCTTCACAAATTCAATTTTAGGTAAAACGGTAGTTTCACAAATTCAACTTTAGGTAAAACGGTAGTTTCACAAAATACTTTTTTTTTTCTTTAATTTTATTTTTGTATCCCTTTAGAAATGATAAATGTATATTTTTACCATTTTTTTATTTGTTGATTTTTTAATATAATTTTTACTTTTTCACAAATTATGTCTAAATTTTCACAAAATAGGTACCTTTCAGTAAAACCTAGACAGACCCTTGGTTACATTTTTGTTGTTTGAAACTGTTTTAAAATCAGATTAAAAAACCCACTAATTATTTAAAAATTGATGAAATTTATTAATATAGTTTTTATTATAATTACGTCACGTAATTATATTAACACACAAATTATAACTTATTCACATTGGATATAAAAGTCATGGTTTTAAAAAACAATCATTAAAAAAAAAAAATCGAAAAATATGTGAGAAAAAAAAGTGAAAACTAACTCTAGTTCTCACACATAAAGCTTTTAGATGAAAATGCTAAGTTTTTTTTTTTTTTTTTTTTCTTGCCAAAATTTTTTTTACAAAACAGGGGAAACACTTGATATATTTAAAAAAAAAAAAGTCAAATTAATCTTTGGGTAAAAATTTATAATAAAAAAAAGCATGATTTAAGGAAAATTATAAATAAAACAATCTATCATCCCAGTAGGGATGGAGTGATTAGCCATTGACAGAATTTGAGCGGGGGGGGGGGGGCATTATTAATCCAAGCTAGTAATCATTAAGATATTTTTCAAAAACAAATATTTTATAGTTTAGGATATACAACTTAAAGTGGTGATAAATTGGAATTTTTCAAACAAATAATTAGTAATTTTTAATTACCTTAACTCCTGTTTTTTTTTCTTTACAAATTTAGATACTAATTAGATTATCAAAACAATCAAATCTCAACGGACACAAATGAGTTAATCCACAAAAAAATAAGTGCTATTTTGATTTTTTTTTCTCTTATTTACACATATATGAGAGTGAAATTTTCAAGAGATGCGCAAGAACATCACAACATAGCAAACGTAAACATTTCTCAGAGGTAAAGATCTTATGAAGACTCACCCAGTTTACCACTGCAGGAGTACATTCCAAAGAACCGGACGTTGTAGCACATCTAGTTAAAACAAAAAAAGCGATGAGAATCCGCCGTAAGCGTCCTTGTAAACCCCCAAAAATTTTTATTCCAGCCAGGCCTGATAGAAACCTCACACTCCCTTCCTCTCTTCACCCTCAAACATGAAGTTTGGCAGAATGCCAAGAGAGGCCAAACACTAGCGCCTTCTGTGAAGAAAATTTAGAGACCATCATCCTCTGAACCACCATGGTAGCCAAAGACCAACTCTTCGAACAGCAAGTGGGAGGTTTAGGCAATGAATTATGAATGGGAGACAGATGTTTGCGGAGGCAGCAAAAATGACTCACCGACTATACAGTGCCGTTTGCTTGTGGAGCATCGAACGGCGACTGAGATCCCACCAAATGTAAACGACCACTTCCTGTGTGGCTCCTTGGAGGCTCGCTACGTAGAGGAAATCGCAATTAAGCCTTTTTCCTAAACGACAATATCCGGTCGTCTTCACTATTGAAGAATCTATGTACTCGCCCTGACTCACTTATACATGCAACAACAACCGAAGAGATTCAACCAATATCCATTGTGATTAATAAATAGCAGGAACAAATAACAAACACTACAGAAGAAAAAAATCAACAAAATTTTATTTCGAAAGCAGAATATATATAAACAGAATATATATATAAACAGAATTGAAAAAATGTTTTTTAAAGTGCAATGAAAATTAAACGGATAATATAATAAGAAATAAACTTACACATTTTATGATGGTGTAGAAAAAAACTTCCAACGTACATTTATAGTTTCAAAACAGTAACGCGTCGTTGTTTATTAAATAAAAACACCTAATAAAATTAAAACACATTTTAATTCAATTAGTACGGTTTTTAGAAAGAAAATAGACGGGGCAAAGCTAACACGCCCTTGGAAATCGAGATGAGATTTTAAACTTTGGTATCTAAAAAAAAGCCCGCCAACGTCGAAGAGCACGATCCTCCTTCCAGCGAGAAACATTCCCGCCAAATCAAACCGTCCATTCAGGACGCATAGCTCAAAAATCTAAAAAATAAAATAACAAAAAAAGCAGAGAAAATGGGTGTGGAAAACGCCTAGGTGGAGAGAGGGAATGTTCGAATCAGGAATGGAACAGGCGAGAGGGGGAAGGGAGGAGTTGGCGTCGCTTCATTCACAACCGCTCAGTCCATTACAATCCTACAACTACTGCAGCAATGGTGTCATAGGGATGCACAGTATAGTTTAGGGATGGGGAAAGAAAAAGGAACTATAGGGAGGGTTTTAAAAGTTTCTTTTTTTCCCCCATCTCTGTTGACGCACAACGAAAACAGCACTTTCCCGTCATAATTCTTTCCCGCGAAATGAACATCATTAACATACTTGGGCTTCATTACGTTTCAAACATACCCGGCCATTGACCTACATAATAAAACTTTTCTTCTACTACAGGGTTTGTGTGAGAGTGTGATCTTAACCTCTGGACTTGCGCATGAGATCACAGAGTTCACACACATCTCAATAACCGGATAGGATAAAATTCAACTACGACACAACTTGGAAATATTTTTAGCATCCCTAAAATATCCTTAAAATTATTTATAAAACTTGATGACTTAAGATTTCTGGAATTAATTTCCTAGTAATTAAAAAAAGAATTTTAATTTGATACACAATTCCGCTCTAATATTGACATTAAATTGTATAAAAATATGTATATTAAGAGAAACCTAGGTGTAATTATTAATTTTAAAAAATTGAAATAAAAGAAAAGTGGAAAAATTAGATAATAAGCGGGAAAATTGTAAAAACATCATTAAAAAATGACTAAACCAAAATAAATAAAAAGCAACAAAATATGTCTAAATGAAATACGTGAATTAAAAAAGGGGGACTTAAAATAAACAAATATCCGAAAATGAGAAAGAAACTAAGTATTTAAATGTTATGATGTTCGGCCGTATACTCTTCCATTAAAACTTGCAACATATAAAATCAACAAAGACTATCATTTTGAAATCACATAGTATTAAAAATTCAGCAAATGATCAAATTTTCCAAGAAAAAAATTTGACGAAATAATACTAACACTGTACCAAAATGAGGCATTGAATTAATTTCAGAAAAACCTGTAATCACTGCAGGGGTAGATTTGGGCCATATAAAGAGCAACTTTCAGCAAATTAAAAAAATAAATAAATAAATAAAATAAAACACTATTAAAAAAAGCACCATTTTAAGATGTATATTAATTTAACGAACGGTTCTGTCCGTCGCTAATGAATTTAATAACTATTATTCGAATCTTATTAGTTCTTTTCTTTAATAAAATACAGAAGATTAATTTGCAGGATAAGAGAAAAAATAATATATCAATTAAAAGTCTTTCTTCGCCTCTTACTTAGGTGGTAAGTTAATATACTAACCAAAACGATGAAATGTTGCATTCCAATATAATTTTCAAAATCATCACTATTTAAAAAGGCATTATTACAACATACCATAAATTTTTAGCTTCTTTATGGGTTGGCAAAAATTCCTTTCGAAAAATTTCTGAATATTTTTTTGCATATTACTTGTTTAAAAAAATTTCTAATTACAGCCAATTGCAAAGAATTTACGCTTAACAGATGGAATCATATCGGTCGTTTTAGTCATGGTGCAGCTATTTCTCCGTTTACTTATTATCATACAATTTATTATGCATTTTTAATATTTCTTTCATAAAGTAAGCGCACATCGTTTATTTGCTCTGATAAGTGTGTCGTGAATTTATTTCATTAAAATGTGAAAAACTAAATCATAACACAAAAAGCAAGCATTATTGTTTAATAAAGTTTTTTTTTTTCTTCTTTCAAATACGAATTGATTTAATAAAGAAAAATTCATTAACACTCTAAATTACTTTTTGCAATTGATTTTTACATAGATTAGATGAACTGTAGATAGTTGAAACTTCTAAATTAGCAAAATTCTCAACACAAAACTACCACTCAACAACACAAATTTTTAAATTAGATAGTTTTCCATAAAAGGTTACCCCAACTAGTAATAGCCTGTCAAGTCCAAGGAGGGAAATTTTAGGATGCTGGATATGTAAAAATTTGGGGGGTGGCGGAACATGCATAAAAAGCAGGAGAGGGAGAAAAAAAATGAACCAATGAAAGAGGGGGAATGGGAAACTCTTCCTGACAGCGGAAGTTATCCATATAAACAAAAAGGTCATATTTTCAAGGTCTTATAAAGAGGGGAAAGAGGTGCCCTAAAAAAATAAAGGGTACTTTTTTTTTTTTTTTTTTTTTTTTTCAAGGCTTGCATTTATATTTTTACTACAACTTTTAAAGAACAAAAATTTAAAAAAAATTTATTACAAATAAAATCTATAATCAACATATTTTAAATAAAAACTAATGATGGGTTTCCGTAGTTTCCTTCATCAAAATGTACAGTACCTGCACATAATTGGAAAAAAGTCTATAATAAAGTAATCAATAAAAAAATAAACTTAGAGAAGGGTTAAAATTAACAGGTCGGAAATTAAAATAAAAGAATTTATTATTCGATCCATTGTTTTTACGGTAATATGGATCTAGACAATAACTGTGATTAAAAAGCCGAAGAAAACACAAGGAAATAGGGAACTTTTTGGAAGAATATTACTATTGAAAAAAAAAATCGAGATATTTCGGAGAAAGATCTTATTTTAGAGTTAGTGGGCTTAACATTAATATATTTTGCTAAGTCATTAAATTTCGGAGATCTGAATTTATGAAAGTTCCAAATGCGAACGCTTGAAATGAACTGTAAACGGAAAAAAAGAGCATCAGAACAAAAAGCACCGAAAAGAAAAATATTTGAACAAAAATAAATAACCTAACAATTACAGGTATTTAATACCAGATTAAATTCGGCATGCTGGGCCAGAATTCAATGCAATTGAATGATAGTGTTATTCAAATGAAATTGCTACTTTAAAAATTATTATATAAGAATTAATTTAAAGTTAATGGATAGAAACAATTTACACTTCAAAACATTCATAAAAAAAATTGTTATGACTGTTTTACAGCTCTAAATAAATACACTTCTTGCGTTATTATAATAATATCAAAATACTTTTTCAATTAGTGATTTCTTTACCAAAAAAATTTATTAATATTAACATTTCATGATACTAAGATTTTTAATTTATGACAAGATTAACCCCTTAGACACTTTATAGATAATAATACTAGTACATTACATAATTGTTTCACATAAAATTTAAAAATATATATATTTAATGTTTAAAATTGGTTTCCGCTAACTGAACTTTGTAAATCAATTTTTTAAAAAGTATCTAATTACATTGGAATAAATTATTGAATTACATTTTATTCGTGTTCAACTGCCTCATTAAATCCAAGAAATCATTTAATGAGGACTTTTCAATGTTTTTAGTTTATTTTTGTCGTTTCTTCGGAGGCTTTTTTTATTTTCCGAAATAAGACAGGAACAATTTAAATTTGTGTTGGGAATTTATATATTTCGCCAAATAAAATCTTATTAACAAGAAATAAAAGCACGGCATAATATTTTTTAAGAGTTAATTTATTTGAATTCACAACTAATTTATTTGAACTTGGATCAAAAATTTTTTTAAAATATTTAACTACAATTTACAGTAAATTTTCGTTTAGAAATTTGCTTTTGAAAATAAACGCAGGGATAAGAAACCAAAAAAAACGAAAATAGAAATCTAAAAATGTTATGTGTAAAACACTTTTTTATAATTAAATGAAATCTGAAATTTGAGTAAGAAAAAAGTGCATGTATCCATACAATATTATCGCCGTTTTCGTAAAAAATAATGCCATTTTTTAAAATTTTTTGAATATGAATCCAATTTCATGAAATTTTCAATTCCTGTGAATACGAATTGTGATGCTTTATTCACGAGAATAAGAATTGCGATGTGTGAGTTTTCAATGACGTGAACATGATCGTGATCGGCATTTTTAATTGCGTGAATACGGATCAAACGTGATTTTAAGTCCTTAGAATATCATTTAAAATTATATTTACATAAGTAAGAAAAGGCGTAAAAAATATACTTTTTCGGGAACTCTAATGAAAAAAAAAAAAAAATTTCTTTTATTTAAAAAAAAAAAGGCGGAATTCCACCAAAATGCAGGGAAAATAAACTCTTCCCTGCATACAGACATTTTTAATTTATAATTTCAATAAGAAATGTGGCTTATTAATTTCCGTATCAACGCCAAATAATAACCTGAAAGCGCCGGGAAGCATTTTTTTAAAAGGAAGGAATAGTTAATACTTTGAGAGAAATTAGAAATTCACCTCGACGTAAGCACTTGCTTAGTTCAACTAAAAGTTTTAATTACCTGAATGTTATATACCTGTATTATTCTAATTTAATTAATGAGTTACCTACAAGTGACGTAATGTGGGTATCTCGATCCTGATTGGTTGTTGAAACGTGGTATTTTGTTTACGTTAGCAACTGTTCTTTCCGTTCTACTTCGAGTAAACCAAGCCTGTCAAGTATTAATTCTCTTAAGTGACACATTCTAAATTCTTTGACAAAGATTCAAATTCTTTCACCATATATTTACACAGAGACTTAACACAAAGACAGATGCGAAACCATGTGGAACATTAACAAACTAATTACGCATCGAATTTGCCAGGTTCAGAAAACAAAAATATATCACGGTTACAATAAAATACAAAAACAAATAATAAATCTAAGTAAACGAAGTAGACAAGAATAATATTTCAACTAATTCGATGTGTGATACGGCTCTGTATTTAATTAACATTATATAGAGAAACTTAGCTGAACTTTAATACGCCATTTTGCTGATAAGCTGGTACTGACGTCATAGGTCACATGTGTGGGTATGGGAGGTATTCTTCTCTAAGTGCAAGTACTCCAAATGCTGTTTTTTAATTAAAACAATGCTAACTAGAAGGTTACTCTTAAAACCCCCAAAAACTGCTACCTCAGAGTTAATTCTGCATAGCTCATTGGGTATTAATGTATTTTATTCTAGTTTTTATGTAAATGGTGGTACTCTATTCAAAATGAACTCATGAGATGTGGAAGTTACATACTGCGAAACTTCTGCTATAATGTAAATAGATGTTTCACATTGATGCTAATCAGAAAATATTTTTAATATCAAACATAGGATTTTTAAAGGTTTAATTCGTTACTTATCGTAAAAATATTTAACAGTTATTTTTAAATGCTGATTTTTAAAAAAAAAAAAACGTGCTATTTAACACATAGTTAAGCAATAAAGGTGAAAATAGACTAATATTCCTTTAATACCATGAATATTATTTGCAAGAAAGCTAGAAAAAAAGATAATCCAAGACATGTGATTCCCCAACTTAAAACGTGGTCATCATGCAATGCAGGCAGAGTGACTAAAAATTCCTAGTTTATCATAGGGTCGCCAAATCTAATGTAAACACACAAAAGAAGAGGGTCTTTTATCAGTCATACTCAACCATAAATCTGATAATGTCTGAGTGTAGGGCGAAAAAGTTAAGAAGTGATTGGGCAATTACTAACTTATCTCTACTTTTAAGAAAGTGTAAGTAGGCAAGGCGGCATGGTTTTTGAGGACATGTATAGATTTAATTCCCCATTCAACCTCAAAGTTACGAATAATGATATATGGAATTGAAAAAGTATTACAAATATTCGCAAATTATGAAACAACGTATATTTAGACGCATATTTATCAACTTGGAAAAAACAAAATTTTAATATTATGCCTTTTTCTACTGTATAAATGACTCCAGTTTTTTTTCGAATTAGGGAAAAAACAGAGCGAAAAACACAGCAACTATTATATATAATATAAATTCTATTCGAGACACTGATTCCAAATTTAATGTATTCGAAGGTAATTGCATATTTAAAAAAAATATATCAATTTAGATGGAATTTGAATTAATAGTAGTCTTTAAGTGCATTAATCTTTTGATAAGTTAAAAAATAAATATTAACCAAAATCATAAAGTATTTAAATTTAATAAAACTTTTTAAAAAATAACTAGTTGAAAAATATTGTTTGTAGTATATATCAATCTATAATAAGTGCAGTTATTGAAAATTAGAACGATTTCAGAAATGCTTAAGGGTTCTAATCATTTAGTTCAATACTATAAAGAAGTTAGGACAGTAACTTTCCATAATATTCAATATTTATTAATAATATTACTTAAAAAAATATATAATTTCTTTGGAATAAATATTTAAATTATATCAAATTCTATCCTAACGGACAGAATGAAATAGGTTGATAAATTCATATAACTAATAATGAGTTGTTTTTTTATTTTGATGCATCTTCAAAAGTATTTTATTTCTGTCAACTTTTTTAAAGGGTAGTAGTGATGGCAGTTACTATTACTAATTTATTATTTAAGTTTAGTCACTAAAAAAAAAAAAAAAAAAAACAGGAAGAGGCCAAATTTCGGTTTAATTACAAAATATCGAGAAAATTTTTTGAAAAGTTAGAGCAATGCATATAAGCATGTCAGAGCATGAAGTAATTTAATTATGTATGAAGTAATTTAATTATGTTATAATCTTTCAATCCAAATAAAAGAAAAATAAATATTTACAAAAGAAAAAAAAGCTTGTTTCCCGAAATACAATACCGTGCAAATTATTTTTTAAAAAAAATGCAAAATAATAATAATGATAATCAAAATACATAAACAATATCATGGCATCTTATAATTCATCAGCACAAATCAAATTTTTAATTTCAAAAAGAAAAAAAATATTAGTTAAGAAATCAATGATATTAGTGAGGACAAAAACGATAAAGGATTTTTTAAGAGTCTCTAGTCTTAAGTTTATTATAAAATTAACAGAATCATTGACCAGAATTGTTGGCTCAGTTTTCAATTAAAGATAATTTTTCAAAGTTATAACTAACGTCATTATATTCGGATTTCCTTGTGTTTACTACAAAACTTTGTGATTTCGGTTACACAATTTAAAAACTAATTCGATTTGGGACGTTTAATGTTATAAATATTTATTTGAATGAAATTACATTTTTTAAAAAACATTCATTAAGATTTAATTAATTCATTAAGATTTAATTAATTCATTAAGATTTAATTAATTCATTAAGATTTAGAATTAATTTTAAGTTTACTGAGAATAAAATTAATGTTAACTTTTCACACTCTATACTCTTTAACGAAACGATGATTTTTAAGAAGTTCTAAGAATTTTTAAATCCTCATATTTAATTTCTTACAAGTACTGGTACAATAATCATATAAAAATAGAAAACTTCATCATTTCTGTTAATGTAAGTTTCAACAAAGACTATTGTTAATTAGAACATTATATATAAATGCCATTTGGAATATTAGGTAACAATAATTTTGGAACATTATAAATAATACAATTTTAAAAAAAATTAATTTCTAAAAGTTTCATAAGGTAACATTCAATTAAATCCTTGAATATTAATTAATTTTCAAAAGCATTTATATCTAATGGCATCCCGAGTCGAATCGGTTTATCAATACATATAATTTTTTAAGAGGTGCATTTTTTCCACGATTCAAAATTTTAACCGCGAATATTAATAGAAAGTAAAGATGTTTTATTTTAAGGGGGAAATTTTGTAACTTTTAAAATTACAAAATTATCGTATTTACAAAACTAAATCCATTACTAATATTCCATCTTCAAAGCTAGGAATTTCAGAATGATACTTTCAAGTCCAATGAACTCTCTCCCCCCTTTCGAAATTCTATACCATGGGTCAAAGTCAAGGTTAAGAACCACAATCCCTTGAAGGTGTGTAAACTTCTCAAGGACATTTAGCGACCTTCAAATTTTCAAGGGCGAGTTTAAAAATTAGAGTTAAAAATTAAGAGCCTAAAAATCCATCTTTAAATTAAAGTCCGAGTTAAAAAAATCAAAACAAAACTTCAAAAAAAAAAAAAAAAAAAAACATTTCAACGAGTTCAAATTATTACAATATATCACTATTTTGTATTTCATCAAATTATCTAGAAATTAATGGCAAATATTTTATGGTCCGCGAATATGTTTCCGCTATTCTTTAAGAAGTTCTATCCAACCCGCGAGTTTAAAAATTGTTTTACCACAATTTTCAAAAATTATTGTTTGATCTTAACTTACTATTTATAAAAAGCCAAGTTTCCCAAATTTAATATTTATCAGTAAACGGGGGGAGAGGGGACTTCTTTAAATAAAGCAATGTAAAACTAATGCTAAGAGGGGATTTTCGCTTTAATAATAAAAATTTAAAGACAGATTCGATTCGGGTATGTGAACCAAAATTAAAAATAATTGAAAATATATATGGATCTAATTAGACATTTTCTTGAAAGTTAAGAAATTAGAAGAATTAATTTTATATTAATAGATCATATGCGTTATGCTATTGAATATTTAAAAAAAAAAAAAATATCTATAAACATTTCAGGGTGCGTAGCCAAATCTTTCAACAAAAAAGAAACACCTTTTAAGTTTTTTTAAGCACTCAAAAAATATTTTTAAGCACTTACAAAAGGCAAAATTATCAAAGATTTTACATGATCATGATAAAATAACTAGTTTTGTACGCCGAAATGGATTGTGGATGAATGAATTGTGAAAAAGTTGAATAGAACAATGTGAAAACCTCGCATTTGCATAATAGGCAACGAAAATCGGCATGGTAAAGAAAAAAAATCTCATTTTAGAAAAGGGAAAATTAAGCACTTTTTAAAAACACCGCATGAAAAAAGCACCTTGAAGGGCCTTTAAAATATGAAAATAAGCACCTTAAAACACTTTTTAAAAACGCTAAGCACCATGCAATTCACTTTTTTTAAAAACCATTTCTAGATACAAAAAATTACTTAATCCTTGCAAATGCCCTAAATTAATCAACTTTTATAAACATTCAATCAACCTACATTTCATATGATTCTCCGTCACAGGTCGGAAAGAACCGGGTGTTAAGATTCAATTATTTAACTAATTAAGTACAAGCAAACAATCAAGTACAAGCAAATACATTTTTTTACATAAAATATTTTCTGTCAAACGTAAAGCAAGCATATAAAAAAAGGCAAGCAATTAGGACTTATTTTTGGTTAGAGTGAAGGAAAAGTAATATGGACTATGTTTACATAATGCATTTTTTCTTACTTAAAAAAAAAAATTAAACATATATAGAATTGAACTTAGGGAAAGATTTCATTCTGAGTGGAAATAAAGTATTAAGAACGGCAATTTAGGGAGGGAAAAAAAATATTTATAAAGAGATTTTAAACATCTCTTATAACTTTCTGATTTTTATGTTTAAATACTCTAAGTCCTAATACTTTATATGTGATAATTAACCTTTTATGCCATCGTGCTACATATCTGCAATCAACCCAAAAAGTTATATATATTTTCACGAGATAGGTTTGAAGGACGATTTCGGCAATTATTGCAATCGTGTAACATTACGCTTACATTGTTCAACTATTTTCGACTACATGGAACTACCGAGATGGTTTTTAGAACTGAAGATAAATTTATTGTCGTATGCGTTAGTATCAGATAAATAACTCTAACTGAAATTTTTGAGCATTTGAATCTTGATGGCATTTTTCACAATGTTGCTGAAAGAAATATAACTATGAATATTTTGTCATTTAGCATCATGTTGTGGCTAAACAGTAATAAATTTTTATTTTTACAATGTATATTATTTTTATTATTTCCATGTGTTTAAAATAATGAATTTTAATGCCTTGGCAGCAATTATTTTAACAAATCGGAAGCACTGATTTATATATAAAACTTTAATAATCCAGAATTCGATATTAAAATACCTTTTGACTGTTCACTTTGAAAATTGACTTCAATTCGTTCACTAATTCCAGTTGCGAAAGCATTCAAACATGGTAAGTTATTTTATAACCACCCTGTATAATGTTACAGAGGATACAACATTTTAAGAACATACCACTGATTGCGTTTACGAACTAAAGTTTAAATTATAAAAAGTATTTTCTTAACGTTAAATTTTTATGTACTTTTTTCTTTTCCAATAATTAAAATTTTTCTGAAGTGATCGTTTACGTTTCTGAACTTTTAGTATCAAGATTTAAAATAGCGTTGCAATAATTTACGATTACAAGAGCCAAAAGTACACGATATGATATAGCATTCTAAAGTTTTTATTGAAGTGTAAGGGAGCTTATCTTTTCTCCGAAGAGTCGTAGGTTGAAAAAGAGGGGGTTTTCAAGGGGACGCAATGGATTTAGTTGTGACAATAAATGAACGGTACGGAAAAAAATATTTTAATGGACTAACTAATGATCTCCTTTTCGCATACTAGGACACAGTCCTAACGGTTTGAGGGCCTAACCTTAAGTATGTTAATTGATTAGAGCAGACGATATCTTAAATAAAGAAATCTGACACACACATATTAAAAAAAAATAATAATAAAAATTCTTTCTCTCAAAAAATTTACTTTTCCTTCGACGGGTTTGAATTTTCAAAATAATTAGCGAACAACCTGAAAAATATGGTCCCCTCAATGTTAATTTAATTCTGTACGCATTTCGCCAAATCTCAGGAACTAATAAAGCAAATGAAGAAAACTGAATTATTTATCCTACGAAAATACCATCTATATATATATTTCTCTTACATGCCATCAAAAAAAAGCCTCGTTACAACTTCCCGAATGGCAACGTTAGAAAATCGACCAATGATTGCATCTAAAAATGTCACATGCGAAATCTAGCTGAGGTGGCTCAACATATAGCGCTTTTAAAAACGGAAACAATAACCAGAGTGAGCATTATCAGGTTGATCAATTCAGCTGCGGCAAAAATAAAAATAAACAACTTAAAAAATAAAAATGCTGTTGCCAGTCATAGAATTTTTTGAAAGTTAACTTAGCAACATAAATCAAAATTATGATACCTGAGCGCTTGACGTAACAAATCCTTCAATTCTATAAGTGTTGTATCGCCAAATAATTGCAATTTCAAATTAATATTTCAATTCAGTATTCAAAAAAGTATACAAAAGCTAGACGTTAAGAACGTATCCAATGAGCGAGCAAAGCGAGCATTGGATTGCGAAGCAATCCGAAATGAACTGCGAAAGCAGTTCCGGGGGTTGGTTAGCGCCAGCGAGCAGGGGGCGAAGCCTCCTAGTACCAAATAAAATTTTTATTATTATTCATAATTTTTTATTCTTTGCTTACTAAAGATTGATAACTTTTAATTGTAAGGCATGCAAATTTTTACACCAATTTCATTTACGTGACTTTAAATTCATAATGTGAAAACAAATCAGTCCAATAGTTATTGAGAAGCAAAAAATTTATAAATATTACTTCAAAGGGACAACAAAATACGCAAACAGTGAAATTTACATTAAGGGAACAACATAACTTCGAACCACTATCCTCCTATAACTATGGGGATTACATTTTGATTGCAGGTTTATTTTTAGGGTTAAGAATCTAAATACGTCGTAGGAAAAAAGGTATATTTAATTTGAAAAAGTTCCATTTTAGCATGTGATTAACTTAAAATATTGTCCATTTATTAGCACATTCATGATAATCATTAAGATTGGGTCCTAGTACGTAAAAATCCTATCATCAGATAAAAAGTCATCAAGGGTATCGTCATTCAGAGTACAATATCTAGGAATTAAAAATTAAACTGATTTGGTATACTATGCATTCGTTAATAAAATTCTTTAGAATAACATCTTAATTCTTTTAATTATTTTTTTTTACATGTTTTAGTTGAAAAATTAACTATATTGACACCTTGAATTAGTATCTCTACATTTAAGAATTTTCAAACTATAATTTCGAAGATAACTAATTTAGTTTGAAAAAAATTTTTTTTTTAATTTCTTATTACTAATCCTGTAGTTTTTCTCCAATTTTCGGTTGACAGATAGTGGAGGCAAATATTGAGTCCAGGTAATGCACTTCAATAATATTGAATATTAATACATCAAATTATTTTATGAGAAGTAGGCGACAAGAAGCGTTTTCTCTGCTATTTCTTCCTTACAGTACAATCGCATTGTGATTAAAAACGTTAACGAGATAATCATGATGTAACGATCGTGCAGATAAATTCCCAAAATTATCCATTCATCAGGAATATGCTTCATTATTTAATCAGAGTCTCTATTCGACAGCGGCAACAAAAGTATTCAAAGATTTCAAAAAATACTGGTAAAGTGAGAAAGAAAACACGAGAATACTCGTGATCCGTCATTAATGTGATAAGATATAAACGAAAACATTTAGGAATTATTTTCCGATGGCTGATAAAGCTCTTTTTTCCAGACTTTCAGCTTGACTAAGCATGAAATAGCCAGACGAGGAAGTGAGGCTTCCTCGGTTATTTCTTATTTAATTTACTTTTTGAAATCACCAAATCATCTTAACAAGTGTAAATGAATAGCGAGGGAATCTCTTCTGATAGCATTAGGCGATAGTTAGTATTAAAGAAATTAACGGACCGTGTTATGTCAGAATAATTAAGTCTTCACTCTACTTAAGTGCCGTTTAAAAGTTGAACACATTTTGCACACGAAATTTGATACCAAAAAAAAATTTTACTCCTAAAAAATATTTCTTTCAAATCAATTTCGATAAATGAATAATCATAATAAGCTAGACCTAAAATAGCCACTCGCCGAGACAACAAAAAAAGTGGCGACTTAAAATTAACCGCTTTTCGCCAGTTTTCTTTTTTTTTTTTCTTTTGAAAATTGTTTAGTACATCAATGTAGAAAAACTGGAAAACACAATTTTCATTAAAATGACCACACAAAAAAAGTCTTCATTCAAAATTTAATCTTTCAGAATCCATCAATGGAATGGAAAGATTCATGAGGAAGGGGGGGGGGGGGGAGAGATCTTGAGCAATTCACATATTTCAAAGTTGCAATGAATACAATCAAATGAAAATTGACAACCCAAATATTTTTAAATAAGGTTTTTTTGAAGTTAACTAAATTTTGATTGTTGAATTAACATTTTATAGTCGTAAATTATTTCTAATAAAAAATTTTTTTCAGAAAAATTATGTTATAATTTAATCTAAGCAAAAAAAAAAAAACTTTGTAAAAAATAAGCATTAAATGAAAAGGACCTGCCGATATCGGTCACCGACTCATTAGGTTTGAGGAAAAAATGGCTACTACTAACTAAAAATTATTATTAACAGAGCTGGATTTTCTGAGAGGTTTAAGAGAGTTAGTACTTTTTATAACTAGCAATGAGTTTTGAAACCCCAGGTTATATTTAGATCCAACCTATTATAGTTCATAATTTATTTAATCTTTCCGTTGCTTTGGTGTAAAATACTAAAGAAATTGAAATAGCACTTTTTAAAAGAAAATATATTACTTCTAATAACAATATATCGAACAAATTATGAAAAGGACAAGCATTTATGAAATATTGCATTAATATTTCCCTAAATATTGCATTAATATTTCCCTTTAAGCTTTTCAAACCACAATTAACTAACATTTTTAATACAGAAATAAGTTTCCTAATAACAAATTTTTAACGTTAACGCTCATTGCAGTTCTTTTAAGTTTTCATTTCGAAGTAAAACATAAATTGTCTTATTTTATTAGTTTTCAGCTTATTTATATACAACAGAAACAAATTCCTAACTAGACTTGATTATAGCACAAGAACTGCAAATTAAAATTTTGGACTACAAATTAAAATGTGGATAATTTAAGATTATAAAACAAATAAAAATCTTCACGTCCCTAATTAAATATTTAAAAAGTTTTATAAGTAAGAACGTTTACAATTATCTTAATAAACTTGATTTAAAAAATCAGGTTTCTCTGAAAAATGGATGATTATTTTAGATTCCGAAACCGAGAAACAAATTGGGGTTTGGAAGGAAAAAAAATAAATAAAAACTGGCTTTTAAAAAAAAAAAAAAAATAAAATAAAAAATAATAAAGGAATAAATTTAAAACATTTTTTGAACAGATTTATTTTTTATTTTAAATATCTATTTTTCCTTAAAATAAAATATTTAACGCATTAAATAATATTTAACTCTTAAATAGTTTGAAAAGGGATTTCAGTAATCAAAACTTATCTTACAACAATTATAGTTTCATCCCAATTAGTAATTTTAAAATAAATAAAACGTTTTTGGTGTCTACTCCGCAGTCTATTTTTGTGATATGAGAAAAAAAAAAGAGTTATATTACCAACATATTAATTTTAAGACTCGCAATTTTTAAAGAATGCGTAATAAATTAATAAATAATCTAAGAAACAAAAAAAAATGAACTGAAGGAATAGCACTCTATTTTTTTAAACTCTAAAGATATAATTCACCAGTCATTATACGTATGGTTTTAATCATTCTTAATAAACCTTTTAAAATAATATTTTTTTAATTGATATCATTCTTTAATTATATGTTAATTGAAATGACTCGATAGGTTATTATAAGAAACGTTCTATCTCTCCTTTGGCATCATTCACTGCATGAACGATATTGTCATGACTGAGAAAACAATAATATAATTAAGTTTTATATAATTAAAGCCCTTAAAAAAGTTGTGATCTAACATGAAGAAATTACAAATAAAGACAAAAAAAATACAGAATAAAGACCCAAAATATTTCAGGATTTGCTTTATATCTGTTAAATCTTACTTTAAAACAGGCAACATTACAATAAACATAAATACTAACTTCAAAATTCTTGCAAAAATTTTATAAAATATATAAAAACGATATTTGATTTTAAAAAAACTTAAAACTTAAGATCTTGAAAAAAATTTATTATTAATATCAATTGACTTCAAGAAACTAAGAAATTTATAATTTATAGAACGTTTTATTAAGAAAAGGCTTTTGTTTGTTTTTAGTTTAATGTAATGCTTTGTTTAACAGGACATACCATTTATAGAAAAAAAAAATTATAAAAAAGAAATAAAAAAAATCCTTAGGACAAAAGAAAAAAAAAAAATCCTGAACACTTTGAAACGTTTTAAAAACGCATTATCTCTAGGTTGTTAAAGTAAGACTAAATTGTTTTCTGTCAAGGTTAATAGCGTGTGTAAGGAAATTAATAAATTAAAAATTTTAAAGTTAAATGTCTATTTCAGGTGAGCTAACTAGTAAGTATTATATAAATATGAAATCAAATAAAAGAGGAAACAATTTTGACAACCTGAAAGAAGAGCAGTAAAAATTGTTCTAGGAGCTCGGCAGCAAGGCTTGTATGCATGTGTAAGAGGTTATTAAAATGTAAGCATTAGTTTTAAAATATCTATTCCAGGTGCGATAACTATAGTACGCATTATATAAATTTGAAATCAAAATTTAAAAAAAAAAATGAGAACCAGATTGATGACAAAATTTCGAACATAGAAAGTGATCTTATACATACATCTAAATATTAAATTTTGAACATGTTACGCGGAAGTAATTGAGTATCTATATGAAAGGGGGGGGGGAATAAAATTAAAGAAGGGGAATCTTTTGAATAGGGAAAGCCAACCTAAGAAGATGCACGCGCTCAATTTATTGTTGTAACTATAATAGCATCCACATTAATAAAAAAAAAAGGCAGAAAAAATTTGACGCAAGCTGGATATCAGCGCATGCAGATGTGCGCGTGCAAGAAGGCTATACACTCGTGGCTTAACACCTGAATCGCCAGATGAACGGTAATATTCGGGGAAACTAAAAATGTTACTCTCCCCCTCCTCAATTCTATGGGCTGTTCTATTTTTACTTTTCTTCCAAATTAGAATTCTATTTTTTTCCTTACAATGGTTTTTCAGCTGCAAGCTGTTGAACCCAACGCTCCCCCTGAGACATCTAAGGATATTGGTACGCAGCTGCTTTGATTTTTCCATTTAGTATTCCAAATATGCTTCCTAATGATGAACGTATATGTATGCAAACTAACACACTTTTAAGGGTAATTAAAATGCCCAAAAATAGCTTTTTAACATTTGTTTACTGTTGTAGCTAGTCCAGTTGAATAAATAATAAAGAAATGCAGGCATGGACACTGACTACAGTCAATATGTAATAACTGACAATTTACACCTCAAACTTGTACAAAAAATTTGAATTGAAACTGATAGTGCCCAACTAAATCTAGTATTATAAATAGGTTTATTTCATTATAATGAGAATTATAAAACAACATTTATGTACTACCAGGTAGATATAAAAAATACTTGAACAAAAAGTATCACTAAATTTAAAGTTAACAACACTGGGAAATCAAACTTTGAAACTAATTAGTTTCTACAAAAAAAAAAAAAAAAAAAAAAACATGGTTTAGGTTATAAACAATTCTGTTTATTATTTTATTCTTTTTTCAGTCGAACCAAGTCAAAAAGTATCTGAAAATGCTCAGTAGAGCTAGCTGCTGTGCAGATAAGAATTAGCTACTGAGGCAATCCATACTAGTATGCTACTTCAAATTTAAAATCTTATATGTTTCAAATACAGTATTTCAAAAGCAGATTTAAACAAGATATTTTAAAACATTGCAAACTCTTAATAATTCATTTTCTAGAAAAGGAAAAAATTATCCTTAAAGTTAAGCTTAACAATATACTCTCAGTTTTGTCTAAGTTATATCAACAAATATTAGATTTGGGGTTCAATGAAATAAATATCATCGAATGAGGATGGAAACATGGAAAAATATCATTAAAATGTGCAATTTTTATAACAAATAATTGTAATACAAGGTAGAATTACTTAAATCGAATCTCAATGACTTAACTGATTGCTGTTACTGACAATTCTAAGACTGGTTATTTTCCAGGTATGATGCTGGAATCTTCCACGTTATTGTAAAAAATTCAATTTTCCCTGACCCTTGCTTTTTAGAGTAAAAATAAAAATTCCCTGACAATGCAGGGGTTTCCTTGTTCTTCTTCCCCTGACCTTGGGTGCCCTGTATTAGGTATCAAATAAAAATACAAATTTAAAAAATGGTAATGTATTAGATATTAAATGTCACTAGTTCAACTATACTATCATATAATAATTTACATACAAGTGAGAAATACAGGGGGTGGGCAAAATAGTTACAATGAAGTTCAAAGCTTTTTGAGGTTTGAGGGAACAATAAATTATAAACAGAATATATTGTTTTTGAACCCTATACCAAAAATATTTAGCAATGAATTTGTAGCTTGTAGCAATTATTTTAATTATTGTATGCAATAATTGCACACAATTTCGTAAGCCTAACCTAAATATTTATGAAGATGTTAACTTTTTTATCTTTTTTTTTTTTTTGTATTTTATATTTTATAACATTAAACAAAATTTTTTGAGCAATTTAAAATTAGTTACAAGATTATTGCTTTAAGTTTTGAGAAAAATTCATTAAAAATTGCGCAAGATATGAATCAAGTACTTCTTTCATACTGTGCAAAGGCACGGAAAATTCGATTTTTTTTTTTTTGTTTGTTAATTTTATAGTGAATTGTATTTGGCAACCAATAAAAAATTTCCGATTTGAATATCTTAAAATTTAAAAAGTTTCAAGCAATTTTTTAGGTAGAATTTGTACTTTTTCATAGAAACCCAAAATGAAAAGCTTTCCCCAAATTTATAGAAAACTCCCTACTTTGAGGTTTTTTTAAAAAAATAAGTACAAAAACTATTTATAAAATTATTTGAAACTTTTTTAAGATATTCAAATAGGACTTTCCTTATTAGATGCCAAATACAATTCTCTACAAAATTAAGAAGAAAAAATTTATAATTTTTCAGCGCATGTGCAGTATAAAAGTATGCTGTAATCACGAAAGAAAAGGGAGAGAGAGCAAATTTGTAGCCAATAAAAAGTTCTTAGAATAAAACTAATACATGTTAAATAAATCCTTTAGAATATAGATGGACATTTTTATCATGCATTACACTTCTAACAAACAGCCAGTTTCAAATATCGATGACGCGCCACCATTAGAACATTAAAGATGTAAACAAAGATCGGAACACTTAATAAATTGAAAACAAAAATATTTGTCAACATGAAGTTCATTAACCCCGATTTTTAAAAAAAAAATGCATTTCAGAACACTATATTGTTGATAAGCGGTACGCTCACAACACATTATACAAAAATATCGTGATCATCTTGGATTCTTTGTAATATAAAATGAAAACAAATGTGCTGAAGTTAAATGTTTAAACAGGACAACAGTTATAACATTTTAAGACCTTCATGGTCAATAACATTATTTCCAGGAGATAAGAGATTGTAAACAAATACTGAGACCTCGAAGTTGAAACAGAATCTATTTGGTATAACCTGAAATTTAAAAATTATTTTGATAAATGCTGCTAAACAATGACTTTATTTTCTACTCAATTTGTATGCATCTTATGATCGATCGGTCTCTTATGATAAATGAATTAATTCCCTCTTTAAAAGGGTTGTCTGAATCACTCATACAATTTTATAATTAAAATTACGGTTATAAAAAATGTCTGAAGAGGACGCTATACCAAGGGAGAAATTTTTATCGCAAATTCTCTTTCACCTCCATAAGTAATTTAAAATTTCAAGTACAGAAAATGTAAGATCAGACAAAACTTAGAGTAAGCCATGAAGTTTCAAATACTGAAAAGAACTTTTCAAAAGATAAATATAAAAACAAATACCAGGATTTCGCAATGGGGAAGTTCACTTCTAATAATTTCTTTGCATTTTCATTTCCTCAATTTTTTTCGGCAATTGTAACATCATAGCTTACTTCTAGGTATACTTATTCACCTTTTCAATACTTTAAATTTTAAACTAGTTAGGTGAAACAGAATTTTAAATTAAAAGTTACTTTCTTGGATACCGATCTCTTAATTACAAACATCAAATCGCAGGAAAATGTTTACATCTTAGTATTTTTGTAGATGTTTCAAAAAAGTATGGGTTATGTTAAATTTCGTATGAATTATGTTAAACATCGATGCCATCAACATATTTAGGAGAGAGAGTTTGTCTTCAGGAGGGTAAAAAATCAGAATGTTTGAAGCAATTTAAAGTCTATAAGGAAATAAATATGAACCAAAAAAGAAAAATAAGGTAATTTTAAAAATCTTAAAGGCAGTTAAGAATTAAACTTTTAAATTAATTTGAGAATTCCATACGAACTCTGCAAAGGTTTACGGTTTACAAAAGTTATAATTTTAAAAATACCCCCCCCCCTACACACACACACCAAAAAAAATAAAGAATAAAAAAATAAATAAATGCTACTAAGTAATAGCCGCTACAAAGTAAAATCTGCTAAGTAATACATAGACGAATTCCCTACAAATTGGAAATAACAAATAAACAACAAGAAAAATAATTGTTTAATTTTTAACAATGCGAGTAAACAAATGTTAATAACATTCAAAAACCAGTTTAGAAATATCGATGCAAGAAAAACTCGGAAAGTTTAAGCTTCAAAAAGCACAAATCAACATCCAGTTAACTAGCTGCAATTCCGGATAACTCATGCAGTAAAGAAAGCAATGAATTAGAAAAAAGAAGTTAATATATAGTACATGCCCTTGAAAAACAAACAAACAAGCGGCATTCTCAAGATTCCTTAAATCTAACTTCGTCTTTAATGATGGTTATGAAAAGTCTTATCTTTATGTATTAACTGCCAGCCTTGACCATATAACAAATACCAGAATGATAACAATACTACATTAGGGACTATAATAGGAGAGGACAGAGCCGACTAAGTATTGTTTGTGGTTACCGGTATAAGGGGGAAAAAAGAACTAAAAGCTTCCACAACAAATAAAGGATAAAAAAATTTAACTTAGTTCAATTTTACGTAAAATTTATTATTATTATTAAGAAAGATAGATACAATTGCCACTCGTAACTGGGTTTGTGGTTATTCCAAATATTGCTGATAAACCTTAAAAAAATTTTAATGGGAAGATGTAGCATACTAATATGATTCAATACAATCTAAAACAGCAGAGACCTCGGAGACCCCGTGATCCTTATACGGAACCCTAGGGTTCAGCGAAACACCTTTTGGGGCTATCAGACCTTTATTGACCAAATTCGCAATAACAGAATCATTTATAAATGATAACATTAAAATTTCTTGCGATTATCTGACTCATGACAGCCGGATATCAGTATCAAGTCTACTTTGACACTTCTCGAAATTTATTATTAATTGAAACAACAATCGGAAAGATCAGAAATACTCAGCGGTAATATTTTGTATGTTTTCTAGGAAAATGCCGGTTCTGAAGCGTCGTTCTCAGGTTTTCCTTCACTTTTACTTAAATGATTAACTATTTTTCACCATTTTTTACTTCGATGGAATTTGTTAGAAAGCGGAAGTATCAGATGGGATAAAATGAATTGAAAATGAGCAGAACTTCAACAGCAACAGAAATTTTATATATATATATATTTTCATTTTTAAAAGCATTGAACAATCAATGAAGGAAGCAACTTAAATTTGAGTGAACCTAACATTATTGGCATTAAATTTTGAATTATAATAGTTTCACTTTAAGATTTCGAATTGAAAACTTTCCTTCTTTTTAATTTAGGTAAACAGGTTTTAACGCGTCTTATTGTATGTTTATACTTGCAATGCCGTGAAGTAAAAAAAAAAAAGCTATTAATTTCTTAAGCAGATATACAAGTACTCATATTGTTTATTAGAATCAGAACCTTCTAGAACCGATGCGATCACTTAAGACGGCATACTCCGTATTTATTAAAATGTGTTATAAGCCAATCAAAACTAAACGAATCACAAATTTACCAAATTATAATATGCTAAAGAATTATGTTTCTTCATACAGAATTTTTTCAGACAACAGGGCTCGAATACAGGGCACCAAACTACTTTAACTGGCTCGGACCAATATGAAATAAAATCCATTAGTGGCATGGACAGAAAACCAATCATCTTTAATCAAACGTACTGCAATGATATGCAAATTAGGCTTTTTCGTTTTTTGCTTTAATGTTTGGTCTGAGTTCGGAAATATTACATATTCTTTGAAATTTTTCAATTTAATGACTTTTATTTTACTATTAATATGCAATATAATACTCTATTCATGGTAAATCCAAACATTAATCCATAATAATATAAATCTTAAAAAAAATTTTTTAATTAATTAAAAAAAAATTGAAATGAAATATTTCTAAAATTTGCATAGTTATTTATTTATTTATATTTATTTTCTTAATAAGGGCATACATATATATATATATTTTAATAAGGGCATATCTAGACTAGTGAAATTTTCTAATTACTGACTTTTGGACCAAATATTAAATTTCCTAATTTTTACCACAGGACCAGATGTCCTAGATCCGTTGAAAGGAGCGGCACTAAAACGTAAAACCAAATTCCGTTTTCAATTGAAGAACAAATTTTAAAAATGCATGAGTATCACTGTTAAATTTATTAGGATTCTAAAAGTAACATTTCATCAAACTTCTAATGATATTTAAATTACATAGTTTCAAATTCATATGAATTCTAATTCAAATCAGTTTTAATATAAAAAACCATTAATCCAACTTATAACAAATTATTAATTTTAAGATCTTTCAGAATTCAATTTTTATTTTTGCACCATCTGTTGAAAAAATAAATGAATAAATAAAAAATAGAACGAAATTAGGTTTAAAATTTGCTGTTCTCATAGTCCCTAAAAAAAATTTTTTTTTAATAATAAATAAAGAAAACTTTTTTAAAAAAAATTGAGGAAATTTGCAGGTGCCGAAATTTGATACTGAAAAATAAAATATTAGAAATATAATAACTTATAACTCATAAAAAAAACACATTATTTTTGGACTGTTACGTTAATAAAGCGTGTCTGATTTTGTGTTCCTTCTAAGTTAGGATATTTCAGAAAAGATATTTTTGGTGGGAGTAGACTAACAACTAATTTAACATCATGTTTTTTTTCTTTGTCTCATAAATCTTGATTCGTCATAAGTTTAGGGACTGTTTCTATACATCTAAACTGAATTGATTTTTCAAATTACAGTGTCACAAATGACCTCTGATTTTAGGAGCAACTAAGCAGAATACATTATTTAACAATATTTCCAAATATTTTAACACTTGTGCAGCAATATATTTAAAATATTTCAAAACACTGCCATATATTTTATATATATATTGCTAGTATTTTGTGAATTCAATTCATTCAATCTCACTACATTCGTTAAAAAAGGGGGCTTAGAAAGAAACCAGATAAAAACAAATTTATTCTAAATTGGAATTTTTAAATAATAAATTGTTGCGGTAATACTTTATTTAGTCTTAACAACCTACATATAATTATAAAAGAAAAATTTGTCTGCTTTCACTTTGCCATCATATAATTAGTTTATTTAATTACAAAACATTGGAAAAAGTATATTTAAAAAACAATAAAAAAGAAACTAAATATATATATTTTTTAAATTCTTAATTTGTAAAGTGATAAACATCACTGGTGATCTTTCAGAAGATCAAAGTTTTCAACCTCTTTTGAACACTCTAGCTTCATTTAATGTAAATTTAGAATTTTATTGTAAACCACAATCAAAAAGAATTTTGAGACAAGACAATCTTAAAAAAAAAAAGGCTCTTCAGAGAATCCATTAACTTATATACTTAAGCTAGATCTATGTAACTTTAATGTAAATATTTACAGGTGAAAATATATTTTAGACCAAAAACATGAGCTTATCTAATATGTGTAAGTGAGCTAACAGCAAGTTATGTAGGATTTTAAATTTCTTATCCTTTTTGATGAAAATGTAGGATAACAAACCTCATTTATTTTTAAAAAATTTTAAAATTCACTACACTAAACTGATTAAGGATAGGGTTCATACAGAGATCAGAAGAAGAAATCCAAAGAGTCCAAAATTTAAAAACTTTGAGTATAAGATAACTAGACAGTTTTATTTTTTTTAATTAAAAAGCAGTTAATATAAAGAACTTGCAAAAATGTATATTTTGCATAAGGTATTTTTTTCTAGCCCTTTTGTTATAAATTTTGATTTTGTTAAACTTCATCAAGTAAAATAAAGTTATCACTTTCGCACATATATACATTTTCCAGTTTCAAATATTTTAATAAATCTTGTTTAAGTACATAGTACAGAGATGCAGGGGTCTGTCTAGGTTTTTCTGAGAGGTACCTATTTAGTGCAAATTTAGACATAATTTGTGAAAAATTAAAAATTATATTTAAAAATTAACTCAAAAATATGGTAAGAATATGGATTTATAGTTTCTTAAGGGATACAAAAATAAAATTTGTATAAAAAGTATTTCGTGAAACTACCGTTTTTCCTAAAATTGAATTTGTGAAGGTATCGCTAAACAGTAGTAAATTCGGCCTGGTCAGACCGCTGAGATGTTAAAGATTAAGATATACCTAAACCTACCAATCTTATATTTTTAAATTTGAATACATAAGAAAAAAACATGTAAAAGAAAAAAAAATAACAGCAAATAATTTTAATAACTCTTGCAATTCAATTTTTTTTTTTTTTTTAAGTTCTTCTTAAACTATTAGATTTTAACAGCTAAGTGTAAGTCATATAATTTTGCTTTCCTGCTTGGACAGCAAATTCATCAGTGGACTTAGTAAGTTCATCTATGCAACACAATAATCTAAGGAGTTTCTAAGGAATAATTTGGAAATCTAAGTTCCAAGTACTTTTTGGAGACTTTTTTACTTTCAAGGAGTTTTGAAGGAGTATAAGGAGTCTGTACGAACCCTGTTAAACTGTTGCAATCAAAAACTTTTAAGGAATGAGGTGTAATATGAAATACCCTATTTTAAAAGAAATTAACATTTATCTGAAAACTATCTGAGCTTTCATAAGGAAAACAGGAAACCATAAATATACAAAATTAAAACTTAACACTACGGATGCACAGCCATTTTTGTATAGTTGGCCACAAAAACTAGAAAATAAGTTAGGGGCAACAATAACATAAAGCTGTAATCTTAAAAATTCAGAGTATTAAGATACTTAAATACTAATTTGAATAAATTACACATGCAAGACAATTTTTTGTACAAAAAAGAGAATTAAGATTAAATAAATATGATCTAAATATATTAAAACAAATATAGTTGGAAGAAATAAAAAGCAAATTAATACTAATTTAAGGAGGAAAAAAAAAAAACTTGATAGTTTGTTTTATTTACTTGATATAGTGATTTATTTACAAATTTGTGTGATTGAAATCCCATTCATTTATTTGTACTAATTTGTAAAACATCAATTTTTACAGCTAACAATGAACCTATTCCGATAAATAAAAACTTGCAAAATTAAATGGTAAAAATGATACTGATATTGATCAGCAACTTTCTTTCACAAGAAATTGCAAAAAAAAAATAATGAAATTCATTTTTTATCAGTATATAAGACAGCCCTAAGACCACTTTTAGTCTGCTGGCTATAGGTTGAACATCCCTTCATCAAACCAAATAGATGTTAAAAAATATTCACATTTAAAAACTGAAAGAAGGCAAGTATGGAATAGGAAAATATGAACCCATCAATATAAGAAATCAATCAATTTTGATCATTTTTTTAAAATCAAAATCAATCATTAAATATTTTATATATAAACAAAAATGATTAGAACATAAAGACTTTTCTAAAATTTTTACCAATAATGTAAATTTTTATCTACCTATTGATAGGCTACTATGTTACATTGAGTCACCAATAATAGAATTTTAAAAAAATAGGACACCACTAATTTTTGAATAAATTTAACAACAGCTTTAACAATTTATTTACATTTTAGTAAACTCTTAGTGAGTTTGAAAAAGACAGCTTTATAATTCATGAGCTATTAATATAATTTTTGCTACATTTGATTTTTACACTAAAGTGTAATTACAAATCTGGTTTCGGTTAAGCATATGATTATAAGGAACACAGACACTAAAATTAAAAATTTTGCAAAATGTAACAATTCAAAGCAAATGAAGAGCCATTTTTTAAAAAAATTACTGCCTTGAAGATGTGTAACATTTAATTTCTTATTTTTGCACGAATATACTGAAAAAATCGAATATTTCAAGAAAAATGTTTAGTTTTGAGATCATAATTTCAGGTTGTTTAATAGAGATTAAGCAACTTTCTAAAAATCAATTTTACCCTAGCTTTGAAAAATTTGCATCATTTAATGAATCCTCAACATTAAGGAAAAAAAATCAAATTACCGATTTTTCTAAATTGCATTCCTAATTCTGGACAACACATCAGGATATCCAATGCAAACATCAAGCGAGTAGAGGGTGAGAATCCAAAAGACAAAAATTTATATTTAAAATAAAATCAAAACTGAAACAATTCAGTTATACTCATTCGTAAAGTAAGTAAAAACGGAATAACATACTTCGTTTCATCCCCAGTTTCTGAAAATACGAGAGTAAATTAACGGCACTACGCTCCGCCCATACGAGGAAGATTGTCCAATGAAAGTCAGTAGAGAAACGAAACCAGCAAATGAAGAGGAAACCTGCCATCTGGCAAGAATGCTAAGTTCTAACTATACTCCCAATTTTCGGGAAGCGCAATTTTAGCATTTATTATTATTAGAGTAAGCATTTCATGCTCTATTCTGGAGGGTAAAGGGGGGGGGGATGAGGGACTTGGGAGAGAATATAGAAGGTAACTTTTTTTTACCAAGGTCAAATGTAAAAAAAAAAAAACTAAATTCTGTACATTCAATTATAAAAATATAAACAATTAACCCCACGAAATTTAATTTGAATTAATGACCCACCTTAAATTAAGGAGATCATATAGAAGTTTTAGACAGCAAAAGCGGTTAAAAGATCTTGAACTGAAAAATAAGTACGCATAGAAAAATGAAATTTTGCAAGTTAAAGTAAACTATTCTTTAAGCGCCAGCACAGAAAGTTGAAAACTAAAATTGTCCAAGAAATTAACATAATTTCTTCTTTCAAAAAAATTTTTTTTTTTAAAAATAGTCTGAAAACATTTTAAAAAACTAATGTCTAATGCGAATCAAATTTAAAAAATAAATTAAATTACCAATATCTCCAGAATAAATTCTAATTTTTTGGATAATATGTAAAGATATCCAATGCAAATATCATGGGCGTAGGGAGATGGCTCATGACGTCTTCTAGAGTTGTAATCCATCTGCTACATTAATTTAGCACATTCATTATAAAATTAATAACGAATGCCAATCAAATGATAGGCACATGGCAAGAGCATATAATTTGTAGGAACAAATTTTCTTTTGCTTTAGACTATTTAATTATTTATTTCTCTGGGATTTTGTGAAATTAAAAGCATGATTACCTTACTTTTAAAGTTTCATCTAAAATAGAAACAATAAGCGTTTAAATTTAAGACTGTGTTCAGCATGACGTTAACAGCAAAAAATGCTGTTTTCCTAAAACTGCAGGCTGTTGTTGAGCTTTGAAAAAATTCACCAACCGCACTATTTTCGATATTTTAAATAAGATATTGACCTGTTAGTACCCAGATAGATTGGTTAAAGCCAAGATGCTGCTAATCATTAGGAATTAAAGAAAATTCATGTCACATTTGAGAAAAATCAACATAAATTAATAGATTTCTCTTCATTCGCAATCACACTCTGAGATTTTCATAGGTTATTGTCGTATTTGTGCCTCGTTAAAGTGAGATGTAAAAACTATGATTTTTTTTATTTAACATCTTGTTTACTCATTTGAGATTTTAAATTCAGACTGTGAAATAATTTTTACTCTTAATAACAGGAATGGTGAAAACATAAATACTGACAAAAACTTTGAAACATATTGAACGATAATAACATTTAAGTGAGCCGCAACTTTAATATGATGCTAATGGAACCATTTTATCTTATTTCTTAAACCTCATTACAAGATACTATAGCACAATTTCAAGGGAAACATAATTCAATATAAATCTCTCATTAAGGTACCAACAAATTCTTTCTGTATTGTGGGTTCGACAAAGAACCATTTCTTTAAAGAGATTCGAAATTTATTGCCTGAATTATAATCCAAAATAATTTGCTACAAGCAGGGCCCAATTAAATATACAAAGTTGCCAAAAATCGCTTTATCTTCTCAGGTAAACTTTCCATGCAACTTCATTATTTTTCATTTGAAAGAATTTTAACAATTTATCCTTGACTATTCTAGATACTTTAGTTATTAGTTACTGTAACACTTCAAAAGGGAATAAAATGAAAAGAATATTTTATTTTTAATTGTCAGGTCACCCAAAACCAATCCGCGTAACTTCTATAAAAATTGCTGCATAACTTATAGGGCCTTAACTATAGGTACTTAAAAGGGGGGGGGGGAAGCAGAAATTCTTTGTAAGTTGGAACGACGAGTTTACACAATAATATATGGGTGATTCGCCAAAAAATTATTAATTTTATAAAAAATTAAAACAATTTCCAAAGTACAAATTCTTAAAAACGAAAAGGGTTTTAAAAAATCTGCAAAATTTGTATACTTACTCTTTATAAGGTGCTATAAAAGAGAAAAATAAAAGGAACTAACTTCAATATTGCTGGCTAATAAGTCAATCTTATGGCTCAGAAAAGGCCGGGAGTGACATTTAGGTCTGCAACTAATTTAGGCTTAAGAAAATTTATTAGAATATTACATTTATTACACATTTTGATATATATATATATATATTTATTTATTTTTTTTGAAATATTTTTTCATGCATAATAAAACTGTTGTATTCAAGCATTAAAAAACTAACTAAACGAAAAAAAAAGGCAGAAGAACCCCCTTCGGTTGACTAGTATAGGAGAATAACAGCAAAAACTGTTACACACATCAGAAACTTTAAAGCTATGATAAGAACATCAGGTAAATCAAATTTATAAAGCACTCAAACCAACAGAAATGGTGGGAATAAACAGTATTGCGGGCAAAAGATAAAAAATCCTCTTTTTTCATAAAATAGAAAAATTCTCTGAACTAAGAGAGGCAGGAAAACCTTAAGACCAACTTTCAAATGATATATGTAGTAGTTAAAAAATTAAGTTAAAAAAGGTCAGTTAAAAAATTAAAAAAATTATAAAAAATATTATTTTACACTTTCATACATATAGTTTACGAATGATTATTAAAATATTAGAGTAAAATTTTTTAAAAAATTGAACAAAATAAGACAAAGCTTCGGACATGCCATAGAATGATTTTTAGGTTAAATTTTTTTTTAGGAAAATGTAAATGGTTTTATCTATATATGGAGGGGGAAAATTGCGTTTATAAATATAGAAATAAAAAACAATTGTAGTTTTGTGATTTTTTGTTTGGACATGATGTTATTAGGTTTTTAGAGAATTACCCATGCATTCACCATTCGTAAACCCATTGTGAGACCAAAAGAATATATTTTAAATTATTAATTGTTTTATCTTAGAACTTAGATCTGCGATAATAGGAAAAATTATTACAGTATAATGAACTGAACTGGTATACATCATTCAGAACATAATAATAATAATAAAAAAAATGCCAGACTTTTTCTGATCACGCAGCTAGAGAAGGGAGAGAAAAAAAAAGTAAGAAAAACATTTCGTATAACATAACGTTGATAACAAGAGACTAACAGATACGCACATCATTGCTGAAGAAAAAGTAGAGAAGAAAAAAAAAATATTATAAAAATAGGAAGGAAGAAAATAAGATGGCGTAGTCTTGATGCTATGTTCGGGAGTACGTGTTCAGAAAAACTGCCAAGCCTGGTAGATTCGCCGAAACACATTTTCCATCTTTTTTGGAATTAAAGGTTTTTCTTCGCCGTAGTAAGAGGAAACGCCAAATTTTCTGGCCAGATGCCCAAACACCAGCAGGCTTGACCAAACAAATAAGCTCGCTTGATTCACCGTTCACATAAAATGGTCAAGAAAATAAATTATCGCTCAAAATATGCTATTTTAAAAAATTTTTACTCCAAAAGTATTTTAAACTGTCTTCAGATAAAAAGAGTACCAATATTGGTAAATGGTAACATGGAACCAATAAATAGAATTAAATTATTCAATAAAACATATAAAAAATAATAAAAAGGAAGGAAGGAAAGAAGAAAGAATATTCGAGGAATATGAAATTTCGAATAAGAGAAATCTAAAGAAATTTTTAGTATTTACCCAAATGTAAAAGTTTAGTAACCTAATAATATCTAATATTACTTGTTTTATGTTTTTTTTATGTTTAAATTTTCACATCAAAAATAATAAGATTACCAATAGTAGCTGGTTTTGTCTTCTCAAACTTATATGTCATTAAAATGAAAATATTTAAAACACATTTAGTAAATCATGAATATTGAATCCGACAGCCTTGAATCTACATAATCCAAGCCTACATAAATCTGCGAAATATTTAAAACTAATAATTAAATACAATAATAAAACAAATTAACAATTTATATTTAATAATGAGATTCCAAGCGAATTTTGGAATGCAGGTTATTCATAAAATATATTATACATAAAATCTCTTTCCAAGAGATACCTTAACACTTGGTAATGGACAAGCCGATATACTTGCAAAAAAGGAGCCTAGGTTGTCTAAAGACCTTAAGAATTCCGACCTCTCATTCATTGAGACTTTTAATCAATTTGATATTAAGCAGAACTTTAAATTAAAAAAAAATAAAAGAACAGAGGCTTTGAAAGATAAGTGCTGAACAATCCTTAATGAAAACAACTGTTCCAATTGCTCATAGAAAAGGTGGCTAGCTTTAGGCATTTAACCTTTTTCGTATCGGCGTAGAAGATTAACCTGACGGTTCTTTGTGACTCCAGTCTTCCTCTGATTTTTAATTGTACAATTTAAAAAAAATTTGAGAGCATATACACTGATGGCATAGGTGCTATTGTTTGTAATAGTATGTGGCATTTGCAAAATAAATATTCAATAATGATTTTATTTTTTTATTTAAAAACGAATTCCGAAAAAATTCTTAAGCGTTGAGGTTATTGTATGATACGAATTCCACCACTGTTTGAGCATTGTTAAATTGTTGTTTTACACATAAAACACTCGAGTTGATGATTCTATTGTAGTTATGAGGTATTTTAAAAACAGAAAGAAAAAAAAACTTTTGAGTGTAATGGAGACATAAAAATAAAAAATATAATTGTAATTGGTTTCACTAGCCAGCCTTTCTTTAGTAAATACGAGTGTACTACTGTATATAAAATGTATATAAGTGTAATTAAGCACTGTATGAATATGTCGAAATTAAACAAAGCATTTTGGCATCTAAACAGATGCGATTGAAGGAGGAAAAAAAAAAAAAAAGAATTCAAGTCGATAATCGCAGGATCACATCCTTCTTACGATCCTTATATTTGTTTGAATATTTCTATCGACAAAGGCAATGTTTAAAAACGACATTGTTGTCACAAACAATGAAACAAGTTAAAATATAAAACTCAGAATTCCACACCAACAAAAAATCTTGCTTCATTGAAGAATTAAAATTGGATATAAAATATAAATAAAGAGCACCCAGTAGAATAGTATATGAACTCTTACTTAAAAAGCTTTTGGCTTTAGATCATTTAGCTTAAACTTTTCGACTCAACCAGAATCCGGTAAAAAATGTGAGAATTTAACATATCTATAAATAATATTTCAGACATCAAAAACCAAAAAACTGAAAACTAGAAAAACTCGAGTTAATGAATAACAATTGGGTATCTGCAAGTGACGTCACCGTAAATATATCGTGCCATTTGTCGATTCAGAAACCAATCATATTTGATACACACTATTGACGTTGCTTACAGGTATCCAATTAAATCTAAATTAAAACACATGGATAGTCAAAATTACTTCACATCTTCTCAAGTTGCTAATACCAAATTGTAAGCCATTAATATAATATCTCAAGAAACATAACTTATTTTTCCCGATAGAAGAAAAAAAATGATCAAGAAATAAAAAAGTGTATTTTTTTGAAGCATTTCAATTTTATTTACTTAAAAGATATTTTGCTTTTATTCCATTACCAAATAATTCAATCTCGACGAAAACTACATATAAAGAAAATCCCTTTCTTTTATCAAGATGAGTGAGGAAGATCACTAGATTAAAAACTAGATTTAAGAGAAGATAAGAAAATTCAATCTCGCGCATTTAAATAGTGAGTCTAGTTACGGTTGAACTTACGAAGGCGATAAAAACAAAAATTTCCAATATAGATAAGATTCTTGCAATATAAACGATAATCACAATTTCAATCAACTACATTAAAAAAAAAAAAAAAAAAAAAAAAAACTTAAATATCAGACTTACTAAAAAACCCGGAGACCAATTTACAGATCCTGAAACCTGTATTTGGTAAAAGATATTTTTTTAAAAAATCACATTAAATTTTTCTAAAAAACAGAAGAGTTTTTAAAAATAAAGTTAATTTTAATTAGGGCTTCCTCAAAATAAGTGATTTGAATGCTCCCTCCCAATAATTGAATCCACAATAAGAACTCAACTACATCAATATGAAAAATTAAATGACCAACTGTTACTCAAATGGATAAAGATGCTAGATTTTTACGATTATTGGCATTTTGCCAAGAGATTCACAAATTTCTACTATCATTTCGATTTTTTTAAATATTTCACCTGAAAAAATAGACTACTCAGAGTAAACAAAACCGGATAAAATTGTAGGCGAAAAATTTAGAATTGTCAGCAATTAAAATAGGTAAACAAAATACAACCATGCCGAATTACTAGTACGGAATCGCAAAAGTGGAACATAGTAGTTGTAGTAGTAGTAAAGCGCACCCAGGGGCTAGCGTATATAACGCCATCTTTTTCACTTCCAGCCATTGATTTCTTTTAGGGATACGCCCATCGCCCTTGCTCCTACTGCTCCCTTAGAGAAATGGGATGGTTAGAGGACGAACACATGATTGAACCACCTCCTACCTCACCCTCATCCCTGCGATAAATGCATAAATAGAGCTTTATGCAGCTAGGGTCAGTTGTTCGCCATATTTGGAAAATTTTCGATGCCGCTCGCAGCTAATAAAATGAATAAATAATGAAAAAGGCAAGCTATTATGAAATTAAATAAGCTTGATATTTGCAATAGACATTAAATTTATAAGTACTACTTGGATTTTGCACTAGTGAAAGCATAATTAATTATATCTAACTTTTAAAAGAATAATGAATAAACTAAAATCGAAGGTCAGAAAAATTACGAATTAAAAAATTATGTATAGAAATGGTAACGGGATCATAATAATATCGTATTGCACAATCACTGACGTAATCATGAAAATGAAGTCAACAAAACGGACATGGCACGTTAGTGAATACTGCTACAACCGTGCAGATTCAACAAAGCACAGCTATAGAATTAAGGTTTGAAACTATTAGCTGTTCAAGTTCAAAGAATGAATATTTTAAAAACAATCCTAACGTTGATAGTACCTAAAGAAATAACGCTTGTATAACTTTTTAAACAATACAAAGCTAAGGTTTATTTTTACATTTGTCCAACGAAATGACGTCTGGAAACTCAAGCTAAGTAAAATAATTAAAAATTGCTTGGTGTTACTAATCTAAAGATAGTACTATTCAGACAGGTCTTCTTTGAAGTGAATCGAATTTGCTGTTCAGTAATCCGCAAAGCATTTAATGAACATTAGTGATTAGTCTTGTTCTTTAATTACTGATACATATTTCTTTGCACTATGAAGATAACTTCAATGACTGGACAAAGATAAATGCATAAAACAAGAAAACAGCTTTTATAGCGATATAGTATTTCGAAACAATGACAAAACCATCTCTATTAGTAGTCAAATAAACCACAGAAAATTAATTAAAAAATATAATCGTTAAAAGAGACTAAGAGACCTTCACACTTGGTGATCTATTTAATATTAGGTTCATTCAATATTAGGTCCGTTCCCCAGTACGATGCCGCGTTTTCGAGGGTGGAAATATTCTTTCCTTCTCTTTTTGTAATCAATAAACGATTTAGTGTAAAATTCAAATGTTTTGAAAACAAACTTTTCATTTCAGTGCAAAATATTTTCCGAAGTTGCATCAAAAATATTTTTTATCACCTTTTCATCAAAATAAAGATTCACATAACTCGGATTTAAAGCCTCAGAATTTGATGCATTTAAAGTAGAGCGATCTAATCTCATTCAGGAAGAATGTTTCCTAAGTTTGTAAAAATCATCATTATTCTTTAAGATTGTGATTTATTTATTTTTTCTTGTAGTTTAAATTTTCAGAAAGAAATGTTTAAAATATTGATTGTGATTCACGTGAAAATTATGGACTGAATCGATAAAAAAAATCAAACGTTACATTATTAACAACCGTTAACCGTCAAGCTATATGCTTTTCAAAAGTCAACGAAATTCGGAGCGGGCTCCAAAAGCTCTGTGTTGTGGACCCAATCATTAAAATGTAACAAAATTAAGGCTTTTGGGAGGGGGGGGGGATAATCACAGGTAAGAGATCTTTTCTCACCCAGTTCGAAGTAACACAGCCTTAATAGATTCTCTTAAATTACCTTTTGTTTTTAATCATTATAGCAAAAATTATTTCCAATCACTTTCAGCTCTTATTTGCATATAAAGAAATCTTTAATACCGAAATGGTCGTTTAGTTTGGCTACTAAAAAATCATAAAAAAAAACAACAATAAGGAAAAGAAACTTTTTGACTTAAACAAAAAATTGGTTATTTTATAATACAATAATTCAGACAAAAAATTAAATAAAAAGTTACCTAAAAAAATATGACTCCATTTAAAAAAAAATAGAAGTCCTCTATAACTACAGACTTAAAAATTATTAACAGGTTTAAGGTATAAACAAAATCTTACCTTATTTTTTATATTCATACAAATAACTGATTATTAAAAAAAATTAAAAATGGGCAAATGTAATTATCAAGAAGTAAGCACCGGACAAATATAATAATAAACACAATAGGAAACCGGAATAGTTAAGCAGTAAAATTTCGAATATATATTTAATGTTAAGCTTAGTTCAGATAAACTGAATTTAATAAGTCATTTAACTTATTAAATTGCGAAGACACGAAACATTAGCACACAAACGTAACACCTTAACGCAATCGCACACCCAAAATTAAATGTCGAGCATTTCACAGCTAAATGGTAGATACACTAACTAAATGGTAGCACAGCCAAACGTAACGAATACAAAAAAGCTGGGGTTGGTTAAATATATAAAATGAAATTTTTTTTAAAAATTCAATTCTTACCATAAACAATTTACAACAACAAAATAATTCTTTATCCTTTCGCTACTTAGAGCATTATTAATACACAAAATAGTAGCACACAAAGCCTTTTGACATGGACCCTGCACTGTTATATCTTAATAAAAAATGTGAAACAAAGCAATTCTGAAATGTTTATTATATATATATATATATATATATATATATATATATATATAAATTCTGGATTTCATGAAAATTTTTAAATTCAAGTTCTTTTTCATTATTACGCTTATAAATTAGTTGCAATAATTTAATTTGTTATGTTCACACTATAAATATCTAGATTTATTTGCATCAAATTTTTTTTTATTTTGATTTTTACTATCAACACTGGAATTTATATGATTATATATATTTAATAGTTATTCTTCAAAAATTCAATTCTAAGAAAATTCGATTCTATTCGGATAAAATTCTTCCAATAAACTAATTTTCTTAAGAGTAACAGTAAAAAAAATTCTAAAAATAGTCACTTTCAAATTAAACCTCTTTGTGTTAATCCTGGCTCTTAACATGGTATTTATTTTTTTTTTTGGGGGGGGGGACGTAATTAGTACATCCAGTACATCTTTGCTTTGAAGTTTCGGAAAATTTTATGTAAATCCAGAATCGTTAATCCAAACATTCATATAAAAACTGAATAGTTAAATAAGATGTTACCTTCTATCAATGCGACGGTACAAATTGATAAAATTTGCCAAACTAAAAATAAACCTGTACAAAATGAAATATTTAGAAATGAAATTTTTTATAATACGGCAAGAGTTCAATGCGTAAATATAGGAAATATGAGTGTTTAAAAGATTAAAACCTAATACGTGGCCAAAGAAAATATTGAGAAAACAGGCTAAGTTGAAACACATACACAAAGAAAATTCCTTTCAGAACATAAACGGTTGGTTTTACACCTCCCTCTTGGTGCTTTTCACTGCGATTACGAGAAATTGCCAATCCAGTCTTTTTTTCATTCATAATTCTACCCGAAGGTCAATGACTTGGAAGTTCCAAGAATCGTCATTTCTAAACTCCGCCCATTTTTCTCCAAAGCATTCTTGAAAACGAATAACTGAAATGTACACTGTCAACAATAATATTAGTTCAACAGCATTAGGTTTTAAACTGAAGATTTATCACTAAAAGAATTTCACGTGATATTTGCACATAGAGGCGTTTGAAAAATGAGAAATAATATAAAACCAAACAGAAAGGATAAAAAACTCAATAAAATTTTAAATGAATTATTAGAATCTAAAAATTAAAAACAGTATGGAACAATAAAATGTAGGCTAGCAGATTACTACTATCATATTCAATATAATATAATTATCTCAATAAAACGACAAAAACTTGAATTAGTTAAAATTCAAATACTTATAGTCACAAATTGAATTAGGAACATTTCACATTTCGCAATTGACTTTGTATAATAGTTGAGCTTTACTTAGAATTGGAAACTGGAATGAAAGACTATGTTTAGACTGCATAAATTTCAGTACTTTTCTTTGTATTGCTTAAAAAGCCAAAAACTAACTTCTACTGCCAAATCTCAGCGTAAATGGGTTAACATCGACAAAAAAAATTTTTTAAGCATTTGAAAACAAATATTGGAATGCGTAAAAATGGAAATGAGTCTAAGCCTTCAATTAAGGATCACTGTAATGATAATGGGCTGCCCCTCCTGAATATTACAATTTTTCATTTTAAATAATTGAAACTTTTCATTTCATGAAAATGATAGATGTATTTTTAATCCACTCGCTCAGAATAAAAATTGCCTTTTTAATCATTAATTACATTTATTTATAAATCTTTTAATTCTAAGATTAACTCTTGAAATTTTTTAAATTGATCTTTTTAATTATTTAAGTTAATAAGCTTTAATAATTAAGCATAATTCACATCATTTAAGTATTTCTTATACAATACATATTGATATCATTAATGCAATAAAAAAATTAATAAATGAAATGGGCATGGCTTTTAATACAATAATTTAAAGAAGTTAGCTATTTCAGCATTTGTAAATCAAATTAATTTTACAGGGGAAAAAAATAGGTAATGAGCAATTATATTAACTACCTAGCACCAATTAAATAAAAGGGTGCTAAAGTACTAAAATTCGATTCACTCTGATAAATCTTAAAATTATAAAATATAGATAAAAATATTTATTGTATAGCCACCTCCTCAATAAACTTTTTTTCTTCCTTCAATTTTAAAAGCAAAAATTTATAAGGTTACTTGTTATAAATACCATTCATAGATGGCAGCTGTGTACAACCAATTATTCCATTGGAGTAAATCAAGCTTCTATCAAATTAAAACGAACTCAAAGCAGATGTTTTGTTTTATTGTTTTGTGATTTTATTAATTTAGTGCACAGTAATAAAGCACAGAGTTATAATATTTAATCCACTGTTAATTATTCAGGTTAAAATATATTGTTAAGTAACTAAATGGAACTGAATAGCTTGCATTTTAAGATACAAAACGTAAATTATTTTTTTTTTTTAAATGACACGGCAATTCAAACTACACATTTTTAAATAAATCATAAATAACCAATAACAAGTTCAACTGAGAAATTCCCAATAAGATTTTACTAGGAATTTCTTCTCAGAAAAAAAATTAAAGCTCAAGAAATAAATGTATTTTTTTTAAAAAAATATCTTTTATGCTACATGTTTTACATAATTTTATTGCAAATTATTTACAAGTAAACTTCTTTAAGGATGTTTTTAAAAAATTTTATTTTAAAAAAATTACATTTAAAAAATATTATATTTAAAAAATATTATATTTAAAAAATATTACATTTTAAATGTTATTTAAAAAATAATAATAATACATGATAAACAAATATATATATATATACATATATTTGACAAAATATAAGATGCAAGTTTAATAGAAGATCTATTTGATAAATTTTATTTCCTCTTGAAAAATGGTTCTAAAAATTTTAAAATCAATACTATACAACAAAAGTTTACCTCCCACCAAAACTAACACTAACCTTTCAAACAAACAGTAAATTAGAATTTTTTTCTTACTCTTTTGCAAAAGAAAATTCATAAATCAAAAATCTGGTCAGTTGATAATTAAGTTAAAACCTTATTATGTTTAAAATGAATTCTATATTCCTATAAAACATAGTATACTATTATTGTTAATTATTCATGTAATACACAATTATATGCAATTTTTTAATTTAATGCAGAATTACTTTTAAAAAATAAATTTACAATACAATAGTTTTTTATTCAAAGCTTGATAATTTTAATGGTGCTGCTCTGTTCTGATAAATTAACAGCTCTTTTTATAAAATACAAATTTTTGCCACACGAATGGGTACGCACTATTACTTTAGAAAATCTGCATAAGAATACTATACAACAGGGATGCTTCTTTCCATAACAGGTTAAGATATAACTAAATACGCTTGGAGTGAAACAAAAAGCAAAAGCAGAATTGAAGAGAATATAGACGCATATTTAATATGTTCGCAACTACAAAAAAATATTGTCAAGGTACATTATCTGAATGTCATGAAAAAATCCTTTATATTTTATAGAAAAGGTAAATAATTTATAAAGCAAATATCAGGGGGTAGATGATCCAAATTATTACAGAACATAACCAAAAAACTTGTAATATGAATTAAGCAAGAACATATGGCTTATTTGGTGAAACAATGACATAACTGATAATTAGAGTAATTATCAGTTACGTCATTGTTTTACCAAATGAGCGATATTATAATATTGCCAATTAATAATCTGCAATAAAATAAAATGTTATTGGTTATTTGCCACATGTTATGCCAGGATACAAAATTCCAATTTGTCAGCTCTCAATTAGCAAATCATATATTTAAGACTGAGAGTTAAAAATGTTACATCAGTTTTAAACTAAACTACATACATCTATTATACAATGGCCCAGTGAAGCAGTGTGAAGAAATATTGATATTAAGCATCTGTGTTTTTCTTTAATATGTAAGCACTTCTTTACTTAAACAAGTGCTTAAAAAAGGACAACTTTATTTTGATTAAATATTATTGGAACGAGTAAGTTTTAATTTTTAAATAACATTCTTTTGTGGTTTCCGTCCCTAGAAGTTCTTCACACTAGCATCTGCAACATTTTAAAAATTATTTCTTCTTGAATGCAAAATAGAAGAGAGAAAAAATTTTAGTCTGGTTAATTTCTTTACAGTTGAAATATGCACTGAGTTATGCATTCCAGATAGACAGAAATTAAACTTAAGAGTCCTCATTTTATGACGATTTTTTTTTACCCAACACAGAAATGAGGCTTTAGCTTTTGATATCTAGATTACTTCACAGTGTAATGTAGAAATAAAATGTACTTACCTTGGTGCTTACTTAGTTTACTAACATACAAAAACACACACAATATTTTTCTCTTATTCTACAATACCATTTAAATATATCTAACCAAGCACTAAAATCAGAGAATGTCATAGAGAACAAATTCAAAAGCAATATTATAGATTTAAACATAGAAATAGCATTTTTGACTGATGACTCATTTAAAGGGTCTACAATCATAAGAAATAACAAAAGATAATTTGCTATTTTTATAACTGTTGTGCACTGATACAAGTTATTTATGACTGTTAACGTAAGTTTTTGTCTATTTCTAGCCAGTACTCAGTCCTGACAACGAACAAAATGAGATAATAAGAAGGAAAGCCACAGTTTTCTAAAAATGATAGCACTTCTGAACTAATTTTTCAATAATTATAAAATTATTCCCATACTACATTGTTTAAGATTATAAAATTATTCTAATATGCAATTTATCAAATTTAAAGATTCTTATTAGGGTGAAAATTTCTAATAAAATTAGAATTAATAAAATTAATTGTCTTTTTAAAGCCCAATCAATTATTTTTAGCAAGATAGCTTATATGATTAAAAAATTAAATCATTTTGTTATAAATTTAAGGAAAGTTAATTTTTTTTCTTCTTTTCCTTAGTTAGTGAAAAGATTGAATAAACATTGAACCATAAGATTGAACCATAAGAAAGGAAAGAAAAAAATTTTTTAATATGGGTCAGACAACAGTCAAAGAAATCTCACTAACAGACTAATAAGTTACGAAATATTATATGAAATTTAAGCACACTAGGTTGCAAAAAATATATAAAAATATAAATATCCTTCAAATATTGGTTTAAAGATCACATTTATTCCTCAAATTGAAAATTATAGTTTGATTTAATATATAAATGTCTATTTCAATAATTTTATAGCGAACACATCAGACGTTCAGTACAGGAGAATGTACTACAGATAATTGTAACCATAATTAAGTCACACTAACCATTAGCTTCATTTCATTTCTTTAAACTTTTGTTGAAAGAGAATCATTCAACAGATTGATACCTTTAACGTAATTGAGAAATAAAGGTTTTGCTCTTGATCATTAAAATTTATAAACGAAAAGAAAGTGTTCGGAAATAATTTTATTTTCATTTGCTTTCTTTTTTTTCATTATTTGAGCATAAAACATTAGACGTTTAAAGCACTCAAAAACAGATGCCCATTTTCAAAATTTACAGGCATGAATGGCGAAAAACAAAAGAGATTTGAAATATATAATGCAATATTGCCAACAAAAAATGGAAAAATAAAGGTGAGAAACAAAAACTACAACTACAGCAGGGTTCATACAGAGACCAGAAGAAGAAATCCAAGGAGTATCCAAGGAGTCCAAAATTTAAAAACTTTGCGTAAAAGATAACTAGACAGTTTTTTTTAAAAAAAATCAAAAATCAGTTACTATAAAGAACTTGCAAAAATGTATACTTTGCATGAGATATTTTTTTCTAGCCATTTTGAAATAAATTTTGACTTTGTCAAACTTCATCAAGAAAAATAAATAAAATTATCATTTTCACACATAAAAACATTTTCCAGCTTCAAATATTTAATAAATCTTGTTAAAGTACATATTAGAGATGTTAAATATTAACATAAAAACCTACCAATCTTATATTCTTAAATTTGAATACATGAAATCTAAGGCATTTTATACAAAGAAAAAAAAAAAAGAAAAAATTTGCTTGTAACATGTAAAATTAAAATTATTTGCTGTTATTTTTTTCTTCTAACTCTTACAATTAAATTTTTTTTTTCTTTTAAGAGTTTTTCTTAAACAATTAGATTTTGACAGCTAAGTAATATCATTTCGTTCCCCTGCTTGGACAGCAAATTCATCAGCGGACTTAGTAAGTTCACCTATGCAGCTCAATAATCTAAGGAGTTTCTAAGGACTAATTTGGAAATCTAAGTAGTTCCATGTACTCCTTGGAGACCCTTTTATTTCCAAGGAGTTTCTAAGGAGTATAAGGAGTCTGTACGAACCCTGCTACAGTAACCGAGAGAGAGAGAAAAAGAAAAAACAGAACAAGAAAAAATACAGAGGTCAAAAAGGGTAAAATTATTTCTACACATTATGGAGAGGTGGTGAGGATAAGTTGTAAGGAACACCACTATATATATATATATATTCACACACATATATATATGTCTGTTATCAAGAATACAAGAGGTAGTCAATTGCTGCTTATTGTTTGAATCTTTGGCATAAATTCAATTTTGACAATACCAAAATTATTTGCCCCCCCAGTCACATCAGCTCATTTTGATGCCAGATCCCCTCACCACTTCTCCATATCATGCGGAAATGAATTTTCCGATTTGCCCCTCTCGATCACAGTCGTTTTTCTTCGCCTTAATTTTTCCATTTTTCATTGGCAGATTTACATTGCATATTCCAAATCACTTTTGTTTCTTCTAATTGGTGTCTGTTAAGTCTTGAAAATAAATGCTAGTTTTTGAGCCCTTGAAAAATATTGACTTATTTCCTATTTATATATTTTTGTAGAGAATTAAGTTTTTAATCTAGCAACAATATTTTAGTTTAAATAATGCTTTGTGGGATAAAGAGCACAAAGTTTAACACAACATAATAATTTAAAGTCTTTTGAACTAATAACTAGATAAAGATACATTGTATCGCTTTATAGACAAACAAGTTCGAAAATAACGTAATTAAAAATATTTTTAATTATTTTAGATTAATTGAATGGTAACACAGTTTTAATTAAATAAGATTTTTCTACCACATAAAAATAAAACAAATATTATAAATGTGAAAAACTCAGGCAGCAAATCTGAACATAGGAACGACAATTGAACTAACAATTCATGTGAGATTGGAAAAATTATAATCTGCAAATAATTTCCAAATAAACCACAGAAAAAAATATGAATTGCTGACACAGAATACAATGGAAAAAAATCTGAGCCCTTCAGAAAAAAAAATCAAAAAAGTCAAACATTTACAATTAAAATAATACTTATTTTAATAAAACAAATTTTAACTTTTAATAACATTAATTAGGTATTTATTTCATAATTATCAATATAATGGATTTAATTTTGAAATAAATGCTGTGTAAAAATTTTAAAACAAAGCACTACTTCAGTTAATTTGTTTTTGCAACAATTGTTGACTTGTAAATATATTTATATTTATGTACTGCAGAAAGACCAATGCTGATACCTAATTAATAAAAATGTTAGTTTTATGCAATGGTAATAGACTTGCTATGGTCACCTACACAAACATATAATAACAAGTTTAAAAATAAATAAAAATAATAGATAAAAAAGTAGCGATATAAAAAAAAACAATTATATGAAAAAGTATGCCAAATGACATTAGGAAAAAATAATAGAACAATAAACAATAGTTAATGAAGCAGCAAAGAAATTAAAATTATGCACAGACAACATAATAAGTACAATTAAGTCTCTTAGCTGTTACTGTGATAGAGTGGAACTAGAAGCGACTAGAAGGCTGAAGGAACTAGAAGCCTGAGGGTAATAATAATGTAAAGAGCAAAATAAATTATTGAAAGAGAAAGTTTTAAAATTTGTTTAAAATATATTTTTCTCTCAGTGGATTAAACTTAAATTTTTAGTCTAAAAAGAGAGGGGGGGGGGAGAACAGTAATTTCAGAGATTGCAAAAACAACTTGAACTAACCACTTCTAAATATTGTTTTATCAATTGAAAAAAACATTTTTACTATTCTTACATTGAAAAATATTTGCATTATAAATCATTTAAGACAGTAACTGCCACTAATAAAAATTGTTGTTTTTTAAAATCAATCATTTTTTAATATTAAATCTGCAAGAACAGAATCAGTACAATATCAAAGCATAATAAAACCATCTTTTAATAAATTCACCATCATTGTTATATAATATCAAACTTTTGATGGGCACAGCTTTAAAACATGAGAATGGAATTTATATTTTGTCTTCTTAAATTGGAGTATTTACTTTTTTTATCAAGCTTTGCAAGATATAATAGATAACAAATACCAGTATGCCACTCCCAAACAAAATTCAGTAGAAGAGAAAAAGAACTTTATTATAGATACAAACATTAACAAATGGAAGGAATTATTGCAGACGTGGATTACACTTCTTGAAGAATTAGGAAAGTTAAAGATTCATAGTTGTTAGTTAAAAAAGAATTAAACAGTCTGAAAGAAGTGCAAAGAAATCTAACTAAAAGCTGTTGAAGAAAAAATAAAAAAAAAGATATTCCAAGTCAAGAATCAAACATCCTAACCAAGATTTGAAAACAAAGGATAATATATATATGCAGACGAATTTATTCATAGTACTCCATGTAATATTGAGAATTACAAAAAACATTTACAAATTTTTAAATGGTATTGCTTTCTTTTTTATTAAAATTCTGCTATTTGAATAATACACGAATATTTTATGAGCTATCTCTAAATAAAAAAATGTAGCTCATTATCAATCAAAATGGTCAATGTACATTAAAAAAATTAAATTAAAACAAAAGTTTTAAGTACCTCTAATTAGAAAAGAAGCTAAATCAGTTAAAATATATAGTAAAGAAAAAAGCGAACTTACACAGCAGTAAGCAAAAAAGTTTTAAATGCTGAAAGAACTATTTCAAAATACAAAACAAATTATAGGCCGAGAATTCTCCTATAGAAAAAGCGTTATATGTTTGTCATAGAGAAGTGAAGGATAGCATCCTTATTCAAAACAAAATATACTACAAAAAAGTAAGCTTTGAAAATTTTAAAAAGTGGTAACGAAAATAAAACAAATAACGATATTTAAATTTCTGTGTAATCACCACTAAAAATTTTTTTCCAAAGAAAGTATATATGCATGAAAATTCAAGCTTGCTAATCCAGTTAATGATTAAGTGGTATATATAAAAATAAGAAATATATTTTAGCATTAACTAAACTTACTACCACTGCTAAAAATTTTCAAGGACCGCAGGAACCCTGAGTAATAAAAAATTACAAAAAAGTTTTTTTTTAAAGTCATAAACAAGTTTCTTTTGAAACAGGGTGCGTAGACAAATCTTTCAACAAAAAATAAGCACCTTTTAAGTACTTTTTTAACACTCAAAAAATACTTTTAAGCACTATATATATACATTAACAAAATGCAAATTAATTTTCAAAGACTTTCCATGAACATAATAAAATAACTAGTTTCTGACAAAGAACTATTTTCTTGATTATATATATTATAAAATGAGATTTTTTGGTTCAATATAAGAGAGGGGGAAATGAAACCTGAAATTGAGAATATTTTGCAGAATGCAGCATAGTTGCACATGACAGAGCAATAATCTCACCGAACTCAGCTCAGTCGACGCACATGCGGATACGCAAGTATTTAATCAAACATGTAAAATTATTAGCGCTTTCATACGCTATGGGCCGACAGTACGCTGAAATAGATGGTGGTTGAATGAATTGTGAAAACGTGAAACAGTGTGAAAAGCACGCCTTTGCATAATAAGTGGCGAAAATTGAAATGGTAAAGAAAAAATCTCACTTTCGAAACGGAAAAATTAAGTAATTTTTAAAAACATCCAATGAAAAAAGTACCTTTAATGGCTTTTAAAAAACTTAAATCAAAAATAAGCACCTTTAAGCACTTTTTAAAAATGATATGCACCCTGTGAAAAGTTCAAAGTGCAGGAAACTAGTCCTTTTCCTTGCCACTCTAAATTTCATATGATCCCCTAGTGTTGGAAGCTTTTGACAGATCTTACAAAAACTAAAAAAAAACTTTGTTTTAGTGATCACCTCTTTACACCCTTTTTCAGGACGCTAAAAGTCATTAAGCGGAACTTCAAGTTTTACTACGGATAGAGAAGCCTGTTAACTTCTTCGTCAGCGCAACAGCCCCTTAGCTGCCTCAAAAGATGACAAATGCCATCACCTCCTATCCATGGCAACTCCTTTCCAATTTCTAATACTTAGGATTTTCAGGTCATTTTCGATGTCAGAGAGTCATCTGGTAGGGGGTCTGCCTCTAAGACGTGATCCCTCGGGGTTCTTAAAGGTGACGAATTACTGCGGATTACTTGTGTAATTTGGGACCTATTAACTCCCCACAATAAATACAATTTATTCAATTATTATTTTTTAGGAAACTGAAAATTAAACAATTTATTTATTTCTATTTCCTTTCTTACAAGGAAAAAAAAATACATTAGAAGAGACTGAGACAAAAGGTAAGAAAGTTAAAGAGGTCTCACACTTCTCCCTATAAGTCACCCCCTAAATATATAAATCACTAATATATATGAACATCAAAAAAAAGAAAAGGTATAAACGTGTTTTTATTTTTTACAACTGAGAAAAAAAGATGAACGCTATTGACAACCTGTCCCTATATTGACAGTGCTAAAAAACAAATTCATTCTTGCCAGCAACAATGGAGACCTGTGAGTACAGTGCACCGGGTAGTTTTTACTTAGCTTGTTATTCTGGTACCAGCCAAAAGCATAAGGCTTAACATTAAAATACAGAATAATGGGATTACACTAGAAAACAAAATTTTTTTTGCATTTACGCAAATACTTTCCTGATTCAATTGTGGAGATTTCAAATTTGAAATTAGTTTTGCTCCTCCGATTAGTTTATTTCTTATGACGGGTTTAACCTAGCTTTTTTTGGCGAAATGTTTTTTATAATTTTATATTTAACTTGGAGTCGTGTAAATGCTGAGAGAGTAAGAGCACATATCAAGATTAAAATTGCATAGAAACTCATGCAAGGAAATGCCATACGCAGTTAGGGGTACTTCTGTATTATGAGGGGTCTGTCTAGGTTTTAAAAGGTATCTGTTTTGTGAAAATTTAGACATAATTTGTAAAAATCAATACTTATATTAAAAAATCAACACAAAAATATGATAAAATAAGAGAATATTTCAAAAATTGTCACTTATAGTGATAATTTATGACAGGTAAATTTCTATATATATTTTTCCCATATGTTCAAAAAAAATTTTTTTTTTCTAATTGGCTTAAATTTGTATCTTAACTTAAAATTACATAAAAATAATCATCGTCCATTGTTAAATTTAAGCTTGAATTTAATAAAAACATGCATTTAACAGCACTAGCACAAATATTTATCTTCATTATGAGAACATTTTAGACTGGGTCATTCAGAAAAAAGTTTCACAAAGAAAAAAAAATGTTTCATAAAAACATAAAAGTTCTATTAGAATAAATTCAGAATAACGTTTAAAATAATTGTTTGACTAATTAATAATAATAATCTGTTAAATAATAATTTGTAAACTTCCTACTACCAGAGGGACAGCCTCGTAATTTCATTTTAAAAAACTCATATTTACAGGGCGATACAAACAGTGAAATTTTAAGAAGTGGGGGGCGAGGAATCTTAAACTTGCTTTTTTAATAAAAATTTTTTAAGGTACTGCTGAACTATAGTAAATTTGCACTGGACAGACCCTTGATTACGATCTGTTCATAATGGGGGAGCACTTCTTGCAATGAACGATGACATTTCCAGACATGGATTCCTATACAATTTTAATCCTGATGATGTGTTTTAAGTCTCCTAGAAGTTTGTCACATTTACACCATCCCATTTATATGTTATGTTTTTAAACATGTAAAAATTAACAACTAAAAATTACCTTTAAAAAAAACTGTAGCTTGGAGAGAGAAACTTCGACGAGATTTGAATTCATCCTCTTATTTGTAATGGCAATTAGGACTGGGCGATACATCGATTCGCCAGAAAACATCGTTGTTGTGTAATCATCGCCGATCCGATGTTTAGCTTGCCGTCTTTTACGAAGCATCGGAACCGATGTACGCACTATGAGTACGATGTTTCCCGATGCCGCGAAGATCGATTCTTCAGTCATCGATGTTCGCGAGCGGGCGCGGAGAGCATTCCCCTCGATCTCCTCGAGGCTACACCGATTGCCATGACGATCTTTTCCTGTGTGTTTCTTCCTTCGCGAATTATCAAGTAACTATGTGCTGACACGATGATTCAAAAAATGATTTGAATTCATTTTTTTTTATTAGTAATAGTCGAAAAATTTTAATTGTAAGGTATAAAAAATTTTTTTAAAGAATATAATTTTTTATTTTAAAATAAAAAAGTTAAAAAAAATTAGTTGAAAAGTTTCTGAAAAATAAATTTCAAAAAATCAGACTTTTTGAAATCCGATTACTAAGTCAAAAGTAATATTTTTTCATGCACTACACTCTATCCACAAATATCTAATATTAATTGCTAAAATATTCATGTTAAGATAAATTTATAACAATATAAAAGCTGAAAAAATACACCGATTTCTTCTCATTTTATATAGTAGGAAAATTATTTCTTAATGTAATAATTTTTTAATGAGTTTCTGTCTAAGATACCTAACTATCTTTAAGAATGTTGAAAATTAACAATAATTTTTGTTGGCCAAGGTTGAAATACTATTCTTTTTTTTTACCCTTCTTAATTCATCCTTAAAGATAATTTACTCATTTTTTTCAAAGCTGCATGTAAAATTTTAATGAATTATTTGTTTCACTAGTTAACTATTTATTCAATACCCTCTATATTTTAAAATCTTCCGATTTTTTTTCAGCAAAATCTGAAGGTTGAAAAGATGGGTTTTGTTTAAATTGAAAAAGACAGTCTATTGAATTATTTTAATCCAAAAGAAGAAAATAATAAAAAAAATAGAAAAAACCCCATTACAATAAAAAAAATTTCTAAACATTGATATACCAGGCTATAAAGTCATAAATTTATTTTACTCCTATCTTAACTTTTTTCCCTATTGATTATATTTTTTATATAACTTTATTGAAATACAGTAACGTGACATCGCGATGTTTGAGTAGCGATGCATCACGAATGCTGAAATCTTAACATTGCCCTGTCCTAATGACAATATCCATTAATAAACTCATAGTTTGAACTCTAAACATTAGACAATTTTCCAACAATTTTGTGACCTATTTTAATAGCAAAAAGGTTTTAAATAAATAAAATTAACTTACCGATTAAAGACTATGTCACTATTTGCATATTTTTCTAATTTTGCTACAGGTGGAAGTAAATCATCAGGATTAACTAGTAGGTCATCAGCTGCAAAAAGCTCCGAATCATTTCCGTCTTGCTTCATATCAGAATTATCTTTTAAATCCTCACTTGGATCATCAGAAGAATCTATTAAAATTACAAGATTAAATAATCAAAATTTCTTAAACAGAATATTTTTTTAACAAGTGGCTTTTCCATTTTTATTAAAAAGACAAAGTAAAAGTTATAATTTGGTGATCCTCTTATTTTGACAATTCTTCATATTCTTACAAAAAACAGGAAAAATGACTTCCAAATTGAAAACAAAAATGAAGCTTATATTGTATATAAAATAGAAGACTTTATATATAATAAAAGCCTTCAAGGTCCAGTGTCTAATAAAAGAAGGGCATTTAATTCTACACTCTAACTGACAAATTAAATGACTTTTAATCAATAAACATAGAAGAATAAAGTTATAAATTTATTTATTAACAAGGGAACTAAATAATAATTTCATTTATAAAAATTTGTGAGAAACCTGAGCTTTGATTTGAAAGAATTCTTTGTTACATTTCATGCTTTTCTGTTTCTCACTTTCGACAACCTGATTGCATATGTACTAACCTGCCTGGCAAATGTTTTTTACGTTTGATTTATGAAACTTTTAAATCAAATAGTTTTACATTGATATAGACTTGGTGCGTACAGTGGTGATTTTATTAATCACCTAATCTGGATTGTTTAAAAGCAGGGCAGTTGTAGTAAGAGTGAGATGAACTTGATATCCAATATTGAAACTTGATATTCAAATTTCTTTGTTAATTACTAGAAAAAATACCTTTTTTAATATTAATAATTGAAATCTACAAGTCTTATTTTCTTATTTATCATACAAATAAAATAAAACGGTAGTGCTCCTGATCTTTCAGGCCTTCCATAAAAAAAAAAATTAAGATTAATAATTAAAAAAATTATTTAAGAGAAGACCTTTAATTTAAAATACCACACTTTTAATGGCTACTAATGCATAAATTATACAAATTAAATAATAATGTCAATTTAGAAAATAAAGTAGAATGCTAAGTTTTTCGTTTTCAGGAATTCAATTTGAAAAAAATATTTATTCGGATGATTAGTGAAAAATCTCAGTTTGTTTTCCTAAATGATTCACAATCCTAAAGAACCCACAAGGCACCTCGTCAGTTCTATTTAAAAGTACAGAATACCTCTATAATTCATTCTGAGTACAGTACGACTTTCAGGACAACTCCTCCAGACCTCAGTCTCACATTGAAGCGGATACTATGGTTACGAGGAAAAGACACTTTGAATAGGGAAGTGGGCTGAATTGGTTCTGTTTTGATCTTGGCATAGGTCATCATAAGTAAACCAATCAACACCTTCTTTCCTCCATTTCACCCCCCATTAGAAATGTGCTCTACACCATGATCTGTCTTGCAAAATATTAACCCCAAGGAGTCAAATAGATTTTAAACTTGAAAATTTTTTTTAAAAAAATAATATTTACAGATTTGCCTACGAGTTAAACCCTTTGCGTTGGTCTCTTTCTGTTTTATTTTTATAGTTTCTCTCGGGCCGCTGCCCGAAAGTTAGCGAGATTTGGCAACTATATTCTGCAACAAACTGCAATACAGAAAACTTCACATTATTCTTATTAATCAAAAGGGGAAAAGATATGAGCAATGCTTACAAAACACTTAATTTTCTTTATTACAAAAAGACCTGGGGAAATTCCCATATCTGTCACAGTTTGAAAAAATTAAAATCGTCAAGATTTTTATATCTTCCATCTTGATATCATCTAAACTTGAGAATTATTTTAACTCAAGCATAAATACAGAAATCTTCCTAACAATTGCAAATTTTATAAAAAAAAATTTAAGAAAAGAATCACATTTTGGATTAAAATAAATAAATTTATGAAAATAGAGGCAAACAATTAAGCTACTTGAAAAATCTGATATCTAAAATAACTACATTTATGCAAAAATATTTAACCATTCCTTAAGCTGCAAGTAATAATTTATAAATAGTTACCATAAAATTAGAAAAAAAAAATTTTTATTATTTAATTTATTGTAATGATCATTGAAATTTCAAATTGCTCTTCGGGAAATCGGCACATAAGTATACAGTAAAAAGTGTACAAATATTCTTAGTTTCTGTTCTATTATAAAAGTTCGATACATCATAAAATTCACACAATAAAAACAATAAATTTGTTGATAGTGGGACATTTCGGTATCGTGATCAGTTGTGCCAAGCACAATTGCAAAGGTGCCAAAAGGATTTTAAACTTGCAATTTTTTTTTAAAAAAAAGCAAGTAGAAATTTGACCAAAGGTGGCTATAAATTATACTCTAAGAGTTTGTCCCCTTCTGAAGTGTATTTCTTTATTTTTAGCTGTTGCCTTAAAAATTGCCAAGACCTGGTGATTATTCTGCAATGACAGATGACGATCCAGATATTTTCCTGCTAGTAGTTTGTTTTCGAATAATGAATACATAAAAGTATTTCCAGTTGATATTCTTTTAAGTTACATACAAAATTACACAAAAAATTCATAACTGTCATATCACTACTTTAAATAATACATTCTAACAAACTGAAAAATTCTACTTTTTCATCAAACTTAAATATTTCTTTAATATTTCAATTAGCTTTAAGTACACAATTTTCAAATATTTTAAATTCATGTGTACTCAGGGAGAAATTGCCAAGTTTAAATTCTATCGTAGCTAGTGACATTAATCACATTTTATCCCGAAAATTTTAAGATTTTTAGTACAGTAATAAAAGGGTAAAAATGATTTTAATCCATAAGTTTTAAGTTTAGTAAACACTTTTTTAATGACAGCAAAAGAAATACAAGAATTTGTGTCATTGTCTGAATCACATTAATTCATCTATTGAAATATATCTATAATATTATTTATATTTACTACTGTATAAATTAACAATAATTAAAATTTATTAAGTCAAAAAAATCTTCCACAACAAACTACATGAAATTTATGATTTAATGCAACTTTCCATAACTACCCTTGTTTAAAATAATTTATAGATAAAAACTAGAGTATTCGTATGAAATAATTAAAACAAAGCTTTAGATAAGTACAATTAAACATAGTAATTAATATATTATTGCCCTTAGCTTAATTTCCTGACATGCATATCTTGTACGTAGTACAGTCAATGAACTTTTAAATGGCTATATATAACTTGTGTAAGTAACTTAATGTAATGAAAAAACTATTAATACTTTAGAATCAAGGATTTTATATACAAAAATTCTACATAAGTTGATACTGAAGACAAGGGTAAAAGAAAATCTAGTGTAATAGGAATACAACGTAATAAGTGTGTTAATATTATCTCCCCTCCCCCCTTAAATCATGCTAGCACGCACTTTATTAGTAAAAGATAATAATTTTAACTCTCAAACTATACACAAATATAATGCACATAAACTTGAATACATGTTTCAAAATTCAAAAATAGTTCTTTCCCTGCAACGCAAAAATTGACACTTATTGTTAGGCCTAAATCGTTTTATAAAAACAATCATGCCAGATCTACATTGCTTTCAAGGATCATATTTGAAAGGCAGGAAATATTAAATGAACTTACTTTCGTTGCAGTCTTCGGAAGCATCCTCATAATCTTCAGTTACAAATACATCTGTAAATTATAAATAAATTGTAAAAATCAATACATTAAAACACAATAAATTTAAAAATACTTTAAAATACACAACATCGGATAATATAACAAGCTTACCCGCCATGTTGGATAAAGAATAAGCGCGATTAAAGAAGCTTTGATTTGATTGGTCATTTAAAAGCATCAAAATAATTATTGGTTTTCTCAGTTTTTAACTAATTATTTTAATTAGTCATAATTTTACGACCATCTCATTTCATTACTGTCATCAACAATTAAAATTCTATAAAACATTAAAAAAAAAAAAAACTAAAAAACTAAATGTATTCGTCGCGTATAAAAAAAAAAAGGTCAAAAGTAATGACACCCTCGAAATTTAATTTGAAAGCCAATATAAAATAACTTAACGTTAATAATTTTACTTTCTCAGAAATTACCCCGGTTCGATCCCGCTGATAAAAACACTGCTGCTTTCGGCACCACTGCCTCTAAGTGCTTCGTATTTATATGCTAAAATCTTCCGTCTTTCAAATGTACCTCCTGGTGATGACTGACAAGGCTTGACACAGGTTTTACGGGTCCCAATACTTAACGGACCCCTTCTTTAAAACTCAAAAAGTCATATTTTCATATTTTGTTTAATTTTAAGGACCCTTTTCTCAAAATTGCTGTTTTCTCATAGACTCAAGCATCACTATCTGCTGTCAGTAAGCGGGTGGGTGACCACTTTGATCAGCCTACGTAAGGACCGAGGGTGCGCGGTTTAGGTCCTCGTTATACTGTTCTATCGTAAAGTGTTCGACTTCGTACATGTTGTCGGGCTACCAAAGCGGAGGAGCCATCCCCTCAGCAGAGGATCAAAGTTGTGATGGCATGTCTTAGAATCATCCTCTGGGATACTTCCCAGACCGTAACCAATAGCCCATTATGCAACTCTAGTGTGACGTAAATAAAATACGAACCTCATAGATTTTATTTTATAATTTATATCCGTAGTTGAATAGCTGGCCCATTTTTTGGGTTTACGACTACTAATGATCAACTCTGTAGCCTTGTAATTTTGAACCACTCCAGAAGACAAGGAAATTCCGGAATCAGTGCTTCCATAGGTATGATTTGTTATGGGAACATGGAGGACTTTGTGAGTCGACAGATTTAACGTGCATCAGTCCCCATTTACTACACGAGGAGTCTTCGGTCGGCGGGGATCGAACCCACGAACTCTTTGACATGGGCCCAGTGTCCTACCAGCCAGGGTTTCCCGCCCAACCACATAGATTTAAAAAAATCAATGGCAATTTTCATTAACATTTCAAATTTGTAAGTAATTTTAACGCTACCCCTTCCCTTTAGAGGGGCCTAGATGACCGTGATTCACACAGCGCACGATTCCGCCTTTCATTTTAATGGAGGGACATGGAAACTGCAGAATCCTCTTGAAATAATTTCTTCTTTTTTTAAAATAATCTCAAATGCAAAAATTTATGAAGTGTACACTGAAAAGCCAAAGCAATATGACCATCTGCTCAATAACGTGTTGTGGCCCGCAAAACAGCTGCAACTTCGCCTTGGCATGAATCATGGATACTACAAACTCTTGGCATAACTGGAGATAAATTGTACCAAATGTCAAAGCAGCGGCCAAACAAAGTCAATATATTTCACTATCCCAAATGTGCTCTATCGGGATAAGATCTGGCGAGTTAGGTGGTCGCGATATTAATTGGAACTAGTCATTATGCTCTTTGAACCACTCTAACACGATTCGAGCTTTGAAAATTGTGGCGTTGTCCTACTCGAAAATTCTATTTCCAGTCGAGAAAATAGAGACCAAGTACGGATACAACAGATCCGCAATTACGTATAGCTATTCTCCAGCTTTCATCATAATTGCTGTCATAACTGTCAGTTGAGCCTCTGTCAGACGTTTTGTCTTGACAAGCGAGTCATTCTCCGACGTTCATTTTCTTCGGCGACACGAGGGCGTCCAACATCTTGTTATCTTTCACCGTCATTTATCCACTTTGCATGAATACTTTACCACTTTGCATAAAGGCATCAGTGGCGCAGATAACACCCCGCAACCCTCCTCTGTGCGGGGATGACGCACGAGGTATGTGGGTGCATGAACCAAAAATAATACACTGTGATAGGAGTGCACAATTTGCATTCGCGGCAGCACCTGAATATAACAGGAATAATAATAATTTTTTTTCGAAAGTAAAACATATTGGAAATTTTGAATTAGCGATCGCAACGCTCGAATACGCCATCTGGCGAGAAGACCGAATCCATGCCTTTGGCCCTTCCCTTTCCTCCTCTTTTCAGTTGTATAGGAATGTTCTACAATATTTTCCCCTTTCTTAATATTTTTCGTATATAATTATCACAAATATTTTTTTAAACTACCACTACACTTTCTTTAAGAACTATGTTCAGTGTAGTTTTCAGTTCTGTATAGTTTCCTAACTTGAAAGTTCTTAATCTATATGAAAATCAAGAGAGAGACTGACGTACTTCCATCTCCTATTACTCTCCCCATGTTAATGGTGAAAGCATGCGAAGTGTTGCCATAGGTAGAGAACTCTGCTCTATGCCTCCTATAGCCATTTCGATCGCCAATTGCGCATTTTCTAAAGAGCCAAATCTAAATCAATGTAGTTTTTCGATCGCTATTTTTTTTTTTTTTTTTTGTGGTTATTGCAAAGAATTTCCAAAGTTTTAAAAATCCCAATATTTTTATCTTGGCAAAATTATGATACGTGTTGAATTTTAATTAATGAATTTTAATTACCACTTTTAAAGCTCTTTATTCATGTCCAGTTTATTGTTAATCTAAGTGACATTTCGATCGTGTTTTAGGTGGTTATTATTTGATTTCAACGCGTTTTTTTTTTTTTTTAAACTCCCGATCTTTTTAATACATACATTATAACCACTCGCGAGTTTCAAATTGTGCAAATAGTAATCACTTTTGACGTACTTTATTTGTGTCAAAATTATAGTACTATTTTCTAAGTACTCTCTTACTCTAGATACTATTTCTGTATCGTTTCTCTAAGTACGTTTAATTAAGTTTAACTCGTAATTAAGTTCTGACTTATACTTGTTTTTAAGTATTGTATCCTTTATCTATTTTCTTATCTTATTATTCATCTATGTATTTTTTTCTATTATTTTTTCAGCACTTATCGTTACGCATTTCCGCATGATTTTTTGAATCCCTATATTTTTAATATGTATTAATACTACGCTCGAATCGCGCATTTAAATGTGCCCTCACACAATAAAAATCACACAAATCTAAAAGGCATTTTAAATCTAAGAGTTTTTTTTTTCAATCGTTTTTTCAACAGTTATTTCTACTCTTTTTCAAAGGATTATGAAAAATCTTGGTATTTTTTAATCTAGTATTGTAACGACTTGCGATTTTCGAATCAGGCATTTTGATCATCACTCTTGACACGCTTTATTTGTACCAATTTCATCGTCAATCCAAGTTATTTTTCAATTGTTTTTTTCTTCTTCTTTTTTTCAGTAAGCGACTAGATATTTCCTCATTTTTTTTTTTTTTAAATCTCAATATTTTTAATACAATATTATTATAGCACGCGAAATTTGAAAGTGGGTTTCTTAACCTGTTTACTATTTTTGAACTTTGCTTTAAATTTTTTGTAACTTAAAAAGTGCTTAAAAAACAGCTTTCAGATTTAACATTCATAACATCTCTTATAATTAACTAAATATAAATATTCAAGTCCTAAAGCTAAAAATATACTGATATGAATCCCATCTGAATGTTGAATTTTATTTAGAGCTATAATGCGATAGTTTAATTTTATACATTTTAGACCCCATACAATTCATTTAATTAATAAATAATTTGCATTTATGTTACTCAATAAAATATTTTTCCATTTTTTATTTTTTACTTTCATTTAAGAAAATAAGAGTTAATTTATTTTAAAATAAACTTTTGTATTACATACGTAATATGATGAAAAAACCATCACTTTCCCCCGTCTTTATATTTTTTTCGACGAAGCTGTTTTTTGATAAGAAGGAAATATTTTATTTTTTAAAATTTATCTGTTTGGTACTTTTCAGTTTTAAATGAATTTTAAAGTTAAAAAAATTTAATTTTATGTAAATATATTATTATGTTGACCGATGAAGAAACAGGAACTAAGATAATAATTTACTTTTTAATTATTGAAAAGAATTTAATTTCATTGAAATATTTTACTAAGTTACTGATAATAAGAATTGCTTCTGAATCTGATATTTATGATAAAATTATCATAATTGCCGTCAACAGATCTAGGTACTTGGGCATGCGGCCTTTTATTCAAGAAAGGGTTGTGCACCTATATGAATTACAATAAAAATAATTTTTTCTTTTATAAGATATTTTTTTAATTCTCTTCTCAAATAATAATAACCCTTAATTAAACTTTGAATATATTATTGTAATAAAGTGAATAATTTTGCCGTATTATTGAGATGAATTTCATTTAAATGTGGTAGCCCATTTTGATCGCCAATGGAAAATTGTATACATCCTTAACCTGGGTAACTGATTCGTGCGATCAAGAGCACGGCCGTAAGTCAAGTCATTGCAAAACAGTTTGGGCCTTGAGATTGATTAAGTTCTAAGAAGTTAGCTAGTTTAGCAAATCAATTCATTCAAATCAAAACAAAGAAAATTAGACAAAACTGCTATTTGTCGAAAAGTGTAAGATTATATATTCACCATTCACCAATTTCGAGACGGTGTTATGGTGACGTCACCAATATCGTAAAACGTGTGGGGGAGACATTCATTTCTCTACCAACATCAGTCATAGATCTTAGGTTTCATATGGGAAAAGGTTTACAGAGCGCATAGCATTAAACGAAACACCCTGAGTAAATTTTGATCTAATAATTGGATTTTCATGTACTAGCACTCAATCTTTATGGTTCACGGGGGTGAACTCAAATGTGCTAATTAATTATTCCAGACGATTCTATTAAGTTATGAAGTCAGACATAGAAACTTACTTTCTCTGAAAAAACATACCCTTATTTTTGTTGACAGTTTCGGATATTTGATCCTCAAAATATAAATATTGAGCGTTTCCACATTCTAGTGAATATTGTCGCTACAGTTGCTTGACTAAAAGAAGATCGAAAGTGTGGATCGAAAGTTTGGAAAGTTTAAATGTTAATTTCACTTTTTGCTTATTTCACCTTATGTCGAGAATTTTTTTTCCGATTTGAAAAAATTTTGCACGTAATTATAATATTCGTTTATCCAAAGATAATTCCATTTAAAAAAATAATTTTTAATAATTATTTAGTATTTTTTCATTCAACAACAGTCGAAAAAAATTGAATTGTAAGGTGTACAAATGCTTACACAATTTTAGTTTCATGCAATTTTATATTGGCGATCGCAACACTCGAATACGCCATCTGGGGAGAGACCGGTTTCATGCCTTTAGCCCTTCTCCCTTCCCTCTCCTCCTCTTTTTAGTTGTATGGATGGTGTTTTCAGTAGAAATGTAAACAATAACAATCTCGAGCTGTATGCCTGCTCTAGTTCCGATTAGAAAGTTTGCAGGTGCTTACTACATGTTATTCTGCTAGGCGATATTTTCAAGCGGATAATTATGTTTCCAATAAAAGAAATAAATTGGATAATTTCTGAGCTCAAATCTGCCGTATTTCACAAAATAATAATGTTATTATGTAATTCTGGTGAGTTTGAAGTGAAAAATTGTTTTAGTTATCTAGAGATATATTGTCAAAAAAGGTGACATGGTTGCTAGATCTTGAATATCTCGCTTTGGCAGTCATGATTTGGCTTCTTTCCATTTGTTTATTACTGTTTGTTCGTGTTGCAAGCTGTGCATCATCTTACGTTATAGTGTTAGCATATTGTTCGAGGAACAAGATTAAGTTTAGTAATAAATATTCAAATACCACGTTTGCAGGAATCTTGAAACACAATGATCACGTTGTGAGCCAAATGGCTTTAAAATACACCGGAAACAGTAACCCGGAAGTATAAGCGGCATACAGCTTGCAGCGCTTCCTAGTGTCGAAAACACCATCCATAGGAATGTACTGCGATATTTTCCCTTTTCTTAATATTTTTCCTTTTTATTTAGTAAAGATATTTTTTAAAATTTCCGTGATACTTTTCTTTAGAACTATGTTTAATGTAGTTTTCAGTTCCATATAGTTTTCCAAGTTAAAAGATTTTAATCTATATGAAAATCAAGAGAGAAACTAACGTACTTCTTTCCTCTACGACTTTCCACACGCTAATGGGGAAAGCATGGGAAGTGTTGCCATAGGTAGAGAGTTCTGCTCTACGCCACCTACAGCCCATTTCGATCGCCAATGGCAATTTGTAGAGTGTAATTTTATATAATAAAATACAAAATTTGATTGAAATCTGTTAAATTCCTGCGATTCAACCTGAGGAATCGTGAATTAGTTCAGAGAAATAGAATTTTATTCATATATTTTTTTAAAATTCGATTTCTTAGGAACTATTCGAGTAATTTCGATCAAACTTTGCAATTTGCCACATAAAATTTTGTTCTTTGATAAGATGTAAAAATGTGCATATTTTACTATTAATTTTTTAAAAAAATATTTTTTTACAGTTATTAAATAAAGTAATGAAAAATAATAAAGAATTTATTTTTTGAATGGAATTATAAGCATTTAATTATAAGTACTCAGTTCAATTATAAGTACTAACAATAACAAGCTTTCTAACACAACGGAAATTTAGAAAACTTCCGGCGAATCCCTCCCGTTATGTTATGCCTACGAGGCGATGTGTGAACAGACTTAATATTCTAGACTTAATATTAAGTTTTATTATTGTGATTTTTGTTTGAATTTACGCGTAATTTTACCATTTATAAGAATTTTCTAAAAATTCAAAAATTAATAATTGTTAAATTCTAACAGGTCGTGAGCCTAAAACAAATTTAACAAAATTAATATCACAGCTAAAATAAAGTGTAAGGTTAGTCATGTATTGAGTGTTATTCCTTTTTATTTGGCTATATTTGTATAAAATAGCACCATGTTTGTTATTTTTGGGTAGCACCATAGCAAAGTTTGGGGGAATTTCCGAATTCATTTGTTGCTTGTTTCGTTGAAAGTTAGATTGAAAGAATGCGTTAGATTGGAAACACTGCAAGTATAGTAATATTGGATAGTGCGTTTTTTCAAGCTTAGTTGTAAAATCAGTCGGAAGTAGTAACCCGGAGGTCTTACAACGAATTTTAACCCTAGCGCCATCTGTGCTTAGCTTTACCCTTTCAACAATTTATACGTAGCTTATTGTAAAAAAGTTTCTAATACATAAAAAATCTCAATTTCGAATTTCTGTCTTTTACGTTGATTATTCTACTGCAAATACAGGAAGAAAATACAGAAGCAATATAGTCTGTCCATGAAAAAAAATTCTTCTCGCCATTCGTCTAGTGGCAATGAATATGGCTACGGAGTTTAACTAAGTATCAAGTAACAAGTAGGGACGTTAGGTCAATATTTAAGACAGATTTGTCTCAGGTCGACAAAAAAAAAGAGAATCAGGCAGGGGAGAGAAAAGCTCCCCTCTTTGAAATACGCCATTTCTTATTTCTGTAGTAGCAGACGGCTTTAATCAATGTGGAGAGGGAAGTTCTTTCCATCGACAAACTATATAGGGATAAAAACGGACAACTAGACAATTTTTTATCTTGTGACGTAGCTAAGTTAACTGTTAATCTAAACTATAGCAAAAGCGTAAATATTTCCTCATAAAAAAGGCCTTATCTTTTCTGAATCTAAACAAAAACCGGTTCTAAAACGTGCGAAGAGGTTTTCCCTTTCTCGTATAAAGCAGAACTTGTCACGTAATAGATCCGGTTGAACGTTTTTTCTTACTTCGATCACCGCTCTTATGAGACATGCATTTAAAAAATGATGCATAAGCTAAATTGGATATATAATTCTTATAATGTTTTATTTTCCCTTTTTTCTTAAATATTTATCTTTGTTACGTGCTGAAAAGCAAGAAAAATCAAAATGTAACTAATTTTAGTCTTAGAATACTGTCTCGAGCAAATAAACTTAACAATGTTTATTCTAATAAATGATGAAATTTAATATACACATGAATACAAACTCAGACTTGACTCGATTTAACGGGTGATTTTGTATTGAATACATAAAAATGTAAACATATATATTGTGGTAGCAATTGAATTGTTGATTTAATGACATTGGTTTAATTTTTATATTTGTTGTTGAAAAATCGACCCAATTTTTGAGTTTACGACTGCTTATGTTCAACTCCGTAGCCTTGTAATTTAGAACGCTATCCGGAAGACAAGGGAACTTCTGGATCAAGTATTGGGACAAAATTGTCTTCATGAGGAACTTTTCCATGAAACTAACCCATATTTGCTCTCCATAGAGAGGAAAACTATGAAAATCTCCTACGGTTAGCTTGATGGCAAGGAGACACCAACCCACGATCCGTCTACCACTGAGGATATTTTACGTCAGCACTGTGGTTAGTGCGAGCTGTGCGCGGAGTTCGATTTGACCAGACATCATTGGGATTCGAACCCAAGCCACCTCATTGGGAGAACAGAATTGGCTTACGATGTTTTAAACTATGCAACTTATAACCAATATAAATAAATAGTTTGGACGTGATAATAGAGTGGTAAATTTAAGTACAAGCAATGTAAAACTTATTATTATACAATCATTAAAATATTATCGGACTCTGCGTTTTTTAATGATAATTTATGTTTAAAAACTGAATTATATTCCAATTTCCTAAATGGACTGTTTAAATAACATTGGAAAAGTATTAACTACACTGGAAAAGTATTTTTCTTTACATATTTAGTAGAAAGAATGGTATAAGAAGTTTTTATTTTATAAGGTAGTTTGAGAAATCAATATTAAATGTCAGCTGAGAGCCATTAATATAAGTTTTAAAGTTCCCTATTTACAAATGCTGTAAAAATTCATAAATATTTGGGCATTTGCAAACGCTGTAAAAAATTTTAAAACATTCTAAGTAGTTTATATTTTAAATTAAGATTTTTTTTAAATTTTCAACTATAAAAGAAATAAAAAGAATTCATTTAATAAGTAAGATGCAAAAAATTGTAAATAAATGGAGTAATCTAAGAAAATAATTTTATTTAGTAAATAAAATACCCTAATAAATTATGAACACATTTCTTATAGTGGTAACGAATGTAACACAAATCTCATTCATTTGTGATAACTTCTATGCATTATTTTGTAAAGAAAATATATCTATGCAGCAAACTTCGACCTAATAAGTTTATAAAGACCGTGGTGCCTGAGAGGCACCCTTCGAGTTCAATGAAATATCATGCATTTTTAAAAATATGAAAATACTAATTTGTTCATAAGAACGTTTGGAAAATGAAACATTTAAAACTAGGCATCTCCTTCTCCTTTTATCTAAATATCAAAAAAATTTTCTTCTTCAAAAATAAGGTTTCTCTGTCTAAAGCCTGATTAAAATGATCATAATCCCAGGGCCAGATTTTCAGTAAAACGTATAAAAATTTTTAAATTACTCTTTTTATTATTGAACTACTTATGAATTATCCCTTTCGGTTGAAAAGCAAGTTATGAATCTTTTGTAGAATACTAATTTATAGTATTTTTCGAAAATAGGCGAAAATGCCGAATTCTAATATCTTCTTCATATTAATAAAGGATAAGGATAGAAACTGAAAGAATTTTGTTTAAAGTAAATAATAAGTCAAACTAATATTTTACAAAACTTAGTAGCATACATAAAATATTGATAATACTGTTAAAAATATCATTAACTGAAATTAACTAGATGCTCTATTAGCCGAGATAACTATAGTCTGTAGACTGCTCTTCTTCTATGTCTCCTATAATTAAGGGCAATCCATTTTTGCAGCGCCATCTGTAAATCCTTCTACATGTGGGTGTTTTTCAAATAGCAAAGGTTGGCATGAGCAAGATATGCCAAGATATTGTAGGAGGCAATCCGAAACTGCTAATGTAAATTACTATTTTTTCGATTTATAACTAGAAACTAAAGGCAAATAATTATACTAATGAGTTAAAATGTGTTCTCATGAAAGTTTTGATGATTCAGATGCAAGTTCATTTTGCAATCTCTTTCAATCAGAATTGTCTTCAGATTCAGATGATTCTTTATGTGACAGCGATAGTAGTTTTGAAATAGGATTTATAAGTTCAAGTACTTTAAATTCAGACTCTTCTAATTCTGCATGTACAGAGACACTTGATTCATCTAATTTAAATACTTTACTTAGATCAGAGCTAGTTGTAAATGGTTTTGTAAATAATTACACTGATAAAACTAATATCAAGGATAATAATGAATCATCGTCTGACATCATTTGTCAAGCTTTAATAAATCATAGAGAAAGTCATAGTACTAGCCAAAATAATGTACAATATTCAGTTGAGGGGAATAACTTCATTGAATTAAACTGTTATTATGATTATAGTAAATTTAGTGCAGTTTGTACAGTTTGCGGTAAAACATTTTCCTCATCTACCGCTTTAGATGTTCATAAACTAGATCATTTTGTATCAGAATCATATTCATGTGAAATTTGTAATCATATTTGCAAGAATAAAGAAGATTATGCTCTTCACTTTCAGACTCATGACCAGAGCACAGTTGTCGCTACTAACACTTTACGAACTAAAAAAAAAGTAGATATCACTTATTCTTGTGAAATATGTGGACAAAAGTTTAAATTTTCTAACAGTTATGAGCGCCATATGATTAAACATGCATCTTTGTTTGTTTGCAATATTTGCAATGCATCATTCCAGTCCCAGTTATTGTGCCATCAACATAAACTTAAACATGCAAAGAAAAAGGCAAATAAATGCAAGGTTTGTGATAAAATTTTTCAAAGACCTCATCAGTTAACTTTACATATGCAAGTGCATGAGACTGAAAAAAAGTATCGGTGTATAGAGTGTGACTTTGCATATTCTTATAAAACAAGTCTTATGAGACATATGGTCAAATATCATGCACCAGATTCACCTAAATTTCAGTGTGAAGTGTGTGGTGAATTATTTAAAACAAAGAAGATGTTGAACTGTCATTCTATACTCCATACCTCTGCTAAACTAATTCAGTGCAATGAATGTTCACAGACTTTTAAATATAGATCAAGCTACCAAAGACATCTTTTTCTTCATCGCAGTTCTAAACCTTACCGATGTTATAATTGTGGAAAAACATTCAAAACGGAAAATCATCTTAAAATTCATAAAGCTCTCCATGTAGCGAATGACAAATTTGTGTGCAAAATTTGTGATAAAAGTTTTGCATATGAATCTTTTTTGAATAAACATGAATTATTACATGAAAATAAAACTTAATTGAAAAAAGAGAGTACGTTCAGTTAAAATATTACCTTAGTATTTGGTTTATCAGAGATGTGGGGAAATTTCCGTATTGTTATCTGTGGTAGCATAATTGAAACTCTGGCAACTTCTGGGCGCAGCAGCTTGCAAGGAACTAATAAAAAAAGATCACAGAAAAGGACCAACTCGAAAGGTATAACTTGTAACCATCCCCGGGGCAAACATCTACTTGTTTTTTTTTCTTTAAAGAAATTGATAGTTTAAAATCTATTTGGTGCGACAGATCACGATATGGAAATATCCCCAGAAACGTATCTGAGGGGGACTAGACCTCAGATTTTTCAAGAATGATAATTATAATATTATATAAATATATCTATATATATATATATGGTCAAACATTTTCTAAATAAAATATTAAGACCTCCTACCATTCATATTACATATTGTCATTCAGCTACATGTCTTTGGTGCACTGGTTCCTTTAAAATCATGACCTAGGTGAACTTTGCTTGCTTATTTCACCTATTCTAAACTTAAAATACTGTATAAAATGTTTAATAATTCAAAAAAAATAAATAAATAAATTAGAATCACATAAATTAATTTTAAAAAAAATATAAAATAAAAATGTAAAATAAAAATTTATTTTTATTTCTTTTTACTAATTTATTCTTCTTTTAAATTATTAATTGCAATCTTTCAACTACACAAGTTTAGAATAAAACTTTAAATTTAAAAGATAAAATGAAAGTTTAAAAAAAAAAAGATTTTTTACATTTACTCATGTAAATTTATACAGTAGCAAATTCAACTTAAAAAAATAAAATAAAATAATGTTTGTTTAAAAATTCAAATTGTAAATACTTACTCAAACTGGAAATAATTCCTTGGAAATGAATAAAAACATTGAAAAAATCGTGTGTGTTGATCAGTCTACAAAATTTGATTTTTTTTTTGAAAATAGTTTTATTTTAAGAGTATATCAATATAGAAACACTCAGAAAAACAGAACTTTCATTAAAATGACTCCATTCAAAATTTTAATCCTTCAGAATCCATAAATTTTTGATGGAAAGATTCATGTGGAAAGAGTTCTTTAAAAGTTCACATATTTCAAAGTTGTAATGTATACATAAAATTACTTTGCTTTTTTATTATTTTTAATATAACTCTTTATAGTCAGCATGTTTAACTAAAATTCATTTAAGTTATTGTGCCTTAAATTTGAATTGAAAATTTAAATTTTCAGTTCTATTAGCAAGCAAAAATGTGTCGTCCTGGTGTCTTTAAAACTGAAATTTCTTTGCTTTGGGGTTGACAGAACAGGATAGTTTGACGTTGGACACAAATATATCACTTTCAGAAAAGGTGAAGGAGTCAAGGGAGAGCATCTTTCTAAATTTGTTTATCTAACAAATATAGTTGCTTGCATAAATATTAGGATTACCAGATAAAGTAATCCAACTTTTTATAAAAATAAAATGTTTGGCCAAGTTTCTTCCAAGAAACGGTAAAAATACAAAATTTTTGTTACTCTTTTGGTATGGTAATTAAAAAATCACAAAAAATTTAACAAATCCACAACTAATTTTAAATAGTTCATAGAGTTTTTTCTTTCCTTCCCGATCTTCAGTCAACAAGACTACAAGCATGCACAGAAAAAGTTTTCTGAAGGGCAATGTCAAGGGTTGTAACTTTTTTAATATCAGGAGAGATATTAAAAAATTTTCTCATGCAACAAATCTTATGAGACACGTGCTGAATAAAATGACCAGATTTCAGCGCAAAATATGTGGAGAAGTGTTTAAATAAAATTTTTTTTAACTGTTATTCTAAACTTCATTTCAGTGTGATGAATGTCCACTAACTCAGATCAACTGCAATTGCATCAGAACAACTAGAAATTAATTTAGATGCTTAAAATCAATTGACTTTGGTTTTAATTTAGAGGATGTATGAATTTTTTTTTTTTTTTTTGATAAAATATATAAGGTTAAAAATAAACTGCATCATCCTCTGCTATGTTATATATGATTTTAGAGATACTAACTGTACTTTGGTTTTTTTTTTGTAATTTCTATAAACGGGAAAAGTAGAAATGAAATATTTTCTTAAATGTGTATTCCTGTTTCTAGCAACATTTTTTGCAATAGAGATATATACCTTTATTTTTTCTGTGTTTACTAGCCCATTTGTTTTGTGTTAAACTTGAAGGAACTTTTGTTTTGTGTTAAACATTAAGAAACTGTTTCTATCTTTTCATAACTATGTTAGTAAATCTTTTCATAATTATGTAATTTTGAAGCTGATTTTAATGTTCTGGAAAAAAGTTTCCTCATACATCATTTCATTAAACAATTAATTTGGACAAAAGATTTTTTGAATCTCCTGACTCTCTCCCTTTTATATTTTCTAATTTTTTGTTATAATTCTGAGGATATTGATAAATAGCCACACTACCAAAAGTTTCCAATACATTTTTCAAAGTCTTAAAACTAATGTTATCATAGATACAATTAACTATTAGAAGTGATTCACTTATTTATAAAATGTTATGTGTTGTGTCAATTAATCTATAGTTAGTACAGCTAATTTAGTTCTACATTATAGTATAGTAATACAATACATATTTGTTAATAGTTTAAATTTAATATAGTATTTAATCTTATTTATTTAAACCTTTATGTAACAAACATTCCATTATTCTAAGCTGATTTGGACATTTTTCAAATGTTGTATTTTGTGCCCAGTTCATCTATTAATAATGAATCAATAAAATTTAAAAGAATATACATATAGTTATGAATTTGATAATTTCCATTCTTTAAAGCCCCATTTTAAAAAAATCTATTTGCGGCATTCTTGATTCTTTTTAATAGTGATTTTTGATTTATTAAAAAAAAATTCTGTTTCTTTTTTTGTAATCTTATGCATCTTAAATATTTTATTATATTTTACAATTTTAATAGTATTATAGAAAGTACATATTAACTAACAATTGTTTTGGTTGCGATCTTAAAATGTGGAGAAACATCAACACAGGTTAGAATTCCTGTAATTTTTGCTATATGCTACAGTCGCTCGATTTAATAGCTGAGCACCGGGCCCCTTTTAAAATTTTTCACAAAACTGAAACCCACCCCATCGTGATGGTTGGCTTAAAACAAAGGGGAGTTTTAGAAGAATAGGGAAATTTTGTGTGGGCTAAAATAAAAGAATCCAATCCAAAGTTGGCTAAAACGAAGCAAAAGACTTGTGTTTTTTTGAAGAATAAAACAAAGCAAAAGACTTGTGCGTTTTTGAAGTCCCCGGCATGAGCAACCCAAGCTTGGCAAAATAATACGACTAAAAAAATTTAAAGTTATAAAATTTGCCTGCAGTAAGGGCAAGAATTGTTCTCCAGACACCATCTGTTAATGCATTTCTCGTGGAAATGGTGCCCACATTTCAATATCACTGGGCTGAACATGGAGTTCAAACATATTGAACAGTCCTCTAGCTCTTTGAAAAAATAGTCTGGCATGTCCAGAGCATATATTTGAAGTATGATTTCCGGAGCCATTCTCATCCAGTTGATGTGGATGAAAGTTTGAAGTCCATCTCTTTTAAATTTTTCAAAGGCCATTTTCCAGAGAAAGCACTTTCCTTGAAATTCCCAAACTCGGCAGGCTATGGGTCCTTCATAATCGCTCATCACAATTTGTAACGAGGGTCCATCCAATTTGTGTACAAGTGCAGCAAAGTCGTACATAGACGATAAAAAGTTAAAAAGGAGAGTTCCACAATACCGTTTAGTGCATGGCATTGGAGGAAATGGTCCCACAACATCTGTCCAACACAGTTGACACTGAATGTTGTCCAACACAGGCGTTATTTTTTCCAAAAAGACAGCAAATTGTTCAGCCTGACGGTAACCCTCACGACTGTACATAAAAGAGAACAGATTAGAGTTCACGGTGAATATGAAATAGAGGCTTAGGTTGTGGTACGAAGTACCTGCCCGCGGGGCGGGCACTTCACTTCTTCATCTGAGTTGATGCCCGTAGGCGACTGGGGTACTGTGTTTATAGCAAATACAAGTGAAGTAGCAGAAGCACTGGGCGACGTAAATTTAAACTTATTGTCGTGCTTATATAAATGGGGTAAGTTAGGTATAAAGCTAGGGGTGGATACTCCCGAGTCGGCGATCACATGAAGGTCACTTCACCTCTCTGGAAGTATCCATGGTAAGATGAGGGGAGGGGTAAGATTATTTGTAGTGCCTTGAAAGAACACAATCTGATGATAGGAATGACGTAATTGGATTGTAAAGTCTCATGTCTGGTATTAGTTCTTTATTCAATAGCTCATTGAAGCCTACTGGGTCAGGGTTCTTAGCTTTGCTGAAGAAAGATAAGTTTAGTTTATTGATAAAATCGGTGATGGTGCTGATGTTGAGGTCATTTCTGATGGCTCTATTTGGAATGTAATACGGGGCACCAGTTATTCGTCTTAATATTTTGTTTTGAGTAACCTCAAGTTTTTTTTGTTGAGTTTGTTTAATGCATCCCCATGCGGGGCATGCATAAGTTAAGATTGGTCTTATACACATAGTGTATAGTGTCTTTTTAAGGTTTAAGGGGAGTGGTGAGCAGGAGTTTAATAATGGCCTGAGGCAGCTGTAGGCGGCATGAGCCTTGTTGATCACTTTTTTGATTTGGAGATTCCATGTTAGGCTACTGTTAATAGTAAGTCCGAGGTAATCAGCTTGGTTAACAATTGGTATGATTTCGTTGAATAGTATGATATTATTCTTTATGATTTTCTTCTGTTTCTTTCTCCTTATAATCATAAGTTTTGATTTTTCGGCCTTAATTAGTATTTTGTTATCAGCACACCAAGATTCAATCTTAGGCATGATGCTATTCATATTTTTTATTGCCTGGTTTGGGTTTAATGATCTGATAGCGATGGCCGTATCGTCTGCATAATATGCAATCATTTGGTTTATATTGTTGTTGCAAGAAGGGAAGTCATGAGTGAAAATTAAGTAGAGGATAAGACCTAGGATGCTGCGTTGCGGCACACCCGCTTTAATGTTCCTTTTGGTTGAAAAATGTCCATTTAGTCTGATCTGGAATGTCCTGTTACTGAGGTAGGAGTCAATTATATTTGTAATATTATTTGGTAGTCCTTGGTTAATAAGTTTGAGTATAAGAGCTCTATGCCAGACGCGGTCAAATGCTTTGGCCACGTCTAGCATGAGCAGAGCGGTGGCCTCGTTCTTAAAAATTCCTTCACTAATGAAGTCAATAAGGCGTATCAGTTGTTTAGTAGTAGAAAGTTGTTTCCTAAAACCAAACTGTTCTTTAGGAAGGAAGGTTAGGAGTGGTTCTAGCCTGGTTAGGATAATTCTTTCTAACATCTTCCCCAGGGTGGGGAGGAGGCTGATTGGCCTATGGTTTTCCGGATGCCTGGAGTCTTTTCCGGGTTTTGGAAATAATATTATTACTGCATTCTTCCAGCTATTAGGGAAGTAGTTCAGATTCAGGCAGGCATTATATATGTTAATAATGTCTCTAATTTTGTTGCTGGGTAGTTGTTTGATCATTCTGTTATTGATGTTGTCCTCTCCTGGCGACTTTCTATTGTTAAGCTTTTTAATGATGCTAATAACCTCGTCCTGGTTAACATTAGAAATTGGGTTATTGCTATTTTTGTTGGTGATGAAGTTGTTATAGTTAGAGTTCACTTCAGTGTTATCATTACTGGGGAATGTATTTAAAGAAAATTGTTTTTCAATTGTGTCCGCGAAGATGTTCACCTTATCGCTATCACTGTATATATTTTTGTTGTTGTGGATTATAGGCTTGTTTATGGCTTTATCCGTTTTAAGAGCTTTCGACATTCTCCATATGGACTGGTCATTGATATTAAGACTAGCAACCTTATCGGACCAGGTCTCATTTCGGTGGTTAATGCACAAGTTTCTGATTGGCTATAAAGTGTTGCGACATTCTGATTGGCCAAAATGTGTTGTGACGTTGGCCACAAAGTGTTGCGACATTCTGATTGTGACAAGAAATGAAATTTTCAAGAATGACACACTGTTTTTTAAAAAAAATACCCAAGAATTTATTAATTTATTTATTCTATTTATATAATGTACTACAATAAAATTTCCTATATTAAACATAATGTATATTAAAATTCTACACTACACATAATATATTTTAAAATTATATATATATATATATTCAGAAAAAAAAAGAATTTTTGAGGGAGCTAATAGTATGCTTAGCCCCTTATGAAATTTAGACATTCGTGAGAATGAAGCCACATTAAATTGGTAAATCTTTAAAAAGCCTTTTTTTTTTTTTTTTAAATTTAAAGCTATAATTTTATTTTCCTCTGAAATTTAATTGAAGGGCGGTGAATAATGTGCTTTGCCCCTTCTGAAATTTACACAAGTAGCACCTGCAGAGCCGTTTTTATGTTTATAGGGGCCCTGGGCCTGTCATTATCTGGGGGGCCCTTTAATGAGTAAATTTAGAGAAAAAAATTTAATTTTGAATAATTTTTAAAAATTATTTTATTTTAAGAGTGAAAAACATATAAATTAATTATAAGAGCTTAGATACTTTATTCTTATTGAAAATTTAAGGTAACAATACTTTTCGCGCTTTTTGAGAGGCGAATCTTCTATCACATCATCAAAATCAATTTCCTGTAAGACATACATTTTGCTTTGGAGCTCAAAATCTGTAAGACTTCGAAACATCAAATTATGAAGGTGTGTAGAAAATATGCAAGGAGTTAGAAAGAATACAAGAAAATATAGTTTGATTATTAGTTTTATTTTATAATCGCCGCTGAAAAACTGACTCAATTTTGAACCAATGTTTAACTACATATCCTTGAAATTTTAAAACCAATCCAGAAGACAAGGAAACTCCTGGATCAGTATTGAAGGTCCCAGAGGTATTGAATTGTTATGAGAACTTGGAGGAGTTGATGACCCCGACACATTTAACATGCACCAGTCACCATTTTATACTTCGGTATTATTCAGCCCACTCAATTCGAACTCCCATTCTCACGAACACGATTTCATAGCCCTACCATCAACCAAGCTATCGTGGCCAAATTATTAATTTATTTTATAACAGTCATTGAGCAGCCCACCCGATTTCGAGTTTACTACTACAAATGTTCAACTCCATAGCCTTGTAATTTTGAGCCCAATCCAGCAAATAAGAGAACTCCAGGATCAAGTATTGGAAGAAATTTTCGCCTTCGTGGTGGACATTTTGATGGAACTAGCCCTCATTTGAGTTACGAGAGGAAAACCACGAAATCCTCCCACGGTTATTCTGATAGCAAGGGGACTCTAACCCATGATCCGCCCATCACTGAGGATATTTCACGTCAGCACTGTGGTCGGTAAAAGCCGGGTGTGGAATTCATATCAATCAGCCATCACTGGGATTCGAACTCGGTGCACCCCATTCGGAGGAGAATGCTCTATCCTTTGAGTCCATCTTTATTGAGTAATAATTCTGCGACAGGTACCAGTTTTATTGATTTGCCTAAATTTAATCATCTTCAAAATGTAAATGGTAATTCAATCGTAATGTTTGTAGAAAAAAAGTTTATTAGTTATTAACATGCATAATTAAAAAAATAAGAAAAACATTTTTCAGTATTGAGAAATAATAATTAAAAACTGTCATGAGCTGGAATAGAAACCACGATCCCACAGTTTTGTGTTAGATTTCATAATCATCAGTCCCAAATATACACACCTGTCTTGCGGATATTTTTTTTATTTTTCTTTTTAAAATTAATAAATTAAGTCATTTGGATACTTGACATTCTTGAAAAATGCTTTCCAAATTACCATTTTTAACGTTTATAACAAGTATCCTCAGTTCATTTAGAAGTAAACCATAGTTCGGCTTATCTTATTCATTTTCAGCTTATGTATATGCACCAAAAATAAATTCAAAACCAGACTAGATATAACACAAGGACTGCAAATTTAACTGTCGGATATAAAACCTTATTTAATATTGATATAATGATAAAGCGATGAAAAATCAGACATTCCTCTAATTAAATATTTTAAAAATAGTCTGTTTTTAGGTTATAATATTCGTAATTGTTTTAATAAACTTTAATCGTAATGTCGGGGTTCCGCCGATAGAAGACCTTTAATATATTAATGGAACACACTAAAGCTTTATATCAATTAGCAATTAGTTTTAGAATTACAATTATAGAATAATTGATATAGGATTATTATAGAATGAATAATTATTATATAATGAAAGGTTTTAAAGACAAATATTTGTTAATGTTTAATATTTAATCAAAGAAAAAACATAACCTATATTGAAATCTAACGAATAGTCCTTGATAAATTTTGTGACAAAAAAAAAAAAAAAAATGAAGCTTGATTGATTTCCGGATTTTAGAAACACCTTCTAGTTTTACTATTTAATCAAATTGGTTTCGATGTCTTTCATCCCACCTGTCTCACTAGTGATTCAGCATATTTTGATATAATTTTTGTTTCGTTCTTACTTACTATTAATTTGTTTGTGACAATTACTTTTTTACTACATTTTTACATTTACATTAATTACATTTACTTTTTTACTACATTGAGAAGTTTAAAAATATAATATCGGGGGTATTAACTGAATTTATTATTATTATTATTATTTATTTTTTTGCATGCTTCTTTTACTTATATCACCCACACCCACAACTGTCTGCTCTAAATACTGCAGTAATATAAAATGATATAGCCAAGCAACCATTAAATTATTTACAAAGGAACAGATGTTAAATAGTCTCATGATCGAATGATGGAGCATAATTACCTTTTAAACAAATCAAATTTTTTTTTACCTTTTAAACTAAAAATTTGCTTATTTTTAACGAAGTTATGACAACGAAGTTTTTTATTTTATTCAGTCATTTATTTATATATTTAATTTTATTTCGTTAAATTAAATGCACACGTTTAAATTAAAAACAAAGCTGTCAAAATTTCATATCTAGTTTCGATTTACAATTTTAAGAAATTGTTTCGACTTTGATTTGGAAATTTAAGAGCCTTATTAATTAAAAAATTGAGAAGCCTTATTAACTTTAAACACATAATAACAACAACAACAAAAAAAAAAAAAAATAGTTAAAAATAGAAACAAATGTGATCAATAAACAATAAAATCATAAGCTAACCCAATAAATTAATTTTGTTTACGAAATATAATATTACAAATTAAACATATTTCATATTTAGGGGAAACATGGAAAATTTGGTCACACAGGAGTTTTAAAAATTTTTTTTCTCATGTTTAAACATTTTTTTAGCTGATGATCATTTGATTTCAATGGTCTATTAAACAAAATCATATGTTGTTTCTGTGTATAAGCAGTAAGTAAAATTAAAATAAAATTACATTTGTTATCTCAATTTCCTCCAGAACAGACCACATCAAGAGTCAAAGCAGACAGGCCAGCCAAAGAGGAAACTGAAGAGTGGTCCGCAATTTAAATAAATAAACAAAAAAATCACAATGTATATATAAAAATCTGCGCAAACCTTTGACGTTTTCCCTAAACACGACCAAAATTGATTTAATAAAAACATTTGCTTACCTCCAACTTGAAAGATTTTTGTCTTCTTAATATCCTACGAAAATTTTATATAGAAATTCCTAGTTCACAGATTCTCTTACGATTGATTTGAATAATAACAAAATAAAATAAACTAAAATAATTAAACAATTAGGTTAGTTGAAACATTTAGGATGATTAAAGGAAGAAAAAGCTTTTATAATAAATCAGAAAAAATACCTAAATTTTGTAAGAGAGAAAAAATCGAATTGAACGAGGCCCAATTTAAATGCACTATTATGGAAATCTCAAGACGGATTCTAACAAGACCCCCCCCCCCCCTATTTACAGCCCTAGAAATGTTTTCTTCCTTGAAATTTATGACCAGAAAACAGACAAAAGGGTGTTTCTGCGGATATCTGATATTTCCGAAGTTAGGAAAAAAGAGCCCCAAGGCAATATCAAGAAGCTAAAAACATTTTCTCACAGTGTAAAGTGAGGAGGCTATTTGACAACTCTGTGGGTGGTAGCTACGAAAGCGGGGATATTTTCATCAGTGGAAAGAGCGTTTTATTGCTCCTTTAGTTAGAAAAGTGAAGAGTAACAATTATTTTATATTTTTAAACATTTCGATTAGATTTTGAAAAGCATCCGACTACGTAAAAGAAATAAAATAATAATCTGAATAAATCTCTGAATAAAATTTAAAAAAAAAAGGTGAGATCTGGGGGCCCTCTTTAGTTATAAATAATAAATGAGTTGGAATTAAAAGAAAAAAACAATTAATGCAATGAGATTTTAGACTTTTCGGGGGCCCCATCAGAACTCGGGGACCTGGGCCAGGGCCTATCCTTAAAAACGGCTCTGAGCACCTGATATTAGATATTATCAGAAAATCGGTAAAATCTAACGTTATCTTGCACAACTTCTATTATTAGAAAGATACAAGAGGTCGCTGTTTGCTCAGCATCGTATAATATTAGATTCTATGCAAACTAAGATCATCTAGCGTTCGCCATAGTATTATTTTGCATCAGTTTTAACGCTTTATAATATTAGATTTTGTATTTTCTGATATTATCTTGCTTTGCTCTTTATTTTTGGAGTAAGCAAGAGGAGGATTTGGATGGTAGTAGAATAATTCGGCGATATAATTTTAGGGGAGAGTCGGATAGCCCCGCCCACTTAAGGAGTATTGCTTATTATTCTGTATAATATTGAGTAATAATCAATATTTTTGTATGTTTCTATTGTTTTATCATCTAATTAAATAATGCAAAAAGAATAAACCAAAAAAAGAATAGTTTAACTTAAAAAAAATAGAAATTTAAAAAATTTGACTATAGTATTCTGTATTCAATATATTTTCAAAACAATTGTTTACCATGTTACCAGCTGCATAAATACTTGAAACTTCGAAAATAATATTTTTTTACTATAACAATTAATGTCCGATGGCCCATTGACTTGAAAAAATATTCGATACATATGAAATTGACAGTGGGGGGGGGGGGGTACTGACACTCCCCTACTTAATTTTCTGTATTGCTGTGAAGCAGTAAAACATAGAACAATAGTTTTACAATGTCATTCCATGCATTATTTACATAGCAATGCAGAAATACTAAATAAAATTATTTTAGCGAACTCTGCTACCATCCATTCCCCCCCCCTCTTACTCCAAAGTATATCTTATGTTCTGCTGATTTTTTTGAATATTTCAAATTTACTTAAGAAATAATACTATATCACAACTTTTATTGATATTTTTTACCTTTCTTCATGCAATGGGTTTTCTGACAAATTTTATATCACTAATAATTTTCAAGTTTTTAATTTTAAAATGTACTCTTAATTTTTTTTATTAAAAAAAAAGAGCTCATTTTATCAAAATCTCAATTGAATTTGTTAATTTGTAATATATATACATATTTTTTTTTTAAATGTGTAAGTTAAGCCATTTGCAATTTCACAATTATCATTAATTATTTATATTCTGAAATTGTAAATTAAGAAAACAACACCACATAATTGCTAAGTTAAATTTACATTTGAATTGAGTCGAAAATTTAGCTTAACTTTTTTTTCTACTATATAACTAAGTCATTCATTTCCAAAAATATTACAATAAAATTATATCTCGAATTTTTAAACTGTTATTTTTTGTAATAACTGAAACAATAAAGAAAATGAAAAAATATTCAAATTACTTACTTGCATAAATTATTTCACTTCTATCACTGAAATTAAAGAGAGAACTACTAACGTAACTTTATCCTTTTAGAATCTGAAATTTTACTTACAAAACACTTGAAACCAAACCTAAAGGCACCTGTAGAAATATTTTCAGGGAGTGTAAACAAAAAAAGCCTTCATGAATTTCTATTAAAAAAATTTGCAATTATTTTTTGTAATGTAAAAATAATTTTACATTGGGACATCAGAAAATTTTAACGATTCAATAATTAATTAAAGTACTACGTACTTTTATTTACTTAAAGTTTAGATAACATTTAAATGTCAAAACCAAAAAAAATTTGTAAATATTGTATTTTATCAGAATTAAATTTGCACAAACATTTAATTGCATACAAGAATGAGATGAAAAAACATAAAACTTTTTTACTATAAGTTGCTTTTACATCGATCCGAATTTGACTACCATCAGTTACTTTTGAAAAACCTTGCTATCACAAAATTTTTCTTTAAAATCAATAAATTTATTGTTTGTATTTCACCGATAAGAGTTTATGCATTATGAATATAGTAAAAACAAACATAACATTATAGGCAAACGTCTTGAATGGGACTTTTTTAAAAAAAAAGAAGATTCAATTGTACATGTTTTCACAAAGAATAAATATACAAGACCTTTAAGATGAAAGTTTAAGCAATATTCTTTTCTAAATTGATTAGGAATTTTTATCATAATATAAAAGTTATTCAGTCAAAAGAACTTTTTACGATTATAATTATTTTACAATTATATTATTTTAAACATGATAAAAATAAAAAAGCCGAAATTTTTGTCTCAAATTTTAAATGAATAATTATGTGAAAATGTCCAAAATTAAAATAATAAACACAATGTTGATAATGAAATTCCTCAAGAGTTTGAGTCATACTTTAAAATCAGCATTAAAAAAAATTGCTTCCGCACTGTGCATACCCAACTATAATAGATTCTACTGCGCATGCACCCAAAATTGGTCTTAAAATGTTATAATAGTCCATTTAAATCGAATGGTACCCACTGCGCATACCTGGCTACAAAAGAATTGTACTGCGCATTAATACAAAATTCGTCTTAAAATGTTATAAAAAATGCTCAAAAAATGGGACGAGGCCCCTTTATGGGGCCTCGTCCCATTTTTATTTCTTTTAGTCGTATTGTTTTGCCAAGCTTGGGCTGCTCATGCTGGGGACTTCAAAAACACACAAGTCTTTTGCTTTGTTTTTTTCTTCAAAAAAACACAAGTCTTTTGCTTCGTTTTAGCCAACTTTGGATTGGATTCTTTTATTTTAGCCCACACAAAATTCCCCTATTTTTCTAAAACTCCCCTTTGTTTTAAGCCAACCATCATGATGGGGTCGATTTCAGTTTTGTGAAAAATTTTAAAAGGGGCCCGGTGCTCAGCTATTAAATCGAGCGACTGTAAATACTTAAACAAAAAATATGAGATTTATTTTTATTAAACTTATGACTGATAATTAAAATGATATTAAAATAATAGGATACTTTAATGCAAAAATGGCAATTGGGAAAGATTCCCGTATTGGTACCTGTGTCAAAAAAGCCGCAAAATTTTTACAATAACCCAGCAGGGGCACAGCAGAAACTAAAAAAATACATCATTGAAGGAGGGTAATTTGAAAGGTATAACTCCAGGAAAAATCACAATATATATATTTTTTAAAATTTTTGCAAGCTAATAAAAAAAAACTTTGCCGCTTTGATGAATGTAGTTGGAGTGAACAGGTATCGATTTGGAAATGACTCGCAACATTCGATGCACAATTGTACTACCTTATCAGTATGTTTGTTAGCAGTTGTTTTATATGTTTAGAGATAGGATTTTATTTAAAAAATAACACACAAGAGCATGATAAATAACTTTATTTCCAAAAGATTAGTATATTTTTTTCAATTGATTCAAAACATAAGATGGGGAAAAAAAATTTAAATCTTATTTTTCTCAACAACATGGTTTAAGAAAATTTGAAGTAATTTATTAAGTTACAACAATGATTAAGCCAGTGTTTCTGAATTTTAATCTGATTGCTGCTCTTTATAACAAAGTGTTTCTTCCCCCATGTGAAATAACCAATATTTCACCATAGGTTGTCTAGGACCACTTAGGATAAAAAATAGGAAGCCCTGTCACTTTTTTGTGTCATGTTTACCGAGCTTTTACATCAAAAGAAATAGTGATTTCAATAATTTCTTTCAGATCTTAGTTATCCATTGACTCCTTGTCAATGAAATATTGTTTGTTTTGAAAGATGTTTGTATTGATATGTTTAACGCATGTTTTTAAAGTGATTTTCTGGAAATTTAAAAATAAAATAATTAAAATTTTGGTCGCTTTATTGGAATGAACGGCTCTGTTCAGACAATCTAATACGCCTTAAAGTAACATTGTGACTATGGAATAGAAATCGGGAATTCAGTGCATTCAATGGAAGTTCAGTGTTAAAATGGAAGGGTGGCAGTATTAAGGGGTCATACTAAAGAGTGCAGAGTAATAAAAAATGACCTTTAAGCCAAACTATAAAACATTCATTTATTACCAAAAATATAGAAATTTAAATATTTACGACAAATGAAATATTTTATTATACGTTATCGACAAAGGCAACAGCTGATCATTTCAACAAGGCAAGCTTTTTTTTTTATAGAACCTTACATTATTTTGAAAACATATTTAATAATTTTATCAGAAAGGAAACTATTTTTCAACACATTACATTCAAAGACATTACCAAAAAAGAAAAAGATTGACATTTAAATTATTTACGGAAAAGTTAAAAGTTTTACTTTGAAAATTCAGTCGCAACTAGTAAGCTTGAATGATTAAAACATATTCAATAATTTTTTGGGTCTTTTCAACATTTCTATTAAAACAATATTCAACAAAAGTTCACCGAATTGCATTTTAATTAACATACAAATAGAAATGACGAAAAATAAATTTTTTTGATGTAATATTAGATGTTCAAAATTTGAAGATAAGATGATAGCTTAACATAGTTTTTGAATAGCAGTTGAATTTTAAATTTGAATAGCAGTTGACAAAAAAATCGGAATATTGCATTTTAATGAAAAGTTATTGCTTATCATTTAGGATAATAAAATCCCTTAACATAATTTTTTAAAGAAATTTTTTTATATTATTATTATTATTAAAAAACTGTTTAATATTTTGGAATTTTTTGACATTATATGAAATAATGAGTTTAAAGACATTACAACTACTGTGTTACAGCATATAAGTTATGGCAAATATTCTTTCATATACTTTAATTACAAATCACTAAATATTTCTAATGAATATCTATGTTTAGAGTACAATATTTTTTACTTATGAATTTTTTAGAAGAAACAAATCCTGACAAATTAATTATTGTTATTGGCATATTTTATTACTTGTAACAGTTAATTTTGTTATAATTTCATTGTTTTATTAAATAGTAAAACACACGTGAAAACAAAATTGTGCATTTTGCATTATAAAAGCTTATAATTAATCTCGTATAAAAAATATTACATACAAAATAAATAATTTGCAGCACAAAAAGTTTATAAATACACATTACATGATAGACAAAACATTTGCAAGTAAAAAATAAAAGCTACAAACCATCTAGCTTACTATCAAACCATCTAAATCGATATTAACTTTATGAAAAGTCAACTTATTATATTCCTAAAAAAAGTAATAATTATATTAATTGGTATTTTTATATAATTATTATAATAAGAGAAAATTTACTTTATACTTAAGATTTACCTTGTATATTGTTAAAGATGTTTTTAAACTTTCCATTGCATTTAGTTCTTTTGTTAAGACACACATGAATCCACCTCCTCCAGCCCCAACAAGTAATTGACCATAGCACAATGGCTTTAATATGTCCATTATTTCCTTGATAAGCACGGGTTCACAACCAGGAGCTAATATTTTCTTTTGGTCCCAATATTTATTCATCAAATTTCCAATTTCAAAATAATCTCCTAAATATTAAAATGCAATATAATATTTAAATAGAGCAAACATACAGTTTTTATAATAAATGAAAAGAAATATTCCTATAATATTTCTTAAATAAGTATCACATGCTTTTATACAAGAATGCTTATATAATTAATATGAAAAACTTTTTTTTTTTCATGTTTATTAAAGAAAATAAATATATAAATAAAATTCTAGTTCCTTTGTAAATACAATCAATACTTAAGTTCTTATGCATTCCCTGAATTGTTAAACCAAACCCTTTTCCCACAAAAATTAGTATGTTAATTTTGAAAAAGACGTGAAATACTTATACTACTAAACTCAATTTATATAGAAGAACATTTTACTTGGCCTCATTTCAAATATAAATGCAGGGTTGCCACAGGTGACTGAAATGCGACTATTTGCAACTATTTTCAATTTGAGGCAACTATGGCTACTTTTTTTTTACCTGAAAAGGCTATAAAAGCAATTATTTTCAGGAAAAGGAGACAATTGGGAGACTTTTCTGTTCTCCTAGCAATGTTTTTTTTTAGCATAAATTGGGTTGACAACTTGCAGCCCGCGGTAGCTTCTAAACATAATGGATTTTTTTTCTTCTAAAAAATAAAAAATATTGAATTTGAGTCATTACTTTTTAATGAGCTCAATTTGCACAGATTCCATTGTGAATCTATTTTGTTTCTCAATCGTTACTGCTACGAAATTCTGCATGATTTTAAAGAACCCAATTTCTAATACGATAATATGATGCATGAATTTCGAATTTTAGTAAGGAAAAATTATGTGAAAGGGAAAATTAATAGAAACAGTGTTTTTTTTTTTTTAACAAAAAATTATTTTTCTGCATTAATTCTAGCATTTAAAAGTATTTAATGTTTTGCAAATATAAAATTTTTTTTATATAAAAATTTAGCGCTAGAACACTAACGTTTATTTAAAAATTATTATATTGGCCGTCAACTTGACTAAATGGATCATAGTACTATACAGGGTTGAAGTTTTTGCCGGCAAAAAGGGGTTTTTGCCAGGGCAGTGGCAAAAACCTGGTAAAAACCGGCAAAAACTGGTAAAAACCGGCAAAAACCAAATTATTTAAATTGCTGATTAAATATTATTACAAAATACTTGAACAAAGTTAAATCAATCATAAGGAATAATAATTTTGATACATTACATGAAAAAATTATTTTTAAAATATTAATAAGTAATATAAGGGTAAAATTTTTTAAAGGATTGAAAGTTTTTGACCTCTTTTTCATTTTAGAATACTTAAATAAATGTTTTTTTTAACAAATTGTATTTTTTTTTACTTCTTCATAATAACTTTTGGTATGTATTATTTTACATATCACTCTTACACTATATTTAAAGAGAGACATAAGAAAGCTAAGATGGATGTTTTATTTGATGGATTTTGATAATCACCTCATTTCTCAATATTACTTCAAAATGCAAACAAAACCACACAATTTAAATTCTAGTGAAATTTCCAGTGAATTTTGGGAATTAATGTCTTATTTACACTCATGTCCTTCTAGTAGTACTGCCATTGAAAGAGTGTTTTTGAATTTTTCATTTGTACATTCTAAAATTCGGAATAAGTTGACTCTAAATAATGTTTCAAAACTAGTGTTCTGTTATGCTATGTTGAAACAGCACAAATTGTATTGTGATGATTAATAAAGTATTGAATTTGGGCAAATTTAAAAAATTGCATTGGTACTTGTATATTTTAATTAACTACACATGTTGATAGATATTTTATGCTTTAAATTATAGTTATATTAATTTAAAATAAGTTCATTTCACTGGAAAAAAGAGAATAATCACTAATTTTCCGATTAATAATGTTTTAAACTACTAAAATGATATATTAATACATTATGATTTAATTATGGAATAATAATTTTGTTAATTTTTTTTAATTATATATATTTATAGTATATATTTCAATTTTAGGAATAATTTTGTATCAAAAATGTGTTTTTGTCCTCTAATTTTGGAAAATATAGGTTTTTGTCACTTTGCTTGGCAAAAACCTGTTTTTGCCAGGACGGTTTTTACCATGGTTTTTTCGACCTGTGGCAAAATCTTGCCAACCCTGGTACTATATAACAATGAAGTTGTTAAAACATTTTGTTTTAACATCATTGATGATGAATTCAAGTGAACAATTTCACTGATAAATAATTTTCATATTAACATTTTGTTTCAACATCATATGTGATGAATTCAAGTGAACAATTTCACTGATAAATAATCATCATACTAAAGGCTAAATTCTACGAACAATACCTATTCACACAAAAATCTAATGAATGATAAATCTATCAGCTGAACTGAACTGTTCGAAGTACTCAAAAATCTAATGAATGATAAATCTACCAGCTGAACTGAACTGTTCGAAGTACTACATACAATTAGAAGGGAGAATCATTTGTTATTCCGAACACCCTTTCCGTACCACAAGAGGTGAGACAGAATGGATTCTGGTAGTTAAGCTACATTATTGGAATGAACTTTTCCTTCTTCTAAGGTGGCAACAGGCCTTTACCTAAGCCGGAGCAAAAACTCTGGTGGGTGAGTTCGTAGTGAGGAAGCTCTCAAGTAAGGGGGCTTAGGCCCCCAAGCTTTCTATTTTTTTTGGAGTGGGGTGTAGTGATTTTTGAATGCACTTTGTGTGCGATGATGGCTTTTTTTAGAAATCTTTGTTAATCTGAGATATTGATTTCTCTTCTGCTTTAACAAGCATTTTAAGTATACATATCATTAGAGATATGTTAAAAGTTTTTAATCTTTTTTAAATAAGATGATGTAATTGTTTAAATTTTTTGTGTCTTCACATTAATAATTTGCCATGTGTTTGCTTAGTCTGGAATAAATTGTTGTAAGTATTACTTCCATGTTTTGTTTCCTTTTAGAATTTAATGTTTTATTTTCAACCGTAATGCATGGGTCAAATCATTAAATTATACTAGAAATGATATAAAATAATTGTACAGCACGTGTAGTCATTTTCCTATAAGTTCTTAATTTTGATCCAATGACTATGCTCGTAGTTTTACTCCAATGCAGTAATCAAATTATATTATTTTGCACGTGCCGTAACACAGATTTAAATTGAATATCTTAGTTAAATATCATGTGCTATCGATCACAGCCATTTCTGAGCTTAAGGAAATGTATTATTCTTTTAAAATACCTTTTATGGATAGATTTAAATTTAGGAATATAAATTCATGTGTAAATTTGTTTATTCAATAAACAGTAATTTTTGTTGTTCTTTATCTAAATTTCATTCTATATTTTTAATGCTTTCCTTAAGCTTAGCTTAACCACACCAACCTTAAAAGAAGTCATTTAATAAAATTTTAGTCATATTATTGAAACATATTTGTTCTTATTTAGGCAACTATTTTCATAATTTTAGGCGACTATTTTCATGCTTTTGGCTACTAGAAGCAACTATTTTGTTACTTTTTTTCTGTGGCAACTCTGTAAGTGGCATTTAAATGTAATTAAAGGCCAATAATTATACAGTATCTAGCGAAAAGTGACCGGACATGCAGTTGTATGGACTTGTAGATGATGTTGGTCTCCATTTATCATTGATGACAGTTTGCACACGTCTAGGCAGACTTTCCACCAGTTTTCTATTGGTGGCCATGGAATTGACTTCTGAGCATCCATCATAGCAGAAGCAAGAACTAACAGTGAGGATGGTTGATTTGGGTGGCTGTGAATTCTGCATTTTAATTCGTTCCAAAGGCGTTTAAATGGGATTTAGATTGGGGCTCTGAAAAGGCCACATATTTAATTAAATCATAGCCATGCCATTCTCAATATGAAATGATGCAGATATCCTGCTGGAAGAGAGATGGGCTTTCTCAGAAATATTTCCATAGAGTTGAGGATGCAGCATTGTTCAGAATGTCCACATTTCATGTTTTTAACTATAGGGACTATGGATTCCAGGTCAAACCCATGGATAAAATCCCCACAGTGTAATGCTTTAGGTGGATATCTTCATACTTTTGGTTAGATGGTGTAATGCAGCTAATAATAATAAATTGCAAACTACAATTTCTTTGTGACTATCAACTGATGATTGATTGCATTATTGTAAGTTTTCTTTCGTATTATTTCATCATGCAGAGCAATAACTTCCTTTTTGGGTTTCAAAAGCTTTACAAATAGGTATTGCCCCTGTATTTGTAGTATGTGGTGCGGTAATTTAAATTATGAATTCGAATTATTTATATTCCAACAATAATTTGAATATAACTGTTTGATTGAAGAGACTTCATTTGAGCTATGTCACTAAGGGAATAAAGCTAATTTTATTTGTCCAAAAATGATGAAATTGCAGTTAAAATTGTTAAATGAATTGAAAACGTATCAGAGAACTATTTAAAATAAACTTTTATAACGTTTTTCTCTGTTGAATCAATGTAAAACATAATCTATTTTTTATGCAAGTAAAATAATATTGTATATTTATTCAGTTTCTTTTTTTAAATTTTATTCATATTGATTTTATTAAGTTCAAATAAATATTGATGCAATATCTAATCATGTATTTATTTATCTGTCACATTAATTTAGTTAAAAACAAATAGTATTTAACTTCTTAATTAATATGTTTTCCTTCACAACAAACAATTATTAAAAACAATTATAAAAGAAAAATTTTCTTGGTTTGGAGTGTGTTTACAGTAACAAAGGCTCCCCTGTACTTAATATTAAATATAATACCATAGATTATAATAATTTACCATTTAGTAAAGCTTGCTTCATTTCATATGAATTTGAAAGAAGATCTTTAAAACATTTTACAACAGTTTCTTCCCTGGCATACCAATTGCGAATAACACTCTATAGAAATGTACAAAAATATTAGAAGACATAATGTATATGCTAAACATTATTTTACAATCATAAGATTAACATCAATATTCTAATTCACGTATAAAACATTAATAATAATAAATATAAAATCCTTACCTTTAAAAATGTATATCATATTTTTTTTATAAATTTCTACTAACATTTTCTTGATTGATTTTATTAAAATAAATCAAAATGTAAAAAAGAAAATTATTAGAAATTACCATAAATCAGTAAAAGATGGCATCACTAAATTATACCTTGTCAAAAGATATAATTTAAAATAATGCCAATTCATGACATAAGATAGTTGATTATTTTTACTGTGTTGATATAAAAGTCAGTCCATTTCACTAAATTTTTATGCGAATGAACAAAAGTTTATTGTAAATGATAATAGATATTAAGATAAATATGGAATTTTATTTTTAAGCAAGTAAAAAAGTGTCAAAAATTTATTTTATTTTTTAAAATTAACAATCAATTTTTTCTACTTTCCACAAACTTTTGAGATTTTTATAAATGTGAAAATGCATATAAAATTGTAATGTTATATAACTTGCAGTTCATTAAGAATAAGATAAAAAGGATGAAAATATGAAGGTACTACAGTGAATACAACTAAGATAAAATTGTAATTGAAACTAATTTAAAAAAAAAAAAACAAAAACAGGGAAAGTATGAACATTTTTTTTTTAACCACTGAATAAAATGTAGGATTTTCAATCACAGTTCACTTATACTTTTTTTTAAAAAAATAAGCATGATACTCTAAAATATGACTTAAAATTTAGAAAAATAAGCAGTAAAATTAAAATTTATTACTGTTATGAATTCCTTAAACAATGATAGATGAAAAAACATACCTGAAGTAAGTTTTTAGCTAATCGTACTTTTCCAGTATAAATAAGTAATAAACGTGCATTCAACTGTTCAATGATTTCCTCTTTAAGATTTAATGAATCTATTTTTACTTGCAATGGTAGAACTGGGTTAGAATAACCTCTATTAACCCCACCTGTGATTCCAGACACTTGGTCTTGCCAGCCACCACCAGTAGTTAAAAGTTGCTCAACATGCAAGACCTAAAAATAAATAATGACTTACTTTAAGTGACTTTGAAAAATATTTAACATTTTATTTATAAAATATGTGGCATAGATAAATAGCTATTAATAAAGCAAATGTTCATAAACTGAAATGCATACAAGTCTTGCTTTCCTGGGCACCTGATGGGTGGAGAAAAAGAGGAAAGCCAAGAATGACATGACAAAGATAAATGCAAATGGATTTTACGTGGGTACAATTTAAGTGTTTAGAGAAAGCCAGAGATCAGGGAGCATGAAGTAGGTTGTATGTGTTAAGCGCCAAACAGTTTCAGTGGGTACAATTTAAGGGTTTAGAGAAAGCCAGAGATCAGGGAGCATGAAGTAGGTTGCATGTGTTAAGCACCAAATAGTTTCAAGAGCCTAAGTAAGTAAATATTTTGAAAGTTTAGCCTTTTTGAAAAAATTTTTTAAAAATATTCAGTGAATAAATTTTTAACCTACATTTTTGTTTATAAGCAGAGAAGGTAGTTTCTAATTCTTGTTCCTGCATTCTTTAGTTTTTTAGGTATTCACTTACCAGCAACTGTTTAATATTTATGTATATTTATAGATTTTAAATAATATAGATGCAGACGTGACAGATGCAGATGTGATAATCAAAATTTTTATTTAAAAACAGTGCAAGCAATTTTAATTATATATCAAACACTAATAGTTTACTCACAGCATGAATTACAGTTAGCTTGTCATATATTTTTCCAGAAGCAGACCATAAAGCAGCAATTATAGCTCCAGCAAGAATACTACTAGTGCCCATTCCTTAAAATAAAGCAAAACAATATAGAACAATGAAATAGTCTTCATAAAATGACTAGTTTAGTTAAAATAAAAAAAAATAGTTAAATTGTTATGACCGTGCTAGTTTATGCAAGGTGTAGAATGCATTCAAAATTAAAACTATACATACTGCTAAAATAATAACCAGAAATACTACTAAATTTTGATGCATTAATTAAAATTAAAACTTATCATATTCTATGTAACTGCAGATTTCATGCTACAAAGTCAATGTTAGGAATTTTTTGCTAGAATAAGTTTTTCGTTTCCTCAATTGTAAAGTTTCTATTTTTTTAAAAGTTTTTAATAAAAGTTTATAAAGTTTTAGCAATATATGTAAAATACTCTTTAGCAGTGTCACTTTTTCATACCAATGTTTACGTTTTCAGCTTGAATTTTCTAAGAGTCTATATTATTCTATTTTAATTTGTATTTTTAACTTTTTGATATTGTGGTTATGCAGAATTATCGATACACAAATTTATCGTATGATTACTAAATTTTCATTTATTTAAAAAAAATACAGTTCTATTGACTCTAAAAAAGGTGCAAATAAAAACAAGCTTTGTAACAATGGATACAGGATAAAAGTTACTGAGGATAATTATGTGATACAAATATTTTTTTCAAGCAAATTTTTTGCATTTTTTGTTTAAGAACATATTCCATTTTAAAAATGTGATTTGAATAAAGTATTATGTCCAGGCAAGGAGATAGGAGTACACTTGAAACTTCAAGAAGCTTAGTAATTATGACGTCTGAAAACTGATGGAGATTACAGGAAAGACCGGATCTACAATTTTACGTAAAGAAACCTTTTTAAAAAGTAACAAAAGGGGTAAAAAAAGGATCTGGAAGATCTCTTATTTTCTCAGCAAATGATAAATGTAGAATATCAGGCTTAGCTTGAAAAAAATTATCATTGGAATTCTGAACAATTAGAAAACGTTTCTTCCCGCTTTTCCTTTACCTTGACTGTTTCTTGAAACAAAAAGGCAATGCTAGTTCTCACACTTCAAAACACACCACAAAATAGCTGGATGACAAAGTAATAAACATTTGAGAGTGGCCTGCTTTATTCCTTGATTCCGTTAAAAAATTCATATGGAAGAAAGAAAAATGAACTGCAAGAAGCAGGAAAGACAGTCATAGAATGGGTAGAAGATTTGGAGGAAAAAAAGGGAGAAAACAACTTTCGACACTTTTGATCATTACAACTGGAACTGGATCATTACAAAGTCTGTTTTAGAATCTATGTTGTAACAGTTTCAAATGGTTATTGATGTTAAAGAAGAAAGAATTACGTAACTACTAATTTATCTGTATCTATAAAGTTGAGACATCTTGAAATGTGCTTTTAAAAAAGATTTTTGATATCTATTTTAATTTACTGTAAAGCATTTTTTGAAAGTCTGAAATTTCTTTTGCTCCATACTATAAGTACATCAACTGTATGTATTAATAAGAAACATTAAAAGCATTTATTTGTTTTGTTATTTATTAAAAATTGCATACTGTAGAAGTAGTACTAAGTTTACCATATACTAAGTGCCATGTTTAAAGCTCTAGCTTACAAGATTTGCAACTGTACCTCCTGCATTATACAGCATCCTAGTTTATCATTCTCCCACTTTACTTCCTTGAAATAAGTTATGAAATACATATATTTTAAGATTAATCATCATTCAATACAATGTTAAGTAATTTTTCCACTGGATGATGCTGTTTAACGTTTAAATAAAGTATATTAACATTCAATAAATTTTAATTTCATTTTACTACTCTTAAAACTCCCATCTTGTCCAGAGAACTAGCTCTCCGACTTATATTAATTATGTTTATTTAACAATAAATTTATGTTTTGAAATGCAATCTCTGTATTTACCAATCATTAATGCCTCAGTTTCCCATGAGTAAGTCAATATTTCTTCAAGAACACAGCATTGCTGAATTATGTGAGAAAAAAATTAGGCAAAGATAAGCATTTATTTCCTTTGCTACCTTTTATTCATTTAAGTGTGCGTTTTTCTAAAAAAATACACACCAAATGTTATGAAAAATGAGAAATTATAACATTACTCTTTGATTTATATTAATTTTCTCCAGCAGATATTAGTTTGTTTAATTATTAAATTATAGTAAAAGTACAAGAAAATTTTCAGGAAAGAAGGGCAATTCCATGGTAACTTAATGTCGCAGCTTGGACTTGCCTTCTGTAAGCAAGCGCTTGTTCACGCTGGGTTTTAACATGATTTCGAAACTGTGGCTTCATGTTCTTTATGTGTTCAGACAAATATTCTGAATTTCCTTCTTCTAACATTTTTTTTCAGTTGGCCAACATCATCTTCCTTCCATACATACCAATTCAAACCATTTAGGTTTTCTTTTTGGGTTATTTTGTTTAGTGAATCTTCAAGTTGATGAGAACAAGTTTCACATTCTCCAGACCACCACTCATCTGTTTTTTCTGAATATAAAAATACATTTATGAAGAATTTCGAAAGATGAAACATTAGGGAATTTGCTGAAGGCTTCAGTAGCCAATCCGAAGTTTTCGTGATACTTACAAAGACAAAAATTTCTTGGAAGTTTGCTACTAAGCAAGACATTGCTTTGGTTTGAAGTTTGTTTTAGACGGAGCTCAAAAAAACTTAGTTTTTCCAATTTTGCATTCTGGAATTTTTTCTATAAACATTTGGTGCATCTCTTGAACTGAATGAAGAAGATGCCGTGCTTGTACTTTCTTTTTGCCACCATTAGCATCTCGAATTATAACCATATCTTTTACTCCTGCTGCTTGTGGAAAGATTTCGTCCAATTTTGAAAGCATATCCATGCCAACATCCAATTAAATCACTTAATGTAATGATTTTCATTAAAATTAATATCTTACGGCAGTGTTTATTTATTTAAACTTTGGTATTGTAACTGGATACATCTCATTTAGTTTATATGCTAATTTTCGAGAGAAATAAACTCATTATACATTGGTAGCTAACATTACATGCATGTCAGTAACTTACGTTACACATATTGAATAGTGCGCAAAACAATAAATAAGTAATATTTGAAAAGAAAACTATAGCTGTTTATTTAGTGTTAGCCTCTAAGAAAGAAAAAAATATTATTCTTACTTTTGTATCACTTGTTCGTTTTTACCCATAAAAACTTTTCCTAGTTTTTGGTAACTTACGCTACATGCATTAATGTTTAGTTGAAATTTATATAATTAAGTGAATTTAACAACAAAAATGAATTTTAACATTGCACAATATTTCTATTAAGTGTAATATACAATATTTATTCTTTGGAACATTTTGAAAGGAAGATAATGTTAGCTTACTGATTTTCAATATCTGACCATGTTCTTCACCCAAATCAAAACAAGCAAATGCCAATGTTCAATGGGTTACCAACACTAAAAAATTAAATTCTCAAAAAAAAAAAAAAAAAAAACAATTATTATAAATTATCAAACTTCAAACCTTTCTAATTCAGAAAAGATGAAAAAATAATAACATTATTCTTATTTGAATTTTCCAATACTTTTCCCCTTTTTCATGGAATTGCCCAGAAGCTGTTTTTTTGGTATTTTATATGGATTTTCTAGTTACTACCGATAAATTTTTTTGTTGAAAGAATTACAAGTTAGAAACTTAGAAACTGATCATTAGAGGAAAAGGACCCTTCATAGATATAGTTTTTGATAGAAAATTTGCAGCACTTAAGCAAAATAATGAAAGTGCATATGGGAGAACAATATTTTAAATTATAATTTAATATTGATTCAAACTTAGAATTGATGATACAAACAAATTTAATACAATACATCTTACCACATCCTTGAGGCAGTAAAGACCAAGATTGTATTTCAAAGCCGCCACCGAATTTTGAAAGAAGTTGATCTGCTAAAGCTATTAGACAATTACTGTCAATGACTTCAGTACAAATAATTGCTGCTTTAAGCAAAGCTCCTAAAATAAATGAAAAGACGATTTAAATATATATTTAATGAATAACACAACAATGAGTATGTAGAAATTAAATTAACTTAAAAAGTGAGAGCTTTTAAAAATTTAATAAGCAAATAATACGGAAATTATTTTGATTATAATGAATGAAACTGCAAAAAATTAAGATGTATTCAAACTGTTAAGCATTTTCAGATATTTTTTCTCATCTACATGAAAAAATAAATAAATAAAGGAAATATTTAAAAAAAAAAAAAGAAATTACAAGTAAATTTTGTTAAACAGGCTGATAAAAGTACCTTTAACAATTACTGTTTTTATTATTTATTCTTTATTTTAGTTTAAGGTTAAACTGGAATTTCATAACAAAATGAATAAATAGTATTGAAACAACTTTAACAAATTAAAGTATTATGTGTCATAAAATGTAAATTGTTTAGAACAAAATAAATAAAAATACTCAAATAATGTGAGCAAATAAAATAAAGAAAAATGTTCAAGAAGTATAATAACTTTTATGGATAGAAACATTTTCACTATATGTGAAGTGTAAGCACATGAAAACTAAAAGTTGGCAATTTATACCTTTTGCATTTGGCTGATCATAGTTTAAAATATCTTTTATGTCTGTAATTATAATTTCATGATGCAGTTCCCCAATTCCAATTTTTAGACGAATGTGAGGTCTAAAAATATTTTAGAATATATTATAAAAAATAGTCGTTGTATTAGATGATCAAAATAAGTAAATATGTAATTTTTAAGTATTAAAAAATTCTTAATTAGCATTTTATTGAATCTAAAGAGCACTTAACTCTAATAAATATAACTGACAAAAAATTGTGAATTTGATAAATAAACAGGTTTTAACAACTTTACTAATTATAGACAATCACTATCCAATTTTTACATAATACAAAAATATCAAGTTGCTTGATAAAACTAAGGAACAAATGTGCTGTTGCATTTATGCAAATAGTACTTGATATTGCTTAATTTGGGTGTCAGGATTTTTAATCTGAAATTAATTTAGCTCTTAAAGCTGCAGATTTTTTTTAAATAACATATTTAGTCTATTTTTTTTTTTTATTTATCGAAATGTATAAGTTTAAAAATGTTATCTATAACACGGGGTCACATACATTTTTTGACATACTTCTAGGGGAGTCAGAGCAGATCATCAGGACAGAAATTGCATAGGAAATATTATTGTACATGGCTAGGAGTGCTTCCCAATAATAACCTATTCGGAAACCTGCGAAGAAACAGCTCATTACAGGGAAACACCCCTAGCGGCGTATGACATTTCCAAAAAATTTTATTCCTGATGTTCCCCAACTCCCTTAGAAGCTTGTCGCAAAATTTACAGGACCTCCTAGTATATATAACAATTTTAAACTTATACATTTTGACAAAAATACACTAAAATGTCATTTTTTTCAAAAAAAATATAGCTTAGAGAGAAAAACCGAGATTACAGATTTGATCAATGATACAAAGGTATCTAAGATATATTAAAAATTCTCATGAAAAAGATAAGAAAAAAAATTGTTACCTAGTGTAATTTGCACAAAAAACATATTCAAGAATTATAAAGTAATCAGTTACACCAATATGAAACAATTGGTAGAAAAAAATTGCTAGCATTAATATTTTGAGTTTCACAAGTCTGGGTTGTATGGTGTTTTTCTTGTTTAGAAATATTTTCTCACTGTTAGAGATCAGTCATTATTATTATAACAGAAGAGCAAGCATATCAAATGTTTTCATAGCAACAATTCTCTTTGTCTGATTTTTTTTAAAGTCCCAAGAAAATATTAAAAAGTTTGAATTGCAAAATTTGGATAAGGTGTAGATTAAGAGAGTACAAAAATATTTTTCTTTTTTATGGCGAAGAATATTATAACCAGTCAAAGTGGTTTTTCATGGAAAGTTCAGATTAAGTAAGAATTAAAATTTAATTTAATAATATATTCATATGACTATAGATTTACAAATCTTGGTTTCATTGCACCATAAAAATGTGAGATCATCACCTGAAAAGTCTCAAGGGAAAAAAAAGGAAGGTGACTGAAAAACAAGTTCGAAAAACCACCGGAAAATTCAAAATGACAATAATTGAATTAGAAAGAATAATTCAATTTTTTAATGTGCTAAGAGATGAAACGTTTTTTTTCTCTTTTATAGTCAAACGTTTTTTTTAAATTTTATTTTAAGGTTCATTTTAGAATATTATGAACTTCTAGCATTGCTTAAGGTTTTTTCCCTCCTTATTATGCATGAGTTCTAATTCGTTATTGAATGCATGCATGTATACTCTAGAAATTTAAAAGGTCTGACTATTGCATAGCATAATAAGCAAACCAATAAAGATTAAAAAAAAAATAAATCCCTCATTTTTAAATGAATTTATTTAAGTAACTTTTTCACTGTGCAATAAACTATAACTTATTAAAAACCTTGCCTTATGCCTGATATTTCACTAGTTGAGTGATGAGATAAGCTACTTTTTATTCTATAACCTGTTGGTTTTTAAAAAAAGTAATCGTACTCCTAGAAATTTTGAAATATTGTTGACCTCAGCAATACTGTAAAATGTAGTTAAATTGGTGATATGGTTTTTAGACAACACAAGTAACAAAAATATGATATAAAACTAGAGAGCAACCTAAGAATTATAAGTATTTATCTTTACATAATGATTAGAAAAGCCATAATCGATTTCAGCTCTAATAAATTTTTACAATTTATAATTTCTTATGACAATAATCTGTGAATTTTAATCATCATAGTAAAAAATGTAATGTTGATTGAAATAAAAATATTCAGAGTTTCTACGAACAAGGAATTATTTATTTCGTATTTAAACAAATCACAACTTACTCAGGAATTCTGCAAGCTCGAGCACCAATAGGTTTCTATAATAATTCAAGAAGGGAATCAAAATGTAAGTTATTAAGTTAGAATCAAACGGTAAATTATTAAATTAGAATAAAAGTATAAGACATTGAATTGTGCAATGAATAAAATTAGAATTAAAATGCAAATTATTGAATTAAAATCAAAATGAAAATCATTAAATTAGAATTTAATAGTAATCTAAATAAAAAACGTTTCAAGGATATCCTGCTGATGAGATTTTTTAATCAAAACTATGAATAGATACTGTTTTTGGTTGATTCCTAGCTGAACAACAAGGATTGTTCTCCTGTAAAGGTTATCAATACGCAAAACTATGTTTCCCATATAAAACACAAAATTAATTTTAAAACTATCAAAAAATATTGAAACCAAATAATTTATAAATAAATATTTTTTTATTAAATATTACTTTTTTTAAAAAATTTTCAAACAATAAATTTTCTATTCATGTCAGCATGAGATGAGAGAAATACTGGGTAGATAGAGTCTTATTACTAGAAATATTGACTTATTTATTCATTTTTAATTAAAAGGTATTTAATGCGATTATAGAAACCAATGGAGAAACAAAGATTGCTCTGAATTGAATACTGAAGGGTTAAACACAGATAATTTATTTCAAAATAACTCCACATACTTTTTTGTTTATAGACAGATCTAAATAAAAAATTAGTATAATGTTAAACAGATCTAATCTAAATCATTCTTTATTTCAAATATTTATAATATTTAATTAACTAGATACACCATGCTGTATGTAGAGTCCTGATTGGAAGTCAACTTTATCTCCACTGTGCTTGCCATGATTAAGCTTGTCAACAGGGTAGCTCAGACCCTTCTGCCAGGACATTGGTGTCCCCTACCCTTTTCTAAGAATTTGAAGCATCATCAAGAAACAATTCTACACTATTTTAAATTTTTCATGGATAAAATGTGGTAGCCCAGTGGTTAGACAATCTGACTTTGTTCTGGTGGGGTCGGGGTTTAATCCTAGACTCCCTAAGTCCCACCGAGATCATGCGATGTATGTGCTTGTAAAATCTGTGGAATGGAAAGTCATATGGTCGGTCACAGAGCAGTACCATGGGTACAGGGATTTGGAGAAAACTCCCTTCCCCTTCAGATATATTTGTAAACTGAGGAAGTGTTCTCATGAATGAGTAGTGCATCTATATCGTAGGGTTCTGAGCCACGACTCTTTCACCCATGCAGTGTTCTCTTGTGAAACGAAAAGGCGACGATTCGTGACTTAATTCACAAGGCCAATGGTTGGTGCGCTTCGCTTGTCCAAGTGTCATTGGAAACAACAACTAAATACATTTTTTTCTCAAAGTGTAAATAATTTCATAGAAATTTGAAATAACATTCAATTAAAAATGTTAAAATTAATGTTCACTAAAATTATAAAATTTTTTTTGTTGATTTATAATTTTAAAAAAAATATTTACAAAACAAAACATAAAATCATTCTTTTTTCTTCATTCTGTAGTTTTAGTATTTTATTTTAAACTAAAAAGTATCCATATTCTCAAAAATCAAGTAAAAGTAAATTAGGCATAAGCATTTAAAAAGTACAGAAAAAAAGCAAAGTTTAAGTAGAACGTCCAAAAAAATATGTGTAAAAAGCACCTTTCCATCAATTAATACAGCAATATTTACAACAGAGCCTCCTAATTCATAGCAGATTGGAGGAGTATCAGACCATCCACCTTGTAAATCTATGCGAGCTGGACACTCAACTGTAACTGTGGTTCCCATCTCAGGCAAACTTACAGATGATAATGTAATAAACTGCAATAAAATTTAAGTACTGTATAATATCAAATTTAAAACAAATAAGTTATAATATATAGCGAATTCTAAAATAAGTGTTAAATACAGAGGCTTTTTATTTACAATAGGCGATCACAACGCTTGAATACACCATCTGGGCAGAAGACAGATTCCGTGCCTTTGGCCCTACCCCCATTCCCTCCCCTCTTCTTTTCAGTAGTATAGGAACCTACAACGATATTTCTTCTTTTCTTAATATTTTTCGTATTTAATTGCTAAAAATATTTTGTAAAATTTCCTTGTCGCTTTCCTTTAGAACTAAGTTTAATGCAGTTTTCAGTTCCATATGGTTTCCTAACTCACACGATTTTAATCTATTTAAAAATCAAGACAGAAACTGACGTACTTCCTTCTTCTAAGACTCTCCACACGATAATGGTGAAAGCAAGCGAAGTGTTGCCATAGGTAGAGAGTTCTGCTCTACGCCATCTGTAGCCCATTTCAATCGCCAATTTTTTAAAATGTGTTTTGAAAATACTTGGTCCAACTAGGCCAATATGGTGGGTAGAGTCTTTGTCTGCCATGGCTTGGGTCAGGGTGTTTGATCAGATTGTACTTTCTCAAATTATATCTTATTGGTTCAGAATCTCTTCTATTATGTCCCAAGCTTTAAAACTGGAAAAGTCAACACACATTTAAGAAGTAGAGAAGCGTGGTGTGTAAAGGTTGTCTACCAACCAACTATCTTCTGATATTAATTGAGATAGTGTAAGGCACACATACACCAGTACTGTTTTCACATCATCAAGAATGAATTCCTGACAATTGCCAATATCCAGCTAGTCTAGTAGCCTTAGTAAGACATTAACGTCCCAACTAAAAATGTTTATTTTGATTTTTTCAATACAGTATGATTATAGCATATTATTAAAGTAGAGTCTCAATAATTCGAGGCAGATGGGAGCGAGCCTACTCTGAACTTTCATAAACTTTAATTATTGAAAGCTTAAAATTTAAAAAATATTTAAATAAATGGAAACAAAGCAGTTTTTAAAAGTAAGTATTTAATTGAAAAATATATATTATACTTAACGAAAATTTATTTACATTAGATGATCAGGGTACATTTACTGCATTACACCAAGTTACAATATTCATTATATCACCGCATCAGGTTAAATGTACTTAAAAATAATTATCTAATACTTCTTGTTTAAACACACTGCTCATATGTTTCAGTGTTTAATACAAAAATTTATTCTTCAATATTCAGTCGTAGAAATCGCAGTAAAACCAATCGTAGTAAACGTTCCACATGTTGGTCATTATTAAGGAGCAAGACTGATTTTTTTACAAGTTCGGATTAATGGGAAACTCAAACAATTGAGAATCTACTGTATAGATATCAGTTGAATGTTTAGCGTGGTAGAAGAACGTTTTTATCCATATAAAAAATTTTATAAAATTTCTATCACTTACTTTTTTTGTCTTATATACATATATATCAAAACATTTTCAGTGAATGGTTTAATATTTCTATTAATAACTTAAAATAATCATTAATATCAACTAAAACTAGTTTTTTTCTTCTTCTTTAAAATAAATATGCTCTTCAACAACATTTTGAAATTTACCTTTTATACAAATCCTGCTGAGATATTTAATGTATTGACTTTGTAAAGAAAGGATTGCTGATGAAAATTTCAATATTTTTGTTATTAAACTTAAGGATATTTTTCACAAATTAATTAACTCATTATTCTATTACTTTTAATATAGTGACAGAATTTTAATTACTCTTGAACTTATTCTTTATCATTTTACAACAGCATTTTCCTGTTATTAAACTTAAGGACATTTTTCACAAATTAATTAACTCATTGTTCTATTGCTTTTTATAGAGTAACAGAATTTTCATTACTCTAGAACAATTTCTCAACAATTTTCAAATTGTGGGTTATTGGAAATTATATTTGTGAGTATATCCTAGTTTACTGTGTGTTAAAATATTTCAAAAAGCTGTTTATTGAACCAATATACTATGTTCAGAATAAGAGTTTTGAAATAAATTATTAGAATTTGTAGAGTAATTTTAAACTCTTTATTCCAATTTCTGCTTGGAGATATAGACATCCTTGAAATAATTTTTTTTATCGTGTCCATGGACAATTAAATGGCCTTGCGTGCCTTATAATTGCATCAGCAAGCTCCAATACATCATTACTGTAGAGGATTCCACGAAGTTCTGAAGCCAGTGGCACCATACCTAGTTGTAAAACATATGGAATTTTTTTTATTTTTATCAGAAGAGCTTATCTTAGAGCTACTTCATAATTGAAGGGTTACTGGCAGGGAATATCCCTCTAGTGAAAAAGTAAATGAAACATGTGATAAATAGCACAAACACTTGAAGAGTAACCACTGATTCAATCAATTTATTGAAGGAGCAAACAAGCAGGTGTTCAACAAACATTCTGAAATTATCAGAAAATAATTTATTATTGTCAAACGTGGCATTGTATGGCTTATAAGCTACTTTATGTGTTACATAGTGAACAGTGACATGTGCAGTAACAAAGCATGAGTGAATGAAGTATTCACAAATGTATTTATTTTTTAGAGAAATCTCTCAACTAATACTGATGCACTTAATTGTAAAATGAATTGTAAAAGATTTTACAATAAAATGTATGTAAATGAGTGAGGACTAAAATAATATAAATGAGTGCAATAGATCACTTCGCCAATTAGTGAGATATCATAAAACTATTGCAAAAAGTAAACAAAGCATAATTACAAGAGTAATACCAGAGGAATGATGCATTTTGAACCTTCTTGAATAACACACATGGATTGTAATAATTACATTAATAAAACAAAAAAATACAAATTCTTAAACATAATTAATAAAAGTCTTTTTTTTATAATTTATTTAATTGTAATTTTATAGAAGCTTTCAGGAAGAATGTGTGTTATTTATCTCCGTTAAACTGAATGCAACAAAATATATAGGTAGGTATATAACTTCTGCCATACGCCCTACAGTATAAATGATATTTACGTTCATTGAATCTTTACTTTTAAAAATACAACAAAATGATATATATTTTTCAAAATTGATCTATGCGAGAAGTTTCAGTGAATAAAAAAGATAACAACAAAATACATACCTCAGTAACAGTTTTCACAGAATTCTGAATCATTATTTGAGCAGCTCTTTCAAAATGTCTAGCAGATCTCATAATGTGGTCTGGTCTGTCCATCCAATTTGATCTCTCACGAAGAAGTGCTTTCATTCCAGCCACAGTATGGCCAACCTAAAACAAATATAAATACTAAGTCTTGGTCCATAAAAATTACTAACTTGCCATGTGAATTTATGGCAAAAATTCAACTAAAATGAAACAAAATAATGAATATTTTAAAATACAGTTTATAACAACAATTTACACTATTCAAATTCTAAGAAATCAGAAAAATAAGTAAAATAGAGCCTTGGTTATTAACACCCTTGCAGTAAAACTGATGGCAACTTTTTCAAATGATTTTTTAACTGCATAAATAACTATGAGCAAAATTATTAAAAATAAGTAGTGATCATGTATTATTTCAGATTGACAGGGATTATCTTGTCAGAGAAGTTAAGTCAGGTGGTGGTTGACTGCTTGTATCCAAGGGTAGAAACTAAGAAATATTAATCACTTTCAGTTCTTTTCCTCATTTTTTAAACCTTTCAACATTACCTACATTATATGTCTTCTGTGTCAATCTGAGCCATAACACAGCTATTACATTCATATTTATAAATTCTCATTGTTGTTGAAAGTATCAGATTTAAGTGTTGTTTTATTTAATATACTCTATACATTTCTAACGTATATTTAATAGCCTGTGTAAAATTATAGAAAAATCTATTGTGGTGTCATCTGATGAGTTCCTTTGATACTAGTTTATTATATACATTGGAACAGAAAAGGCATTCAAAAATGAAGTTATAAGTGTCCTAAATTTTTTTTACCAATACATTTATAGCAGTTAAAAAGAAAAAAAAATTTCTGAAATAATATTCGAATGTAAATTTTAATGCTACTCACCAATAACAATTCAAAAGCTTTGTCCCAAATTCGGTTATTACCTGGACCACTTCTTAAACCTCCAGTTTCACCAGACATTATACTAAGAAGATCAGCAACATTACTCAGAGTTCGTGTGTAAACAACTGATCTTTGATAAGATAATAGCACTGTAATATAATATTTAAATTTATTACGATTTAACAACTTAGTACGAAAAATAATCTACATAAAGTACTTACAAATCATGAATATATATATCAACTTAGAAAATTATAAAAAAGAATGTTTTAAAAATAAAAAATTTACCTACAATAGAAACTGAAAGTAAAGAATGCAATGAAAACCTATTTCTAATTTGGGTTATTTTTTAAGGTACTAGTCCATATTTTGAGATGATTTTGGTAAATGGAATATTTTGGAATATTTTTTTAATTAAGAGTCTTAAAATCGACACTGTTTTAAAACATATCTATCACATTAGTATGTTAATAAACCAATGAGCATAATAATACAGAAAAAATAAATTAACCTGCTTATGCAGCTGGCCAGAGGATATAACATTTACACATCAATATTTGCTCTTCTATAAAAAATATAATCATGCAAGAATACTATGATGCATAATTAAATATGCTTATACAAACTATGTTATTTAATTGTTGGTGATTATACCATTTTCATGAATATAACACTAAGTAATGATATTGGCATCACCAATTGAAAGTTGTGCAACATTTCAAATTTTTACGGGCAATTTGCACACATAAGCCAAAATTTATGTTTTATAAATAAAGAATTTCAAATTCACCCTTTAACTGTTTATCCTTAATTGAATTCTGGGTAAAGCCTGTTTACTTATCCAAATAATTTTTTTCTCTTTATGTTATTCAGTAAAAAAATACTGTTAAGGGAAATTTTTGCCCACTTTGTCCGATCATGGCTAAGCTTTTAGCCCACGGGTTTCAAATCCATGGTCCGTGGTGTTACTAGGCCATGCAGTTGGTTGAGAGTCTGAGTCAAGATAAATATTAGGGTCTAATACCAGATTCAGCAGTCCTAGTGATCACTCCATGGTCACTCAAAAACTCTTTCTTGGGAATAATTTGAGGCAAAAACTGTCCAGTGTTGAACCTTTTGGAGGACAGACAGTTTCAAAAATCCCATTATGGTTTTCAAACTTTGATTATTTGTTTTTGAGTTTTCTTACACTTGCAATAGCTACATAAATAAAATAAAGTTATTAACTTTATAAAAATAATTTTTAATTCTTTTTTTATAGTATTTCTTGCTAATTATTGACACATATATACACTCATATATACATATATATTTGTATTATATATTTTACTTGTATATTATGTAATAAGTGGGGCTAAAAGTTTTCACAAAATTGGTGGTCTACACAACTAAAAAGGTTGGGAACCATTGTTCTAGCCATAATAGGCGTATCCTTTAATTGCCATGATGGAATCCCCCAGTAATTTTGACTACGTTTGGAGCATCTGAATTCATTTTTTCTAAGTTTTCATACAAACTTTGCTGTATATACAAACTAGTTTATCCTGCCAGAATCAAACACATGACCTACAGCTCTTGTCCAACAATGTTAGCCAAGGCCAAATTACTTTATTGGAGTCCTAGATCTCAAGAGCAATGGAATATAAAATATTCAGACTGTATGAAACAATCAATTACAATTTTATAGTACGAAAATTTACAGTTTTGAGATTTATATTCCTTACCACTGTCCAAAGTATTCATGATATTTTGGGTCCACCCCTCTGATTGAGCAGCATAAAAATAAGGAAGTAAGTATGTATCTTCATTTTGGCATAGCACCCTTTTTATAATTTCGCATGAAATTTTAGAATATTGGTTTCTAAAACAATAAAAATACTTTTCATCAAACGTTACTGTACAATATATATTAAAGCAATAATGAAATAGATTATGTTCTTAATACCTCCTTTGGTTATAGACTTTTTCATAATCAATATTTTCAGCTAACTCAGTTAAAGAAAAGCGCTTACTTTCTCTCCACCTGACAAAGCAACAAAAATAAAATCCTTATATTACGTTATATTTTGTATGAGATAAATAAATGTGTCATTTTAATAGTTCTTAACTAAGTAATAAATTTTAAAGCATACAAAATTTGCGCTGACAAAGAAGAATAAGTTTGTTTCCTGTCTAACTTACATTTTAAAACAACTCACTATAATTAAACTTTCAGACAAAACAAAATAAAGACTTATACCATAATTTCACAAAAGTATGGTTAAAGTCATAAAATAATCATCAAATAACAAGTAAACTTCTTTATGAAAAGGGTATTAAACTACATGAAATGTTGTAAAGGTATATAGCAGTTATTCAATTGAAAACTTCATTCGCTTCAAAAATATACAAACATGAAAAAACAGTCAACATGTTTCAAAGGCTTCAAAGATAGCGCTTGAAACATGTAGACTCATATTTGTATAATTTTGAAGCAAATGAAGTTTTCAATACGGTAATATCTTACTACTTACATTTCTTGGCAGGGATTATTTAGTTAATTGGTATAAAGAAATGTATGAAGTAATAAAGATTTTCAGTGAGATGTTAACAGCTAAACCAAACATAATGATTACACTTTATTTTTAGGAGACAATATGAAACAAGCAATAAGGAAAAGAGAAAAATAATATTAATAAACCAATGTAACGAGATTACAAATGAATAATTTATGACAAAATTTGAATTTTAAAAGTTAATCAATCCACAAGCTGAGTTTAGATTTAAGGTAAATAACAATAACAGTTTAAAAATCTATTTGAGACAATGCTTTTGCAGTCTGTCTTAAGTAGTATTTGAAAAAATAGATATTAACGATATAGCATTTCAATTTCATTTTGCAGTTGATTTACATTGATGATTTTCTTTTTACATGTAGAATGATTCATTTTAAAATTGAATTCTCAAGTTGTGATAATGATTTTCTGTTTGTATATACAGATTAGCAACCCCATAATTTGTACATTCCAGTAGCATAATTATACACAAATATCTGGAGAGGTTAACTTTGATTTATATTTGTATTATACAGATAGAATAGTGCTAAATTTCTATTACTTTTTTTTTAAATTAAAATTTTTTTAAAAACTATAATGTTTATGTTATTTCAATTTTGTCTGATTTTAAAAAAATATTAACTTAAGGGAATTGACAACAGAATACCTTACAAAAATTTAGTATATTGTTTCTTCCATTCTGATACATTTACTTACATTTTCAATAATGATTCATGATGTTCATTGGGCCTATCACAGAAAAAGAGTTGAAGAATATCCTTTAAGGAAAAACCAGGTGGATAAAGTTTAGCATTAGCAAGAGTTTTTCTCAGGTTGAGCTAAAATAAAGTGTTACAAGCTGCTTAGTTAAAATAAAGAGAGCATATATAATACTTAAATTTGAGTATGAGTTGCTTAAATAAGTGTTTTTTCTAAGAAAGAGGCACAGTAAAAAAGTATTTTCAAATTGGCATTAAATTGTCTTGAACACATATTATTAAAAAAATAATGATACCATAATCAAATTATGATAGCTGGTTTTCAGTTAGTAAAAGTACCATTTTTCTTTGCTTTAACAAATTAGATTTATAGAATACACAGATGAGGCAACACATTAACATTAATTAATCCAGCTATAAGAAATAATACATAATTCTTTAAGAGACTAAAAAAAAGGTTACAATTCCTTTATTTTATGAGGTAAAAACAGATAAAAATTAAGGATTGAGATAAAATATAATTAATAAAAAATACTTACGTTTAAAATAATTAAACACATTTGTCCACATTCAAAAAGCTTAGTGGAAGAAATACACTATCTATTAAGAAGATAGTGTATTTCTTCCACTAAGCTTTTGCTATTAAAAAGAATAATTTAAAATCCCCTTCCTTCAAAAAATTAAAGTCAAATCAATGCACCATAATTTTTTTTAAAGATTAATATACCAGATATATAATACTTCATAAATATACCAGAAACACAGAGCTTCATAAAAGTAACAAAAAAAAAAAAAAAGAACCATATAAAAACACTTAAAGCTAATTTACTCATTGAATAAAGTGGAAAAATGGGTAATTATCTGTTTCGAGAACCGTAAAAAAATTATTACCACAATAACAGAAGTACCTATTACAATAATTAAGAATCAGAGATTTTAATAATAGTTTCACAATTTTTATGTTCCCAGTACGTACTCTAAAAAGTCACTTACAACCTCCATCAATTAAGCTTTTTATTTATTATGTATACCAATACATTTCAAAACAAAAGTAACTGTTAAAACATAGTTGTATTCAGAACTCTGAGTTGCTGTACATTAGGGGACATTCAAATATATAAAATACATAAGAGGGCAGAGGTTTAATGATTTGTTCATTTTTGCCGATAAGGAGTCTAGGACTAGGATACTAGAAATTTTTACAATTTTTCCAGCTTTTATAATCTTTTCAGCAAAAAGGACTAAATTTCTTTTACTGTAAAAAATTCCTAGTGGATTCTAAAAATAATTAAGTGGAAGAAGAAAAAATTACTTTTCGAAATTTCTTTTATGTAATGATAAGAGTATGATAAAAAGTATGATCTTAATTTTGCTGACTATAAGGTCTTAAATCAAAATGTGATTAGGTAATATTTGAATAGTTCCTTAGAGAAAAAATATTATTAGAAAATAATCACCATATGAGGATCCCATATATCTTGTTCATTTTTCTGTAGAAATGAAGACAAACAGAAACTTTCTGCATTAAAATTAACAGGAATCTAAAATAAATAAATAAATGTGAAGGAATTTTAACTAATTTATCAATATAAGTTTTTAAATTAAGCAAAGAAGGTTTACAGTCGGGATTTCATTTTGGATGTGTTCAAATTTTAATTTATAGATGTAACACTTTTTATTAAATAATATTTATTAGTTTAATATTTCATCTTTATTTTTTATTATTTTAACAAATACTAGGAAGGAATTATTTGACACTTATGTTTTAAAAAGCAAAGATCTTCAGAAATAAAAATTCAAGATAAAATATAATTCAATTTATAAATTGTAACAAAGAACTAGCATTTTATTATGCTTTTAAGTCATTAGAATTTACTTTTCTTCCATATATTTCAATCCTAAACCAGGTAAGTACACTCTTAGAACAAAGAATTACATTTAGAAATAAACAATATTCTGCAATAAGAATAAAAATGCTATGATGATTTTAAGGTGGAACAACTTATTACTATTATTAGAAATAAATTATATTAAGCAATAAAAATGAAAACACAATGATTTTAAAGTTGAACAGCTTATTACTAGAAACAAACTGCATAAAGCAATGCAAATAAAAAGGCAATCATGATTTCAAAGTTAAATGGCTAATTATTTTAGAAGTCAAAATAATTTGGCTGAGTTACTGTTTAAAAATGAAAATGATTAATATGTTTAAAAAAAATTCAAATCACTTTTAGACATAAATTGTTCTCAAGAAGTTTTGAGAAGTGTTATAACATCATTTATTATTGCTGTTAACAATTATGTTAAATGTTAAGGAGAAATTATCCACAAATTAAAAAAAAACCAATACACTTAAGGACAAATACTAGTTAAAAATATGTATCATCATAGTGGTAAAATCATAACATTTTATCATCAGATTCAAAACTTATAATAAATAATTATAAACTTAATAAATAATTACAATAAAAGCTTTGAGATACAAGTTCAGAAAAGATAGAATGATTAAGGAGTTTTAATTTAAAGAAAAAGAAAAATAGTCAAATAAATTTACTAGAATATCATCCTCTACCATGACCTGTGTGACATTATATGGAGATAAATTGATAAACAATGACAAAAGTCCCCATGCCATATTTCCATATATTTGTATTTATAAATGATTAATAGATCAGCAGTTTGCAGAAATGTACTTTTCTTATTTTTCAAGTAATCTTCACATATATCTGATTTATAACAATGACATAAGCTATTGATAAAAATGAAAAAATGATTATTCTTATAAATCTATCAAGATTTATAAGAAGATATAGAAGTTCTTAGAAGTTTTGAGTCTTTTTAGCAACAGTTTTAAATTTATTAAACTGTTCTAAAAAGCATTACGTAGATTCCTCATTAAAAATTTCTTCATATTATTTTTCAGTGTAGTATAAATAATATAACAATGATAAAAACTAAATTACTATAATATATGTTTCATTTTTGAACCAAAATTATGCAACGTTTATAACTTTTTAATGAGTTCTGTTGAGGTGTAAGTTTTAGAAGATTCATAAAATATATTAATGCATTTTGATAAAATATAATAGAAAAAAAGCACATAAAAGAAGAGGCCTGATTCAAATTTTGGAAAAAGTGCTGAACAGAGAACAGGTTAATGCAGATTTTGAAACTTTTAATGAAGTTTATTTTGAGGAGTGTACACATGTAGCAGTTAAAACAGGCATTATTCAAATTTCAGAAAAATACCTATTTTGTGGAAGATTGGAGAACATTAAGAAGCATTTTCAGAAAAAGATTTATTTTGGAAAAGTGTATTCAAACAGTAGTTAAAACATGCTTGAGAAAATTTTTTGAATAAGTTCCTAACTTTAAGCAGATGTTATGTAGTCTAAAACAACAATTTAACTAATATGTAAGCCACTTTTTAAGAAACTTAAGAACCATTTAAAAAAAACTCATTTTAAATGTTAAAAGACAAATTTCATTATTTGGGCTTTCTTAAAACCTCTTATAGAATATGAAACATGGTCTAACATAGAAGGTAATAAGAATGACATATTATTAACTACATAACCTCATTTTGCTAAAAAGAAATAATTACAGTAACTTGGAGACAATAAAATATGAGTAATTAACAAGAGCAAGTAAAGCATAACTCTAAGAAATAATCCTTTTCAAAAACATTTTAACTAAAAGTATAATTAAATCAAGAAATAAAAGAGACATTATTAAAGATATTAAAAATCTCTTACAAATAGATCATCTTCAACTCCAAGCACAACAATTATAGAACATTCTAGGCAAATGGTAGTAGTGATATTTACCACAGCAAGATTATCACATAAGTTAAAAACCTAAATAATAAACGAGTAAAATAAAATAAAAATTTAAGAAAAATATAAAAATAAGAATGCGAAAAAAAAAAATTTTTCTATTTTTTTTCACAGTATAACACCAAACATCCAGAAACTTAATCAGTTTTAGACTAGAGCTCTGATAAAAAAAAATTGCGTGTCATAATCATATTCTTAAAAAAAAAAAAAATGATTTTGAAATCCATGGCAAACATGCTGAAAAATTGGTGGACGAAACCATTACTATTTACTCTGAAATTTACGGTAATTGAGAAATCAAAAAGAAATAACTCAATGGGGTGACTTACTTGTCATTATAGCATTTTGAAACATCAAGAATTTAAAAGAATATGGAAATCATTAGAATAACTGCTAAAAACCATGTGAATTTGCAATGAAATCAAAAGCATTTTTTAAAAAAAAATAATTTAATTTTCTAACTGTGACATATCTATTAATTTAGTAAAATAATCTAAAATTTGGAAATTTCTGAAATCGTGGCCAAACTCTGGAATGTTTAGGGTATAATATACTTTATATTTACAATAAATAAGAGTTTTTGCTTTACATTAAACAAATCTGAATGGTAGTGCATAAAATGAAAAAAAATTAAAGCGTATAAATTAAAAGTAAATAAAAATTAAACAATAACACATTTGAAAAATATATGGACTTGATGCGATAAAATTAGAGTACTCAAAAGAACCACTGAATTAGTATTTCATTTACAAATATCTATTTAAATCTATATACAATCAAACTTTCTTAATGTGAATTAATTTTCAATTTCCCGCCAAATTGTATATGGATACAATAGTTTAAAGTACTAGTACTTTTAACGTGAAATATATAACTTTTAAGGTGAAGTCGATATTCATTATCATTATAAAATGTTTACTTTTAATGTGAACAGCAAGTTTATTTCCCTTCTGACGGGTAAGAAAGCTAAAAAATTTCAGTTCTATATCTATAAAAGTAGGTTTTTTGAATGCTTTGTTATAGTGTTGATGATTGCAAAATTATAGCAGTGAAAGGAATGAGTTATATGAATTGAATCTGTTGAAAGCAAGGGAAGATTACGGGAAAAAACATAAGCCATTTTGAATTCTAATATGTAGAGTTTTCCTTACCTTTCATGGGTGTAAATGTAAAAAGGCATGTTTTCCAGAGAAATGACCATCCATATTGATCCTTTGTTCAAGGTGGGTAGTCAATTCTCCCACACTGTCACACGTTATTCTAAGAAATTTATATTGCTGAATTGCATTTCGATAGATGAAGACGTGTGGAGCTAAAATTTTTCTTAAACTTCACTAGCGAATATTTTGGTTTACTTTCCTCTGGTGGATAATTACGAAGCAATTAAAACAGTTCATTCTTTTGCAATGCAAAAGGAAAATTGTAATTTTTTTTTTTGGATACAGTTGAAAAGTTAGAAGACGTGGGCAATTAAGAAACCTAAACAGCAAGCAATTAATGATTATTTTGCTAATAATACTATCTAATTTGTGCAATAAATCAGTTTACTCCGATCAGTAATTTTTTATTTGCTTCTACAGAATTAAAAAAAAATTTTTTTTTTTTTAAAATAATTGATTATATTTATTTTAAGGTGTTTTGAAAATATTAATTTAATATGAAGTGCAAAATAGAAACATTGATTGAAATGTATATATTATTATTACATATTTTGTACATTTATGTATTGTATATAAATGTATAGTATTATGTATTGATTTACATGTTCATAATAGAAATTTAAGATTAGAAAACACAAATAGATAACAAATATATATAATAGAAGATGTCTGTGTATTGTACAATTATCATCAAAACAATATCTGAACTAATAACATAGACTACTTTTAAGGTGAACATATTTTCTGTCACCTTTCGAGCTGACGTTAATGAGGTTTGACTGTATAATAATAAAATAAAAAAAAGAATTGTATTTTATAAAATATAACATAAAAATTACATAAATTTATGTTGAAAACAAATTTTATGCATTTTCAAGAAAGAGGATTCTTAATTTTAGAAATTAAGTTCCAATTCTACTGAATCATAATATTTTTTTTAGTTAAATATGCAGTAAACTGTTTATTCTTTTATTTTATTAATTAAATGAATGAAGTTTTTTTTTCTTCTCATTTTGGTTTTGTAGATAAAATTGTTTTCATCACACAACACTACTCTCAGTAAAAGCTAATTTTCTGATATTTTAAAGAATTTATTTAAGATGATTTTTTTTTTTTTTGGTTGCCTTAACTACAAATAATTTCTAGTTCCATTCGCTATAAGCATTTAAAAAAAAAACAGACAACTATTTAAATTTGCTAAATTTCACATAAAATTTGCCACATTTTGGTAAGCCACATTGACTTTTCTCCTAGGGCCCAAAATAACCTGCACTTTTCTAACAAATATAATAAAAATATTAAATTTCCAATCGTTTTTAAGATTTCTGTTATAAAAGGTTTAATAGACTCTAGAAAGAAACATGAAAACAATAAAACCGAAACCCCTTCCAAATGTTACCCTCGAGAATGTTTCACAAATTGGAAAACTATAACTATTTTATATATTTACATGGTTTTTATCGATGAATGTTATACCAGAAATATAAGAATTTTCTCCCACAGTCAGTGCTTTTGTTTCAATGAGAGAGTCACATATTATTGAGCTTTGAGGTATATCACAGGATTCTGTGTAGATGGAAGAATTAATTAACAGGCCTTGAGGGGTAAATGAACCAGGTTTATCCACCTAAAATAAAGTGAATAATGTTAACAGATTTTCTGCATCTTATTATTAGTCAGCAAGCAAAAGTAACAATCATGTAATTTTTTCTAAAAAAAAATCAAAAAATGAAATTGAGTTACAATAATAGAATTAAAAATAAACTTACAGAAATATAGGGTTTTGAGTGATGGAAGTAAAGTTTTCAAGTAAATGTTCATTTTGCTATGATAGACATATTAAATTGTCTTTAGGTAAAATTAAAATAATTATATATTTCATAAATCAAATATTTCTTCTTTTGAAAAATATCCACTTTAAAGGGAAAAAGAAAACAACGATGAATGAGACAGAAATATAGGGTTTTGAGTGATGGAAGTAAAGTTTTCAAGTATATGTTCATTTTGCTATGATAAACATATTAAATTGTCTTTAGGTAAAATTATAATAATCATATATTTCATAAATCAAATATTTCTTTTTTTGAAAAATATCCACTTTAAAGGAAAAAAGAGAACAACGATGAATGAGATGCAACCACATGAATTGGTGAGCCTGTAAAAGCATAAAAATTTTTTATGAAATCGTCATGAATGTTTCTATTTACTAAACAGCTTTAAAATTCTTTGTTAATGCTTTGACAGTTGGTATTTATTAAGAAATTAGTGTTGCACTTTCATAAATGAATAGAAGCCTCTTATGCAATATTGCAATTTCATCTCTTGTGCTATATAATTTGCGTAAATTTAGAAGAAAATTATTACTATACTTTTTCAAAAATTTGTAGAGTTCCCTGTATTATATTCCTTTACGATATAGCAAAATACGCAAAAAGTAAAATTAACATTAAGGAACTGGTACTTCTGAGTGTTCTTCTGCTTAAAATTATTGGGACCATATTTTCCATATTGCAGCTAACCATCATACTTTGAAAGTCAAGAAACCAAATCTTTAAAAGAAAAAGTATTTTTATTCAGAAAAAGTACCTTTTTGTGCCTGATTTTTTAATTTAAAATATTATCTGTGTAAATTAATTTTATAACTAATTTTTTGGGTTTGCAACTACTAATGTTCAACTCCGTTGCCTTGCCAGAACCCAATCCAGAAGACAAGGGAACCCCTGGATAAAGTATTGGGAGAAATTTGGATGGCTTTTCAGGGCCCTTCATGGAGGGCTTTTTGATGGAACTAACTTACATTTGCTTTACACAGAGAGGAAAACCACGGAAATCTTCCTCGTTTGCCTAACAGCAAGGGAACTTCTAACCTATGATCTGTCTACTACTGAGGATATTTTACATCAGTACAGTGGCCGGTGTGAACTGGGTTCGAAAATCGTATTGACCAGCCATCGCTGGTACTCAAACCCGGTTCACCTCATTGAAAGGTAAACGCTCTATACCCTGAGCCACCATGGCTCGGGCTAACTAATTAGCATATCTAAAGTCAGGTCGCACTAATCATTAAGAATGAGACCTAGTAGATGAAAATATAATAATATCATAAGTTATTCAGGGGTTTCTTCTTTTTATTTTGCCCTTTGAACATAGCAATATTCAGGGTTAACGTTACATGTAATAACATATATTTTTACCAAAAAGATGTCAACAACAAATGAATTTTTTTATATAATGTATTGTAATAACGTACATTACTTTATGGATACTAAGCATATTATTTTAAAGGAACAAAACACATAATTTAATTCTAACGATTATTACCAAGCATAAGGAATGTACAAGTTTTGAATTTGCTATCTTGAATAAGTTCGACATGTGAAATTTTACAGAATTAAGACTTGACCAATACAAATGTGTGCAGCAAGAAAGAACTTCTAAAACATAAAAATATATAAAAATTAGAATTCATGATAGTCTAGTTAAATTGAAATTAAATCTTTCAATAGGATTGAAAAATTAAAAACTTAAATTAACAGAAAATATCCACAGCTAAATTTAAGAAAAGCAATAGAGTAGGTATCCAATATTTGGACAGTGGAGATATATTAAGACGATACTACTACAGAAAATTGCAATCAAAGTTTTAAAAAAAATTATGAAATATATTTTATCAGGACTCTGATTATACTCCCATGCCTATGCACGACCCCTGACTTGAAGTTCAGTGGGTGAGGGACACGAGAAGAGTCGCTCCCTTAAGGGGGGAAGGGTTTTAAAAAAGTGGGAGACACACTCTCATGAGGAATCATTATGGACATGATTCTGAGAGAATATAGTTAAACTTTGTTTTTATTTTGAATATGTGCAATCGTAAATACATACATAATAATAATCCAGAACCAAAAATAAATATAAATGATAAAAGTCCTTGTCATCCTTCTGAGCATACCAAAAACAAACTAAGAAAAGCAAAAGCTGTTTCAAATATTTATAAAGCACTTTTGTATTATTCCAGAAAGGTGATTTTTATTAAATATTTTGAATGGATAAACAAAAATGTAATTTTTATCAATTAAAATTTAGTAAAAAAAGCTTAAATATTGGCATAGCTGGACAGTTGTCCCTCTAAATTCCAGTTGAGATTTTTACTTAGTGTAAAACTGTGTAAATATATTGCTTTTTTTCATCATAAGACAGTAAATATTAGTCAAAAAGCTTATACAGGTTGCGGAAAATTTAAATTCTATAATAGAGGTATAAACAAAACGCAAACTCCAAATTTTGACAAGAGGTATCAGTCGATTATTGGTTCTGAGTTTGCCGATTGATGGGACTTAACAAGCTTGACTTGAATGTCACTACATTTGAGAGATGGAGTATTTAGTAACCTCTTTCAGGGCTTGTTAATATAAACTTTCAGCTGGCAATATGGAGCCAGTCCCAGTGGGGCATGCTCTTAATCCTGAAAGCAATTGGGAGCCATATATATCTAAATTTTTTTCAGAAATTTAAGCAAGAGTAAGAATGTTCATTACATTTCTGAAAATTGTGAATCAAATATTAAATTTTTTAAAATTTTTTTTATCTTGTCTGATATAGCTTGTTTATCCAACAGAATTATTTGAGATTTTGATAAAAGAATTTTTAGATACAAAATTATGACATCATGAAAACTATGAAAGTCAGGAGTCAAACAATTGCTTATAATTTAAAAGTTGAAGCAATTCGGAGTGCACTACACTGCCTCTATGCTGTGAAACTCGCCCATATTTAAAAACTTTCAAAAAAGGTAGTCAAAAAGTGTTAAACTGCAATACTGGTTGTAGCGATTTCTATCATGAAAATATAAAGACCATAAATTGAAATTGTGTGTGAAATAGAACCAGATCTCTAAGCTCAACCACTAGCCCATGAAATAGAACCTCATAAATGTTTTCATTGATGTTTTTTGATAGTCTCGATGTAGATGTATTCTAGAGCGTTGCTCCTTGTTCTTTGTTAGGAAATTATTTTCTATTTGTTACTTGTAACAATTCTTTGAATTATTTAATAATTAAGCTTTCCTGTTATTCATGTGATTTAATTAGTTTCAATTTTATATTATGATTATGAAACTGCCACCCAATTTCACATAAACACAGACTTCCTGTTATTGAAAGAGGAAATTACAGTAAAAAAATTAAACAAAAGAGGTCTAATGGCTTTAGTACAAAATCTGTATCAAAAAGTGAAATTTATCAGAATGTTTTATTGCATAATAATTGTAACCAGTTTACTCAACAAACGATAAAAAACTATATCTTAAGGGTGCCTAAAAGGATCAATATGTAAAAATAATACTTTACTTGCAGACATTTTATATTTAGATAGCTCATCCCAAATAAGAGATCTCGCAAAACAAATTTCTTGAGAAGATTCATTAGTAAGACCAAACTTAAGATTGTAAGTTTTGCCGCATTTTCCAGATACGAATTGGCTTTTATCCATATTAGTAGACATAGCAACCAAAAGATCAAAGAATAGAGATACCTAAGAAATAAAATAGGTTTGAGCAGATTAAACAATTGATAATAATAAACTTTAAGATTTTATTTAACTCATCAAATAATCCTGAAAAAAGTATCTAAAAACAATTAAAATTAATAATAAAAAATAAAGTCTTCTGAAAATAATTAAAAAAAGTTTGAAACATGACTAATGTTTAATATAATTAATATATATATCTGCTTTAAGAAAATATTATACAAGTAAATTTCACTTTTATATGCATCTTATGCAGTTTTTTTTAAAATAGTTATAAAAATGAAAGATTTTATTATTGTTTTACAAATTTTTTTAAAAATTTATAAATAACAATTAATTAGAAAAATAAGAAAGTTGCTTGAATGGTTATAAGAAGTTCCAGAATTATTAACGAAAAACAATAATTACAGTCTACTTAGTGCGCAAGTTTATTAATTAATAACAATCAGATAATAGTTTCCTTTTAAAGGATTTGAGACAGGATCTGATTATAAGAAGCAGTGCTCTCCCTAAGCGTTTTTAGAAGACCGTTCCATCTGCTCTTTAATTCCTATTAAAGTGCTTTCCTTGCCATTTTTGTAAAAATAAGCCACAATCCTTTAAAAACACTGTCTTTTTATTTATTTTTTCAAGATTTTTTCCCAACCTTTTCTGTTAATGAGAAGTCCATTTCAGATTTATTTTGTTATTGATACAGATTTATTTAACTTTAATTTTTAATTTCATTCCTTCATTTTAGTAAGATTTTACTTATGTTGTTTAGTTATATAGCTAAAATTCACATGAGATTCGGCCTTAGAGATATTCACATCTTTTATTTGGAAGGTAGGAATATTAATGATTCTTTTAGGGATTTTAAGTTTTATCGTTTATTTTATTTTAATAAATACCTTTTTATTTAAAAATGCCGCTTTAAATGTCTATTTTCTCATAATTTTCAGTTTAAAATGCATTTAAAAAAAGCTTTAAAGTTGTTTATCAATTAATCCCTCTTTTTTAGTTTACTTTTTCTTTATGAAGAAAATTTATACATAGAGGTTGTTTTTTTAGCTCGCCTTCAATTATTTTTAAAAGCTTTAACTTTTTCTGTTATTTTGATAATGAGTGAGTATAACTTTGTGAAATATGTACATAAAATATTATAAAAGGGTAATTTAAAAATTGAGGATCAAATTCACTTATTACATAATATTACATATTTTGATAAATTTGATCGGTGCTTAAGTAAGTGCCCTTTCAAAACTCAAAGTGTCTTTTTCTGCAAGTAGGCCCCCTGCCTTTTTATTCCTAGGCAGAACTCTATAAAAAGTAATTGAGACCACATTTATTCAAATTAAATAGTAAAAAAAAAAAAAAAATCAGCTTATTTAATACTTCCTTCTTCAGCTTGACAACTAGTACAGGTCAGAGCCCTTCCATCTGGCTCGATCAGGCGCTAGGCTTCGCCATTTATTGATGCCCATGGTAAGTTTTTTTTCCATGGAATTTTTGATTTTTGGTCTCAAATTTTTTCGGTTTTTAGAAAATTTTTCAAAAGTCAGCTTCTTAACATCATCATCTTTTTTGTCGATGTGACCTAATCATCTTATTCAGAATAAGATGACTAGGTATAATTATTCTATGAGATTTAATAGCTGAAATTATGTTTGGTTGCTTAAATTTTCTATATAATTCATAATTGTACTGGATCCGCCAAACATCATTTAATTTAACAGCTCCAAAGTTGGCTCAGAATATTTTTCTTTCAAAAATAAGTAGTTCATTTTCAATAGATATACTTAAAAACCAGCATTTATTTCTATTAAGTACTACAGTTTAATTAGAGTTTTAAATAAATTAATTTTAGTTTTAATGGAAGCAAGCCTTGTTTAATTAAAATTGTATAATTGAATTAAACTTAATTGAAATTTAATGGAAATAAGCCTTGTCTCAGTTTAATTCTCAATCTAAAATAACACGTATTAGCCATCGTTATCTGTTTTTAATTTACGTTTTGAAATCATTATTAACTCTATCAAGAGTTCCCTGGTGAGTTGGATTCTCCCCATATACAAAATGGTGGTTGGTGAACGCTAAATCTGTCTGGGCAAAAAGTCCTCCAAATACCCATTACAAATCAATACCTCTGAGGTTACTGGATTGAAGATTGACCATGCTCTAGTTCAGGTCAAAATTACGTTTTGCGAATGGATGGATATTACGTGAATGTGTGCTCCCTGTAAAACAAGCTGTGATGTATGTGTGTGGCAGAAGTCGAATTCTTGACGCCATAGATGGGGCAATTAGAAAACAAGAACCACACCCATCTGCCTTAAAATAGGCCTGTCAGTATTGACAAGTGGCATAAGTCGTCAACAACAACCATAGTTTCCTAATTTATTTTTAATTAAGAAGTTTGGTAAAATTTTTCTTGTGATTATAATTTTCAATATTCATGTAAATATTTATTATTGTTTTCAGATCAATCTTAATTCTGCAGCATACATCTTTTTTTTTATAATTAAAAAAAATTTGCTTTTATAACTAAAGTTCATTTACCCTTCTGCTTTGAAAAGCCCTTAAAAATTCATATGAAATATTCTTTATAAAATTGTCATTTTCTTCAAATTTAAAGCTCATATCAACAAATTTAATGCAACACACAAAAAATTAACTAGGGAAAAGAAATTTATGAAAAATTGTTTAAAAATGTTAGACAAAACAATTTTAATTTAAAAATTAGGCAGATTCTTTACTTGTATTGGATCATTACCACTGTCAAGGCCTAGATATGTACAGCTATCTAATGGAGCTTGCGCATGCAGAGCAAGAAAACTTTCAGCTACATTAGAATTTAAGAAAACAATTCCAGAGACCTGTAAAAAATAGAAAGTCAATAACATTTTAAAGGGAAAAAAGAGTTATTTTTCATAAATTGAGTAACCTGAAATCTTAAACTTATTATTTACAGCAATGAAGAATGCAATTTTTCTTCGATTTGCCATTAGAATTATATATATTAACAAAAGAGAAAATTTTACAGTATAATAAATTTATTAACAGATAATATTTGATAGTATAATTAAACTTACTATAGGCACTTTTTCATCCCCTTGAGAAATTTGTTTAATTTGATCTTGAGAGGCACAGTAATTTATATCAGCAACATAACCCTACAAGTATTTTGAAGTTCTTAAAATCAATTTTAATAAAATAGGAATAAATAAATAACTTCTCAGTGTGATTCTCATACTTTCTCAGTGTAAACATGACTTATTTCAAACCAAAATATGGGAAATAACCTTTATCTGAAAAAAAAGTCCTGATAATTTAATGTTATTAAAAGTTTAAGTGCCTAAAAGTTGACTTCGCTTTTTATGTACAGGGCAAAAACTAAAAAAAACAGACTATCCTAAATAACTTTTGATCTAATGATCAGATCTTCGTGTTCTAGGATTCAATCTTAATGATTTGAGGGGGTGACCTCAAACATGATAATTAATTAGTGCAGACGATATTTTAAGTACAAAAATATAATCAGACACAAAATCGTACTTTCCTTTAATACATACCTTTTTTTTTGACAGATCAAATTTCTGATTCCCAAAATATAGGGGATAGCCGCAATAGGGAAAATATGGTCCAAATAATTTGGTCGAGAAAGCAATTAAAGCTTAGATCTTTTAATGTTAATTTTATTTTTATGTATTTCGCCATATCTCCAGAACTTTTTTAACAAATTGGAAATTTTTTTCACACAATTGTAACATTTGTTTATCCAAAGATAATTCCATACAAAAAATAACTTTTAGTAAATATTTATTATTTTTTTTATTATTTTATTTAATAATGGTCAAATAAATTTTGAATAGTAACATACAATTTTTTTTTATGTCATTTTAAAGTATGTAATTTTAAGAGACAAAATACAAAGTTTGGGCGAAATAGGCTGAATAATTCCTGAGAAATCGAATTTTAAAAATACAGTTTCTTTAACATTTTAAAAATACGGCTTCTTTAAAAATTTTCTCAGGAACTATTCGACCGATTTCGGTCAAATTTTTATAGGTAAAATTACATTCTTTAAAATTATGTAAAAAAAATTATATACCTTACAATTCACAATTCTTTTGACTACTATTAAATAAAATAACAAAAAATAATAAATATTTACTAAAAGTTATAATTTTCACGATTTGGATAAACAAATTTTATAATTGTGGGCAAAAAGTTTTCAATTCGATTAAAAAATTCTCGAGATATACCAAAATACACAAAAAATGAAATTAACATTAAGGGGTCCTAACTTTGGACCGCTTTCCTAATCAAACTATGGAGACAATATTAATAATAAATCGAAATCTGTCAAAAAAGGTATGATTGTTTGAAAAAATTATGTTTTTGAGTCTGATTTTTGTACACAAGTATAAAGCTATCCAAAGAAATTTTCGTAGAAGAGAAACATTTCCAAAACTATTATTCTTATTTAATAATGTTTGAAAAATCCTTAATTAATAAGGTACAGAAGGTCCTTTTATTTGAAGTCCTTTTACGTTATTTTAAAGTCCTTTTGAAATGAAAATTTTAAAATTACAACTTTTTTGTTAACTTAATTTATGCATACATGTGATAATAATATATAATAATAATGTCTAATAATAATGTTTAATAATATAATAATAATGTTTAAACTAATAATGTTAATGTATAAAATAATAATGCTTAAACGTAGAAAAAGCCTAATTCACCAAACACAAGTATAACAATATCACCTTCTCGTCAATTAACACAGCTCCATGTCCAGTCGCATAACTTATTTCAGATGGAACACAAAACATAACAACATCACCAACATTTTCCCAAGAATTTGTGAATTCTACAGAGAAAGTAACATTTACATTAATCAAAACTTGTAAAATAAAAAGTAACATATAACATCAAAATTTTTTTTATAGTACATATATTTAGTATCTTAATTATTTATAAAAAAGAAAATCAGAAAGACCAGTACTAAACTAACATTCTTTAAAATCAATGTCAGAAATGGTGTGAGTTTGAGTACAAAATGCACTTTCTCCTTAATTGTTTTAATTCATTAAATTAAAATAATCACAAAATTAAAAAGAATACATGAGTAGCAAGTTTATTTACAAAATAAATAATCCAACAGAGGTTTCAATGTAAAAAAACTGAATTTTTATAATACTCTATACACAAATATATAATAATTAAAGAAAGTCTGTGTGTGTTTCTGTTTAACAACTGTGAACCCCTTTGTGCTAGGTTAATGAAATTGCAGTTCTTGGGCCAAAGTTGCAGTTCTTGGGCCATAGTTTCAGTTCTTAGGCCATAGTTTCAGTTCTTGGGTCAATGTTGCAGTTATTGGGCCGAAAAATCTTTTAAAAATTTCAATGAATTACATAATTTTTTTTTGAGAAAACTTTTTTTTCTCACCAAAAAATAAATTAAATGATCAATATAAGGTATTTTGCTGTGACGTCATTCATTGATTAATAATATAATTAGAAATAAGAATGTAAATGTTGAAATTAGATTTTTAGAAATTGTTCATTTCCCAAGGTATTATACTCTCTCTTAATATTACATAAAATAGAAGGTTTCATTAAAAGGTTTCAAATTTAGAGGATAATATATAATTTTATGATTTATTTAATTTTATAATTTACATAATTTTAAATATATAATTTTACTCAAAATTTTATACTTAATAATACTTAAACAAAACCAAATTAAAAATACAAAAAGAATTAAAATATATCTGCTCAGCACACCTTCATTAAAATTAAAGCTTAGAAACACTAGATTATTTACTATTTAGGATATTTTCAGAAATGAATAAGTTTATCAGCAAATGTTTAAATGTTTATGCTTAGTGTTTTAGTAAATTTAAATTTAAGGCATTGTTACAAAATGTATCATCATAGAATGTCAAGAAGTTCAACAGAGATCTAAGTAATTCAAACTGAGTAGTTTTTCTCAACTTGACTTAGTTGTGGCCTCTTGCTATTATGGATTTTAAAGGAACAATATTTTGTTTATTCTAAATTGTTATAATATTTAACTTAGTCCCAAGAACTACAAATTTAGTTCTAACTTGTTATCTAACTTAGAACTACTTAGTTCTTAGAACAACTAACTTACACCGTTATACAACTGAAATGCTATCATTCAATTTGAATCTTTCTTACCCATTCTATTGCTACCTGAGCATGACGGGTTACAGCAATTCGATTCTAGAATTACATCACAATCAAACTTGAAAGGTTACTCCTCATTAAAGCTTATTCTATTTGTTAGGTCACGTGTGCTTTATTCTTTAATCACTAAGGTAAGGTTTCTAAGATAATTCAGACAACGCAGGTTGGAGAAGAATTTTCAACTGTGACTTTTAAATTAGTTTCTGTAATCATCTGATATATCACTGAAACACTTCAAATATTTTATAATACTAATAGCATTATTTTTAAAATCGAAGTGAATAGTTGTTTTAATTTAAAATTTAATCAATTTCAGATACAATGATGATAAGTTTTTATTTTCAGGAATTCAAATGTTAAAATTTTAAACTCTTAAAATAATTAATTTAAAATTTTTATAATAATGACATGAAAATATTTTTAAAATTGTTCCTATAATATAAACATTTTTGTAATTTTGAATATTTTCATTATTTCATAACATTTATACATCAAAATATGCATTAACATGATCAGAAAACGTAAGTCTGAATAAATAGCAGTTGTTTAAGAACTGTAATAAGATAACATAGTGGCAATTACTTTGTACAAAATCACAATTAATCAAATAATCTCAATTTATTTTTAGAATTAATGAATTACCAACTTGAATTAGTAGTGACTGAATAGTAGTTTTGGATTTCTATCCAAAAATTATTTTATAAATGTTAATAAGTAATTAGATACATCTGCAACTAACTTAAAATCTAATATTACAATATTCAATAGCGTGTTATTTACATAAGACTGTCATGGAGTTGGGTTAAACATTTTGTCAAATTTTTATGGTCCGATATTGATTTTGATTGGCCCCTTAGATTTTGTCCATTACTACCATAAAAAGAAGAATATGTGCTTTGCGATTGGCCAGAAACAATTAGATTGAACTAAGTCATTGAAGTTAAACTGTAGTGGCAGTCATAAAAAAAAAGAAGAAAAAACATTGGTAAAGTTACTACATAGTTATGAAAAACAGCTACAAAATTGTCAGAATTAGGGTAGTTCAAGGGAAATTTTCAAGGGCAGTATCTTTTACTGAGCAAATTTCCTAGATAGTTATGAAAAGCAGTCCCAAAATTGTCAGGAATATTTCTATGAGAAAGAATGATAGTGATCAATAAACCCTACTTTTAAAATTTTCCCTAAATAAGCCCCTTATTCAGCATTAACAGTACCAACCATTGTAAGGTAAAGCTCTTTGACATGAATTATTATTTTATACTTCAGAAATAATAATGAAAATAACAGATAATTAGTTAAAAATTGCTTGGGAAAAAAATAAATAAAATATCTGTTTCTTTGCTACAATATCAAAGCAACTATACAAAAAGCTACAATTATGTTTATCATTATGGTCCAATGAGTATTATACATAAGATATTGTTTTTAACACTACTTACTATTAGAAAATGGTAGAAATCGCGAATTTTTCTCTATGAACTGGATGCTTGGACAATGTTATTTATTAACATAAATTATAAAAATTAAACTAATAAATTACAGAGCCATATTTTTTAAAACTATTTTGTAATTTAAGTAATATATACACAAATTCTAGAAATGAACTAGTTTTATAAAATAACTGCGAGCTTTATGATGAAGCAAAATATAATGATTTTCAAATTACATTACAAAAAATTTGAAAGAATTTAATTGCTGCATATTATCTTACTTTGGTGGCAAAGTAGCATCATATCTGAACTGCAAACCCAAACACCAGGGGGACAAGAAATAGCTAACTGAAAAAAAAAAGAATAAATGAATAAATAAAAGTTGTATATAATGATATAATAAAAATGCATCTAAAGAATTTTTTCTTATGCAACATTTAAATGTATCAGCAATCAGGCAGTAATAAATTCATTATACTACTGTACCTTCGCAAAAATGGTATCTTTCCAAATATAATAATAAAAATTTTAAATTTCTTTTTCAATTCAAATTTTTAAATTTGTATTTAATGATTTGTAAAATAATGAGACATATGCATTATAGATTATTATTTAGAATATTTCATTCAATCAATGAAAAATGTGTCGTAAATTATTTTCAAACATCAAAAATATAGTATTCAATCCCTTTTTTTTAAACAAATAACAAACTTTTTTATGAATTTTTGACAAAATGTTTTAATGTCATACTAAAATATTTTAAATAAAATTTCCTTTTTTCCCAAACCTAAGCATCAAGATAGAAATTTTTAGTTTTTAGAAGTGATATTGAAAAAAAAAAAAAAAAAAAAAAACTACGTTTGAGGCAAACAAAGTAATTGTGAATTAAAAAAAAAAAAAAAAAACTCTGTAACCTATTTATTTTAATGTATATTACACATACTACAATAAATAAAATCCGAATCAAGATTTTTTCCAATATCACAATAATTGATGATCTGACAACTCGAACAGACATCCTGAAGGTTCAAATTTTACTAGTATTTAAATTTTCTAAGCATATGACTTGAGCAATTTTATATATTTTATTTGAATGTCAAATGATTGTGATTAACTGCAAATCAAGACTATTAATACAGCAAAGAAAATTTTTTTCTCCTAAAAATGAAAAACAAACAAAACAAACAAAATTAATAAATCAATTAAGTAAAATTTGGCCACAATATCATCATTTTATAAAGAGTAGTTTGCACCATAAAATTTTTTGTAAAATAAAATTGAGATTATTGTACGAATTGCAGTTCAATCTACTCGAAAATTATAAGGAGTTACACAGTTACATATTTATTATGAATCAAATTAGTTTCTTAACACTAATTAGGTAAAGTCAAATTAGAAAATTGAGTTGAAGCTAGAAAATTAAACTGAAAATTTGAGTTTCAGACATTTAAGAAGATAAACAAATTTTAGAAACAGTAAAATGGTATGTGGGTTTTTATTTTAAAAGGATCTGTCAGAAGTAGTTTGAATCTATACACCTGTTATGCATTTATAAAATCTACCACTTAACTATAACCAAATGAACACAAAAATTGAACATTTGGAGATATTTCGATGCCTTCAAATTAAAATAACTAATAAATTAATATTATACTATATGATCTTTACAATATTACCTCCAATATTGTTACAAAAATTTATCAATAAGATATTTTTAACAATAAAAAAATTGCTAATTTTCAAATAATTTTTTCATCTCTATAATGAATGGAAGTTAAGGGCATCTAAATTACTCTGCATACCATTGGCACAAAACCTTTCATTAGAATCTTAAGAGAGTATTCTATAGGCAAAGGTTAAATACTTTTTAGAACTGCTCCATAAATTTGTAACTCCTTAAATTTTTATTGTCATAGAAATTTACAGGGTTGTCAGAAACTCTTAGAAAAAAATTCCTCAACTTTCCCAGACTAATTTAATTGAATTTCCCTAATTTTCATAATTGGTGAAATAATCTTTGTTAATTTTTCAGTTGGATCTTGTTCATATGCATAAAATATATTACAATTCATTTATACTTGTTACAATATAAAGTTGTTAATTATTTTCTAAATAATATTTTACCTCTTCAATGAACAGAATGGCAGCATCTAAATTACTCTGTATTCCATTAGCATAGAACCTTTCATTAGAGTACTTAAAAGAGTATTCGATAGGCAAGGGTATAAAGGCTTTTTCAGAACAGCTCCATAAATTTTCTCTTCCCTAATTGATACAAATTAAGTTTCAGACAACAAAATTTCAAAAATACATTTTAAAAAATACTAAAAATATACATACATTATGTAAAATCAATATGTGAGCATCAAGCAAAACATCTGATGAGATAACCTAGAAAAAAAAAAGGAAACTGTAAAATTGTTTACTAAAATGGGTAACGTAAGTACACATAATAGAATATATACTGTATAGTTCTGTTTAGCACTCAGATATTCTGTTGCAACTAGCAATGCATTTAGAGTAGCTGCCCCGCTACCTATGTTTTTAGCAGGATCTTCAATGGTTAAAACACATATGAACTCAGCAATTCTATGTTTCTGTTTCAGAAATGTAATCTCTGTAGAAAGAAAAAACAAACATTTTTTAAAGGAATTTTCTCTTTACAAAAGTATAACTATCAGGTTCAATGAATTAATCATAATATATATTTATGAAGTGCATGCAATGTGTTTGTCTTTAACGTGATTAAAAAGTAATGAATTCCCATTACAGTCTCTTGTGGGCCAAGAGACAAATTCACGACCAACAGCATAATTTATTGTAGTAATATGGTCAGCAATATGTATAGGTCGCCCTTACTTCCAAGACAAGCTTTCACTGAATCTGTATCAATGGGTGAATTTTTAGCTTCCACTGGGAATCGAACCCCATTTTTTCAGACAGCTTAGTGTTTTTAAAGTAATGATCCCTCTCACCTTAACATTCTTATTAATTGGATTATTTATCTTAAAATTTTTGAAAGGAAAAGATAGAGGCTATAGGTGATTTTAAACATGTGATATTATAAAAAATAAAAAAATTTTACGGAGTAAAAAATGACACTTTGTGAATGTTTCATTGCCCATTTAATAATTTTAAAATGTTTTGTTTATGATTTGAGTATTCTATAACTGCTAAAAAACACGCCATAGGCTACAGAAGAATATAAAGATAGATAACTATTTCATAAATTTGAAGAGTAGGTATTAAAAGTATCAATAATTTTGTTTATGAAGTAAATATTTTATTGGTATTAAAACCACTGTCCCAACAAGTATCCTTCCTAATTTATATTTTTTTGCCATTTAACCATGCCATCATTGTTTATAAAATCGCATAACATTCATCATTCTTCACATAATATTAATCTTCCTTTAAGTAATTTGCCATGCTAATGGAAAACTCGTAAATATATCTTTTAAAAATGAATAATAGTACTTCATATCTAGTAATGATTTTCTGTCTTTCAAATTTCGGAATAATGATTTACTTTTAAATGAACCATTACTTCTACATAGATTTTTAATAGAAAATTTTCCCAAAATTTCGGATAGGATAGTATAGAGCGTAAGATTTATCTACATGCTGCTCTTTAAATTGACTACTCATCCCTCAAGGCACCAGTAAATGAAAAAAGAAAGAATGAAAAACAATTTATTATAGAAATTAAAGTATCGGAACACTTCGTGGGCATGATTTAAAAAAAATAAAAAACCTTTCTCAGTTGATTTTACTGAGGATAGAGTAGGGCATGTAATGACGATACAATTCCATTTTTTTGTCATCTTTGCATCAGGTAATTTATTAAAGTAAATGACTGAACTACAATGAAATATATGATTTCAAACAAATTTGTTACATCGAAACTCCCACAAATTGCTGTCTGCTAAATGTAAACACAATTTCCCAATTAGTGACGTAGATATTCGCATAAGAGTAGAGGAAGTGAAGGTCCTATCTTCCCGGTGGCAACAAAATTCCAAGAAATTACCCTCTTTCAGGTTTACCTTAGTCAAGTGGTTTATCTTACTATTGGCATATCTTTAGGGAGCGCAAAAATGTGAAATTTCTTGTCCTGTCTGTGATTGGACAGATTTATTACTGTCTCTAAAGCTTTAGAACGTCTTGCGGCAAAGTATCTTGCACACGTGACTTATTAACGATGCATTTTCTAACTTGGAAATAGACTTTTGGACTTGGAAATAACTTTTGTAGTTGCACGAATATATTTTTTAGTCTTACTCAAGTCATTTTATTATGATATTGAACACAAAAAGATTATATTACTTCACTATTTATGTCTTTTGTAATCACATTAAAACGTGAATTTTATTAAACATTATTTTAACATTCATTTCGCTTGATTGTTATCATTAAAAAAAAATTGAAAATAATGTTAAAATAAATTTAGACTATCATTTAACAAACATTGAAGATGTTCGTTAATTGAGCTCTTATAAAAACAGTTGTTTATTAAAAAAAAAAAAAAAAGGATAATATTTATTTGCAGGAAATATTTGCTAGGCAATAGTATAAATGTTTCATTATGCTATAAAATTTAACTACGTCAACTTTTCTCAATAGCCGTGACAAGGGTAAAAATCTAAAAATACATTATAAATTAATTAAGATTTTTAGAAATAAAAAGTGAAGGAAATTAAAAAAACATAATTTTTAAAAGATTTAACTCTGTAAAATACTGTAGGCAAGAAACTTGATTGCGCATATATTTCCAAAGATTTAAAATCCTTTTCCATCTAATTGAACAATTAAATTGCATTTAAAATGTAATTCCATCAAATAAAATTTCATTCGGGGAAAAAATCTATTGGAAGGAGAAATGTTTGCTTCAACTTGTAAATTTTTAGGATACTTTTTATTTCCTCAAGTACAGTACAGGTGATTTTCTTTTCTTCTTTTTCCAAAGAGGAAAAAATTATATTAGTTAAAATCGCTGGCTTTTTAGGAAGCAGCTCTATTATATAAATGATTTAAAATGTTGTGTCCAACTTAGCCGAAACCGGATTTAGCATTAATATTAAGAAAATCTCTGATGCAAAAATAAATAAATAGATTCCCTTTTCAATAAATGAAACCTAGTAACTAAAAGAGCAATTCATTTAATGGGTTAAATCAAGTTTTTTTTCCTTCAGAAATAAGACATTTTAAAAATAATTGAGCTTTACATATAAGTATTTCGCAAACAATTATGATTAAAAACTATTACCACTTGCCGTCAGGCAAACCGGGGAAGGTTTTCGTGGTTTTCCTCTCCATATAACGCAAATGGGGAATAGTCGCCTGCTCAACAACGGTTATAAAATTAAAATAAAATACAACCTATGTTTAAATTATATAATTATTTGTATTTAAAATATATTTATTTAATTTAAATTTTATCTATTTGAATAAATAAAAAACTGTAGAGCATAAAAAGCTATAATCAATTCTTAGTCCATATTTTTTAAAAAGGCCTTTTGTTTCTTTTATTTATATATCAAATGTTTAGTTTTATAAATTTTATTTATTTTGTAAACAAGAGAATTTTTTTAATTGTTTAGTAAATTTTACATTTTTTTCTTTTGACAGAAAATTTTTTATTAATTCGTAGTTTAATTACATTTATGACAATGCCACAACTAGTATATTTCATTCCCTTTTATTTGTGCAGATACGAAATGTGCAACTTTCTTGAGAACTTAATTTTTTTTCATTAAGTTTGATTGCTTAAGAAGAAAAAAGACAATAAAATTTGACTTATTTATTAAGTTTGGTTGTGATAAACTCCCAAACTCTTCCTGTCTTTAAAAGGCTTTAAGTGGTTTTGTATACCTATAAATGTTTTAGCAGTATCTTTAGTTTTAATGATAAATCAACTCATTTGAAGAGCATACTAATGTGCCATTAATTATAATGGGAAAATGAAGTAACTGTCCTTTATAAAACAACGAGGATTCTTAAACCTTGCGAATATTTTTTAATTTATATAAAATAATAATTGTTATTGTTAATAAAATTTTCATTACAAGTGCCTAACTTTTAATATGATAACTAATATTGCATTTTTTTTCAAATATTTAGACTAATTACAGTGATTTAAATTAAAAATTAAATTAAACTACTTTATTTATAAAAAATTATCTATTTTTATGAAGTGAAATTATCATGTAAATTAGGGGTGTACAACCAGCGGCCTGACAAACCTTAATGTGCGACTCTCTGCAGCAACTTGAACAAAATAAAAAGATTAAATAATTTTTTTTTGAAAAATAAAAAAAAAATTCCGAAATTTATAATTTCGCATTTAGGTTTTAGATGCACCCAATCTGTTAGTTTTTTGATTGCTTTTTTTCGGTGGTCAATGCTACGAATTTACGCATAGTTTTGAAAATCCCCATATTTTTAATACGGCCATATTTTTAATTTCGAATTTTATTTATCACTTTTGACTCTCTTCGTGTATGCCAATTTTATGATAAATCCGATCCATCATAATTGCGAAAATTTAGCTGAATTCCACCCTAGAAAGCCATGCGTTTATGAAGTATAGATTATGTTCATACGATAAATTAATGAAGAAAACATAAAACTGACGGAATTTGCACTGTACTGATATTTTGTTTGAAAAAAAGTTCATTAAAGAATGAAACGTGAAATAAACCGTCTATTCGATTTGGGGACCCCTCTGGTGTGGGGGCCCAGGGCAAACTGCTCCGTATGCCCCTGCTTTAGCCAAGCTCTGTTCGCAAAGTGATTTAAAAATCACACATCGCTATTCCTATTCACGCGATTTAAAAATTAGGAGAGGAAGAGCACCATGTGGGGAAAAATTCCAAAAACTGAATAAGTTATCTGCCCTAAGTTAAGACTGACCAAAACAACAGCTTCTGTAGAAAGACTGTTTTCCAGAATGAATTGGACATGTTCCAGATCAGGGCTGGACAAACTACGGCCCGCGAGTCAATTGTGGCCCGCCGGAAGATTTTATCAGAATTTTAGCATGGCGAATGTAAACAATATACATTAAACATCTATTTTCTTGTCTACTTTGTTTAAAGCTATTTTTGTTCTTTCTTTTTGTTACAAAGTACTGATGGGCTTTTTACTTTCTCTATTTTTGTTCAATAAAACATAAATTGATGAAAATAGCTTGCACAGACAGTTTCAATTGGTAAAATGTTCTCGAGGTTAAATTCAATACCCTCAGTAAATAAGGAAGAGCTTAAGAATTATGAAGATGGCTTGAAAAAACTCCATTTTGAGTTAGGACGCAGATTTCATGGTTATAATGCCATTCAAACAGAATTAGATGTTTTTGCCATGCCTTTCAGCGTAAATTGTGAAACAGTGAGATCGGAGTTGCAATATAACAATCATCTGAAGCAGTTGTTTCGAAACATGCCAAAGTTTTAGCTTTGCAATTCATTACCAATCAGCCTTTCATCCCTTCAGTGGGTCGATAAATGAGTACTAAGCATGCTTGGGAACTAAACACTGGGGGTTCCGCGTTCGGCTGACCACCTGACCGGAACATCTGCTCCTGCACCTCAGAGCCCAAGGTCGAGAAAACTGAGATGGGCACAGTAGGCCTTAGCCCTCTTTAGGCTGTAGCGCCGCTGAGTTTAGTTTAGTAATTCATTACCAAGGGCTAGTTTCCCAAATTTCAAATCTCATGCCCAAAAATCAGTGATATGTTTGTTTCATCATGTGAACAAGTGTTTTCAACTATGAACCTTAGAAGAAATCTATTCAGAAGTAGACTAACAGACAAGCATTTAGCCTCGAGACTAACGATCGTTCCTTAAAATAAATAAAACTCACTCCGAACCTCATCACAAGAAACTTTTGAAAATGAAATCGCAATATTATTCACCTCATTAAATATTTAAATTCAAATTTGTAAATAGTTTTTATTTTTAGAATTTTTTACCTAGCCCATCAAACCTTTTTCTCTCTCGATTTTTTGCCCTCGAAAGTTTGGCCATCCCTGCTCTAGACTGGGTAGCAGTCTTTAAACAAAACCATTAAATGTTCGTTTAATGGCCCGAAAAAGCTATCAGATGATCAAGTAGATAAAATTATCACAATATTTGAAAATTGCAGGATAACCATTAAGAGATCTTTTAAGCCATTTTTGACCTACATGGACCATTTTGCATCATATGCTCGAAAATTTGTATATCCTTATATTTTCACAGTAAAAAAGTGTAATCAAGATGAGTAGCGTAATGTAAATTTTAATTAGTTGTTAATATATATTTATATTAATTGTAAGTAGCGTGATGTGTTAAAAAAGTATTAGTCATAAAGAGTTGTAAAACAAGTATTTTATAGTTTTTGATTATTAAGGAAAATAGTTCCTTCGAAATGAATGATTTCTTATTTTCTTTTCTCTCTCAGTTCCTTTCTCTTATAATTTATTTAAAAAAAAAAAAAAATGTTTTAAAGTTGAATCTTATTTCGCCCTGCAAAGGTTTTGTTTCAATTTCAATCATTTTTAGTCCTGCAAACTTTCTTTAAATTAAAGTATTTAACTTGTATTTAATTTATATTAACTAGAATATTTAATTTTTTAAATTTAATTATATGAACATTAAAATTTTTTAATGTTAAAATTTATCGTTAAATGAACTTTAGTATTATGTAATGTGATAAAAAAAAAAACATTAATTTTCCCATTATTTTTCAATTTATCTAAATTTTTTCTGATAATTGATTCTGTTTTTCTCCCTAAGTAATCAGTTTTTAATTTTAAACAGTTAAAGGTATTTAATTTCATGCAAACATATTACATGGTTAACATGTTCTAAATACTTGGGAATGTGGCCTTTCACTCAAAAGTTTGTGCATCCCTATGTATAAATTGTTATGCATTTTTTTTCACATCTTCAAAAAAAAAAAGTTTATAAAGAAATTTGGGGAAAGCATAGAAAAAATTATTAGAACAAGTTTTAAATTTCGCTGCTAGACATGCATAACATATTCATTTAAATATTCAATTACCCAATATTTTTTTTTTCTATTTATAAAATGTTTAATTTATAAGGTATATAATAAAAGAATTAAAAAAGATGAATACGGAGAATTTTCTTAATTATGTCATGGTCAATTAAGTTTTACTCAAAGTAAATACAAGGCCCTACTACAATATCCAAACACCTTAATTTGCTCTCCTTTTTATCCACAAGCCCTAATAAATTCATTGCAACAAATATTTTATGAAACTTTTGATAGGATAAAAGTACAATTATGCTTGAGAAGATTTATAATTTTTGAACTAAGATATTTCATACATAGTTCTCAATGTTAAATATAAATAAAATGGTCTAAAACGATTTTTCATGGTCAGAAAATTGGTAAGGTTCCTTAATTAAAATATAAATTTATTTTTTCATCATTTCCTTGTCACCCTTTTGTAATATTATTCTCTACTATTGTTATGCTATGATTCAGTTCATTAAAAATAGCATGCGATTTAAATATTTTGAAATTATTACTAAATGTCAAATATGCTAAATTTATTTTTATAATTAGCTTTATATAAAATCATTTCCAGCCAAAACTGTTATTAGGAATAAATTTCACATAATATTAGTAAATAATCTGGCAAAAAACATTTATCTACCAATATATTAATGAGAGGACATCTCTTCTTGTCTTTCAAAAATGCTCTACTCTTGTTGCATGGTCTCATTCGAGGAGATAAAAGAGCGATTTATTGTTTCTAATATTTTTGTAAGACTAAAAAATTGTTTCTATCAATTATAATGATACAGAAAATTGAGGAATTTTTACCAAAATAAAAATCAAGCAGCTTTTAAGGACTGTAGGAACCCTGTAAATAACATTGAATAAGAGCTTCAATAATTAAAGAGATTATTGCACAAATTTTTCTTTTTAATAGTGCTTATTTAAAATTTAATAGTTTCATATACTGGAGATTCGATTATCATTTGAAAAAAAAAAAAAAAATGGAATCAATTTGAAGTAAATATGAGCTTCTAACAACAAAACTTGTTTATATATTACAGGGAAAAACTTATACATTTAATTTCCCAACTGTGCCTAGTGTTTAAAATATTTTTTCAGCAATGACACCAGTTCCAATAGCTATTAATTTGCAAAAAAAAAAAAACTAGAAACTTGCAAACAAGATTTTACGGGCTTGCACATTAGTTTAATAACAATCCTTTAATTACTAAGGCAACATAATCTTCAGAGTGTTATTTCAAGAATAAAAAAAAACAACAACATTGAAGACAACATTGTTGGGCAATTTTGTTTAAGTTTAATTATTCAAAAAAAAATTAATTGCTAAACTGTAATTTTTTAGCATAGATTTAAAGCGGCGTCATCACGATTAAAGTTATTTGCACATAGTGATTTGTAACGCCTTAGTCAGGTAATGAAAATGTGGCGTCTTTTTTTTGAAACATTACTTAAAACTGTCTATTAAGTTTAGTATCAATTTGATATTTGAAATTCTAAATACATAATTTATTAATATAAATAGTTTTTTCAGTTAGAATTCTGTAAAATGATGCATAAAGTTTAGATGAGATAGAATCTTAACTAAACATTCCCTCTTTGAAATTTTTTATAAATTATACAACTTGCAAAAAATAGTGGATTGCTTACATGATATATTATTAAAAGGTACATTAACTCTACAGTGTGAGAATTGAAAATTTATTAAAAAACATGTATATAATCACAGTAATTGTTGAACAAAAACAAAACACAATAGTTTTATTATATACAGCTTAAAGATGACATACAAATACATTGTAAAAACACTCTTGCTCTTTAAAAGATAACACTGAAGTTTGTAACATGCTCTTCTTTCAAAAATTAAATGGATTTGAATATACAGCTGATTGAAACAACTTTCATCACTTAGGACAGACAAGATGCTTAATAATGACAGGCTGCTCCAACTTTTCATCACTAGGCTAAGTAAATGCCTGTAAATTTGGCTTCTGAGACTCCTCAGAATAATGAAGAGAACAAACCTGAAATTAAACTTTAAAAAACATGCATGATTGCAACCATTTTCCACATCACCCAAGAGCAGGGCTGTAAACTCAATATGCCTTTTTGAAGTGAAACTTTTAAAATATTTACTTTCATTTCACTTTTACAATTTTCTAAAATGAAAATCTCTTAACACTGTATATATAAGCGAAGTAAATACAGCCCTGTTCAAGAGGTACGGTTGCACAGATGCGTTGACCCCTTTTATTAGGTTGTTCCAAAAACATATTTAAAAACTGATTATAAAACCACATTGCTTAGGGTTTAAAATTTTTATAATTTAATATTATAAATAGAAAACCAGAAACAAGTAATAAGTACACTATAATCATAACTCAATATGGAACAATCTAACAGCATATAGCAAGGCGGGTTCCCCAAGAGGCATATATTCCTTTTGTGCCATGACCATTTAATACTTTTTCTCACTTAAATCTTTTTTATAGATAGTATCCTAAAAGTTGAACGGAAGAAAGGTTTACATTTTTTATGCCTTACATTCCTTTGTTTTATAAAATTCTTAAACAAGAATGGCACACTTGTTCAAATTTATCAAAAAAGGTTAAATAAAGAATGTTATGGATATTATAAAATCTTCAGGCACTACAACTTATTGTTGGTTAAAATGGTCATGACACTATACAGTATTTATAAATCTCCAAAAACAACAATTAAAAGACAAAAACATTAATGAAAATTTTTCTATACTATACCCATTTAAAGTTATTTAAGTCTACTGCCATATTTCTTACATTTGTGATAAAAATTTCACAACTAGGATTGTTCAACAAAATTTCTTGAAGCAATTTTTTATACTCGGTTATATTGGTTCAACCATCCATCCACAGAGCAATTAATAGAACCTGAAATTAAAGTTACCAACATTATTTATTTACAAAATACTTAAAACGATTATGAAAAACTGCTTCTACTACAGCGGTTTTAAATCTTCATAAATATATTAGGAAAGAACCCCAGCATTATAAAAATAATATCTTAAGACAATAGTGAGTGCATTAACAAATTAAATGATACTTTATTTAGAAAATATAAAATAAGAGGAATGAAATTTTTTTGATTCATTAACAATTACAAATCAGAACTTGTGTTTGGCAATTGAATGCACATTCTTGGAGTTTTTGGTGAATGTACAAAAGCTGAGAATTGAATAAACAGGGAGAAATATGGTTTCCATTGAAATGGAAGCTAAAAAAAAGTATATAAACATTGGAAAGATTGTTAGGGAATCACATTTTTTCTAACATAATCAGCTATTCTACTTCAATTTGAAAAGCGTAACAGAAAATACATAAATTTTCAGGAACCTTCTCATAATCTATTTAAAATATAACTAAAAAAATTATAAATTCTTTTATTCATGGAAAACCAGTTTTCTTTAACACAACTGAGTTCTATTAAAAGGTAATTGGGAACCACAGTTCCAGTCTATCAATAAATAGAACTTTTAAATTCTAAATAGGAACTAACTTTTATTAAGACACAACTCAGAAATCTAAAGTCTTAAGGACTCCTAATTTCTTAAGTCTAGAGGAATGATAGCAAATTTATGTGAAATTAGACAAGGTACTTACCAATATGTAGTACAATCACACCAATTCCACTAAACTCCTTGATATTCTCCATTAAATCTTTAATTTTAAATTCAGGAAAGCTTTCAAGCTGCACATTTGACCCAGTATTTACATCAGGAAGATGGGGTTTCAAATATTTCAACATTGATTCCCCGAATCATAACTAAAGCCTTCATCTAAATGAAAATTTAGGACAAAAAATATATATATTAGAAGAAACACTCATATCATACTTATGAAACAAATACTAGATCACAGAGTATGTTAACTAATTAAATTCTTTTCATTTACATGTATTTCTTCTTCATACATTCAAAGTACTTAAATGTTTTTAAATATTTAATTTTACTTAACTGAATTTAATTGTAGTTAATTTTAAAACATATCTTTGATTTAAATGAATGAAACAAAATTAAAGATCTTAAATTACACTTCTAAATGAATGAATTATGAATACAATATTACATTTATTATACAATATTGAGTTAAAATTACACCACATGTTTTTTTGTTAGCAAATGCATGCACAATTTGCATCTGAACACATTATGCTATAACAGTCTGTTATAAATTATGATATCCGAAAAAACAACACAGTAGATTTATGAACCATAACATGTTACAAAATTGTAGTCATACATTATTTACTGAACACATTTATAAAAATAAATAGTACATAAGTATATTAACAATCAAGCGATTACAATATTTAGGACCAAAAAACAGTAACACGTGAAATAAATAAATGAATAGTATGGAATAGAATATTTAAAATTCAAAACTAAAAATAAAGCTTTTGAAAATAATAAAACCCTACAACATACCATAACAGATTTGATAACATGAATCGAATGCTTGCGGAATTAAATATAATCGCCGTTTCTTTATATAAGCTATACGTTATTTATTCAACATTTAAGCATGCATACAAAAAAAAAAAAAAAACTTATAAATAAATAAACTTACCGTAAGAGATTTGATAGATTATCTAAGTCATAAAATCAAGTATTAATTACTAAAATTAATAAAATCAATGTATCAATAACGAATCTAACACGTTTATAAATATGAGATTTGGCACGTGATAAAATAAACAAATACAACATCGAAAAATAGAATATTTTTAAAATTCAAATAAATAAATAAACTTACCATAAAAGATTTAATAGACTCTCCACATTTCTAAAAGATAAGAATTAATTATAAAAACAATGTATACCAATGGCGAATACTAGCACGTGTTACAATGACACTAAAATGAAGCCAAAGCACAAAGCAGGGCAAAAAAGGCACTGAATGGCGACTAAAACAGCAAATAATGTCGCCACAAGAAATAAAATAGTAACCTTTTAATCATTGCCACCTTATAAAACAGACCTTCACTTCCCTTTACTCTTATGCGAATATCTACAAAAATCTTTCCTAATAATACCATGATGCCATTTTTTTAAAAACTATTAGGAATTTTCCTTTTAAATAAATTTTTTTAAGGACTAATCTTACTGTATTGTTTTCTCCAACGCGCTGGTGCATACAAATATTTTAAAAATGATTAAACTACAAAAAGTTAGCTTAAAAAAATTCAAATGAACAGGCAGATTCACTTTTTCCTTAAATTTTTCCCTTAAACTTTTACTTTAAACTTGAAACACTTTTCCCGTAAGAAGTTGAATGAAGTGAAAAGAAACAAAACTCCTGTTGTTTACATTTTGGTGCAAAATTTTCTTGAAATTCCAGGAGTCACTTCTATCAGATAATAAAAAGTAATTTTTTCTTTTTTGTCTGTAAAGCATATGAAAGTATTATTAGTTTTTATGAATATTCAATTAGACTTAATGACAGGATTTAATAAAAGTTTAAAAGGAGAAGTGTTTCTCAACTGTTGATAATTATGTAATTCACGAAGTTGTTTTTACGAAGAGTCGCAAATAGATTATGTATTTGACCTTGTCATTTTAAAAGAAGTGTTGGCAAGTTTTAATTACATTTAATGTAAATCATGTTATTTATTTTTAATAACTTAATTGTTTGTTATCTTAGTTTGTTTTGCTCATTTATTGTGATCTGCCAGTGCAATCTACAATTTACTGTATGCAATGTCATAATAATTCTAAGTTTGTAAATAGTTAATATAGCTATCACATCTAAAATGTGGATGTGTTGTCTTTATATGAGTTGTCAACTAGTTAAATGCTTTTCAAATGATTGAAGTTAAGATTTATTGAAATATTTAAATTACAAAAAATTTATTAGCTGTCGGGATCTATAAGCGTAATTCCAAAAATTTTAGAAAATTGTTTAAAGTTTTATTATACTAATATTGTTAATATCTTTATCTAGTTATTTTAGTTTATATTTTACATAATTTTTCTTATTATTTTATTATGATTACCTTTTAATTTGTATAATCTAAGAAATCTTTTTTTTCTCCACTCTGAACTGATGCCAAATCGTGATGAGCATTTCCTAGTAGTTATGTCTAAAAAATTTTTTAAAGTCATCTTACAAATGACTATTAACAAGATTATGTATTCAAGTATGTTTTTGTAATCCGAAGTCCCTTTTTGACCATTTCTCTTTGAATTCTGATACCAAATTTTATTTCAAAGAGCATTTTGACAAATGCTTTTTGAATTTTGATACCTAATTTTTTGTTGTGGTAATAATTGAAATTTTTTTTAATATATTTCTATCATATCTATTTTCATATATTGTGTTTGTTTTTGCCCTTATTTCTATAGGCATTTAATAATTACATCCTTGTTGAATTTTCCTTTATTTCTTAGTCAAATAATAATTTTTACCTACTTAATCCTTAGTATCAGATTTTAAAAGGGAGCTTAAATTGAATAACTGGTTTTGAGTTTTATAATTATATGCTATGTTTAGTAAAGGTAACATTTGCTTAGTGTATCATAGTTAAGCTGTAAATTTTTTGGTTAATCAACCAAATTATAAACATTGTTACTTAAATTAGTTTTAAACTATAAATATTTTTTTTTTTAGTATGAGTCCTAGTCCTGAAAACAGTGGCAAAATATTATTGCTTTGGGGACCACCTGTAAAGCAAGAGCATTTGATTGAGGTAGTTGATGAACTTAAAAAAACAGCTAGTGGATTAATTGCAGTTGAAAATTTAGAACGTTTGATTGTGTGTAAGTTGAACTTTATTTTATTCATTTTAATGATAAAAATTTCAATGAGATGCCATTTTTTTTATAGTTTACAGTTCAGTATTTTAGTAACAGTCACCCGTGAAGTCAATAGATTATCAATTATATAAATAGAATATTAATAAATTTTTTTAAAAATTAAATACAGGAAAACGGAATTATTATAATATTAAAACATGCTAGTCTGAATATATGATTATTCTTTTTTTAATTTTAAATGGGGATGATATGATTGCAAAGAGTATCTTATTTAATAGTATGCATTTTTTAAATTTAGTAGTATGCATTTAAATTTAGTAGTAGTATACATTTAAATTTAGTAGTAGTATACATTTATGCTTATTTAGTAGTACATTTTTATTCATTCTATTTTACCTTAACTTTCAATACTGATTTTAGGAATTTCATTTGGTAATATTTGTAATGATTTGTTATATTTATGAGTTTAATATCATTTTTATGTAATTTTTAGCTGATCATGCTAGTTCATCATTTGATGTTGTTTACTGTGGAACACTTACTCCGACCTTAGCATATCACCCTGCAGAAATATTTTCTGAAATAGCTCGTATTCTAAAACCTGGAGGGACTGTTGTCATCAGAGAATCTGTCATAAATGAAGGTAACAGTAAAATTTATCATCGTTTTTTTTAAAAAACGAATAGTTGGTTTAAATTCTGTAACTATAAATTCATTTTATTAGTTAACTTTATTCAATGTATTAAATAATTAAATTTTATTGACATTTTTTATAATTTTTAAATTTCTGTTTTATGTAATGCATTTGTAAGTGAGAACTATTCAAGCATGCATAGTTTTAATTTTTTATTTTATTGCTGCAGCTGTTCTGTAGTTACACAGGAAATATACAAGGTTGTAAAAAGACTTTTTCTTTTAAAGAATTGGTCTAGATACATAACTATTTGAATAAGTGGAGAAATATTTTTTTTCTCATGGCTTGAGAATATATTACAGACAACACTAAATCTATATAGAAGATATTGTATTGATGTTTGTTAATATAAATTTTTCTAATTTTTATCTAGAATGAAATAATAAAAGTAGGTACATAAAAGTCACTAAATATTAAAACAAGGAAAAAACAAATACTACCTAGATCTGTTAAATTGCTATTTGGGAGAGGGTAATAAAAAACATTGTAGCCAATTTGTTTGCTTAATGAAATTTGGAATTGTCACCTTTCAACTTTTCTTCTGGTATAGAGATTGTGCAGATATTAATGTTTTCAGTCCTGCTTTCTTCACTCATGATTCTTTAGATCTTAATAGTGATTTTGCATTTTTTCTTGTTTAAATATTGGTTTGCAATCTCTTAAATGTATTTGTTTGTTTCATTTGTAGTTTAATAACTTCAGCAAAAAAAAATTATAAGATATAAATAGATGTATTCCAATACTTAAAGTTTGGTACTTTTGGAATTTGATTTATTTAGCTGTTTATTTCCCCTTAACTTAAATGAAATTTTAAAACATAATTTATCTTAATTTGTTTTTGATTTTAAAATTGAATAAAAAGCATGAATCCTTTTGTTTAAATTTTACTCTTCCTATTGATTTCTAATTTAGAATTGCCTTTGTAAAAATAATAAAAACTCATGAGATTTTCTATTTTTATATTGAATATAACCTAATGTTTTAATTATCTGGAATAATAATTGGCTTCATATAGTAAACTAAAAGTTACAAAACAACTCAGTAATTCACGATAAATATTTTTGTATATAATAGCTAAAATCAAAATTGTTTGGTTCAGTTATATAAATTGTAGCTTTTTCCACACTGCCAAGTTATCTTGACCCAAGTATATGGTAGGTTTATATGTATGTATATATATGTAGCAAGCGAGACAACAGCCTCTGAGTTATCACGCTAGATGTCGCTCGCCTTAACGAAGTGTATTTGAACTTTTTCGATGTAAATGAAGAGTAGTTAGTTGAAGTAGTTTCTATGTGAAACTGGTTGTTTCTAGGTAAAACTTGGAACGTGTGTGGTTCGAACTTAAGTGGTTGGAGTCTATGTGACTCATGTGATTATTGAAGAATAAATGTTATTGTTATTGATCATGTGGTTGAGTGAATTAGTTGATGATAACCAACATCATCACATATATATACAGTGGAACCCCGATTTTGCATTTTTTTCCCCTTCAAACTAGTGATAAAAATTGCATGAAGTGGGATAACGTAAAATCAGAGTAAAAAAGTATAATTATATTTTTCAAAAATTGACACCTGCGACATCAACTACTAGAAAGTGTGTAATCTTTACACGTTGTTCGCTTTTAAAAACAATTTCAACAATATCCCTCTTAAAACTTGCTATTGTTTGCGATTTTTAGTTTATGTTGTACATTTGCAAATGTTTCAGAGTTTTTATGCTTTCAAAATCTTGTCCAGTTGTAGGTATATTCTCCAATATTTTTTGCTCATCTTAATAGTTTTCATCACTATCATAAGGAGCAGGCATTAAATAAAAATTTGGTGGAATTGAAAAGTAATGCGATAAACACATCATCAAAGATCTTCAAACATGCAATTTTATTCCGAAGTCAATGTTCCTGTTGGATACCGAGAAGCAATTAACGATTAACCCCAAGAGCATTTAGTCTGTCGTTTTATGCTATGCATTTTAGTCTGTCTAATGCTAAAATCAAATCCACAGCTTCCAGAACATTAATTTTTGCTTTAGAAGCATCTTGCAGGTCACCAGAATCAAGTAAAAAAAATAATTGCCTAATCAAATGTTTAGCGTAACGTTTTTAAATGATTGGATAATTCAAAGGTTGAAGCTTGCTGGAAAACGAATTCTGTACAAAATTTTACAATTTAAGCTTTCTTGCTTCTTTTAACCACCCTTTCTGTGCTTGACTCAGCCCCCACCTTTCTGATTTTGACTCATGGGAGAAATCTCCTATCACAGACAAAATAAAAAAAAAATAGAATTGAAAGAATTGCAGCAAAGCTGAAAATGATGTAAGAAGTGGGATAATGTACAAAATGGACAAGGTTCTATTTTGTGTGTGTTTATATATATATATATATATATATATATATATATATAAGCTTACCAAGTATATAATAGTTGTAAAATTTCTTAATTAGTGCAATTTTCATCCTTATTAGAAAACCAACTAAATAATTAACTGCTTTAAGCAAATTAAGGGAAAAAACAAAACAGTTGTTAAAACCCAAAATTAGGTGTATAAAACCAATTATTCTTAATTCAATAATAAACAAATTTCTGAGATGGGTTAAAAGAAAATTCATCTGTATTTTCTTTCCTATGGTAATCAAGTAATAAAAAAGTGCCAATTAAAAATTTTCTACTTATTGCCACTCTGATTCTCCATCGTTCCTCCTCTACCACTCTCAAAAGAAAGTCAGGATTAAATTTTTAAAAAAATAAAGCACTCTGAATATGATAACAAAATAATGGAAGGACTTGTAAATATTCAGTTTATTTTGTTCTTTTATTTCTCGCTTAAATATCACAAGACTGTAATAACATTTTCTGAAAAGAGAAAAAAGATTTAAACAGGTCAATTCAAAGCATTCATAATTTCAATCTTATTTCCCTCTTTTCTACTTTAATTCAGTGTTTATTTTCTGTCACTTTGTGTTGGATTCTAGACCTATAAAAAATTTTCTATGCTCTATATTTTAGGAAACTCCAAATGATTATTTTTATAAGTTTAAATATTTATTTGAATTACAATTTAAATTCAAATATTTCTTCTTCTTTAGGGGAAATCCCTAATTTAAGAACAGCATCAAAACTAGCTTCTGCACTGAAGTTGACTGGGTTTGTAGATGTGAGCCAGGTATGATAACATTGTTTATTATTGTTATTATTATTGTTTTTGAAATTGGTACAAAACCTTGAAAAAGACTTGTTTTAGGCATATATATGTAGACACACACACACATATATATATATATATATGTATATAAATTAAAGAAAGCAAAATTTATAAATTAGTATTTGTTTTTTAGTTTTGACAGTTTGATTTAAAATTATTCTGACCACCACTGTGCATAAATTGTTCAATATTAACCCACTTAATAAAATAATCACAATAACTAAATTTAGGAGCTATGATTTTTATCATTGTTTAAAATGAGTTTTTAATGTACCATGTTTTCCTCATAAACGATTTGAACCGTACATTGTTTCTTGTTGATTCAACAATGAAACATGTTTCTTCAACATGTCTCATTGTTGAAATAATTAGGTTATTTTCAAAATATTTTATCTATCAAAAAATAATTATATTAAATAAAAAGTAATATTTTTTAATATTTACAAAAAATGTTTTATGTCTGCACACCTTTTATTTTCTCATCTCATTTATAAATATTGCTTAAGGAAATGGGTAAATGAGGTATATTCTACTCAAAATTTTGTATTGCACTTATAATGCCTGTTAACCCTCTGACTGCTCCATTTTTGGACCGAAGCCGCTTTAAAAATTTGCTTTCCACTATGGGCTTTCCGCCCTTACGAAATCGCTTTCCACTACGCACTTTCAAATACCGCAATTTAGTGGACAACTAATGACACCTGTTGATCAAAAGAGTAAATTAAACGTCTTATACTGCTAAACGAAGAATAAACTGGATGCACTCATCAATAAAGGAAGAAAAACACATGCCTGCGGAAATCGCAGGATGTTGCTACAATTGAGTTGTCCGTGGAAATCGCGGGATAAGCAGTCAGAGGGTTAATCAATCTTCTACAGCAATGCTTTCAATTTCTTAAAACAAAACTGATTCACATCTCTATTAGCTCAATTTTTTACTATAACTTTTATTTTATTTTGCATACTTCTTTCCTTTCTTTACTTCTTCAATTATTATGTTTTTTTTTTATATATATGTTTACATCTGCTCTTTCTTAAATCCATGGAAAAGAAGTTTTTTTCTTTGCATTTTAGAAAATAAAAATTGCAACATTTTCTATTATTTTTGTACACTTTAATAACTAATCAATGTATTTTTTGCAGCCAGAAACAATACCTGTAACAAAAATACACGGAGATTATGAGAAACATTTTCCTAGTGATAAGGATATTTCATTAATAGAGGTTAAAGCAAGGAAACCATCATTTGAAATTGGATCCTCTGTTCTTATTACAAAAAAAGGTTTCTCTTAAATTTTCTTTTTATTGAAATAAATGCATATTTATATGCTTGTTAAATCTATTCATGATATTGTTTCTCTTCCTGTAATCTAAACTTTATGTTAACACTGAATGTAATGTTTGAAGAAGTCTAAATCTATTGTGAAAGACTTAATAGTGGATGATTCAAAAATTACAGTAGTTATATTTAAAACTTCAATGCTAGTAAAGTACTAAAGCAAATACAATGAAAGTTTAGAAAATTTTTGTTGTAAAAATATGTGACTAAATAAAAATAAAAAATGAAAATGTTTCGAAATAAATGCAAAAAATTTCGTTTGAGTGGAAATTTATTCACTGCCGATTCTCGAAATTCCCGTAGTATATATTCATTATTAACGATTCACTTAGAGTGATTCACTAGGATATCACTTAGAGTGTGTTTTATTATTAATCATTAAAATTCTTTTTTACAACCAATCAAATGTTTAATAAAAACTTATCTAGTGTTAGTATCAATTATTTTTCTTGTCCTCAGTATTATTTTAATAGATAACTCAAAGTAATTCATTTGCTATTTCTACTTTCTATTGAGAAATTTTTTTTAAAAAATTTAATTACTTTGAGAAAATCAATTCCTGTCTATTTAGAACTTTTAATAATGGATTTATTAAACTAAAACTATAGTTTTTTTCCATTTAGTTTTAGTTTAGAAACTTACATGTATGAAGCAGTGAATATGTAGGAAATTTTTTGTAAATTTTTAATGCATACATATGTAAAATTTTTTTAAATTATTATTAAAATCACGCTAGATTATATCGCAAATGTCTGTACAATTTATAGGATTTTACTGTGAAGTTACATGAAATTTGATTTTATATGCCCTTCCTGAAATTATTTAAAAATTTTAAAAGCTTTTTATGATATTAATAACGCCTGCATTTTAGGAAATATTTTAATAGTAACGTTTTTCTTAAAGAAAATATTTACTGTTATAAGTTTAAAAGAATTGATAGTTAAAATTTACCATCATTTTGTGTTTTTTAAACTTCTAGTATACTACTTTAAGTTGTTAAAAGTTTGGCAATATATTTGTTTCTATAGTTCTATAATTTTGTAAATAAGAAGAAAATATTTTAATTTGTAATTTAATTAGTTTCATTCTATTTTAATATAGTTTTTTTCCATTTAGTTTTAGTTTAGAAACTTACATGTATGAAGCAGTGAATATGTAGGAAATTTTTTGTAAATTTTTAATGCATACATATGTAAAAAATTTTTAAATTATTATTAAAATCACGCTAGATTATATCGCAAATGTCTGTACAATTTATAGGATTTTACTGTGAAGTTACATGAAATTTGATTTTATATGCCCTTCCTGAAATTATTTAAAAATTTTAAAAGCTTTTTATGATATTAATAACGCCTGCATTTTAGGAAATATTTTAATAGTAACGTTTTTCTTAAAGAAAATATTTACTGTTATAAGTTTAAAAGAATTGATAGTTAAAATTTACCATCATTTTGTGTTTTTTAAACTTCTAGTATACTACTTTAAGTTGTTAAAAGTTCGGCAATATATTTGTTTCTATAGTTCTATAATTTTTGTAAATAAGAAGAAAATATTTTAATTTGTAATTTAATTAGTTTCATTCTATTTTAATATATTAAAGCTTCAAGTAAGAATGATGCTGCCAAAGTGTGGATGTTATCATCAGATGATACTCTTGATGAAAATGTTGAATTAATAAACGAAGATGATTTACTTGATGAAGATGATCTGAAGAAACCTGATCCCTCGTCATTAAAGGGTAAATATTATTTGGCTTTTTAACAAACCAAAGTGATGCATTAATTTCTTGTTATTTCTTTGTGGGAGGATATTATTCTCTATAAGGAATTGTGAAATAGTGATGTTGCTTCAGAAGGAATAGTACTTTGAGTGCATGCCAAAGTAGTTTTTTTATTATTTTGTATATTTTGTCTTTAAATAATAACGCCTTCTATAACGTGCTTTATAAATTTTCAATTTTTCATCAATTTCATTTTGTTTTCCAATCTTTAGTTTTTTAAAGTTTAATCTTGGTTATTTATTCAATTTAGTGTGTGCCACTACAAAACAGAGGAAAGCTTGTAAAAACTGCTCATGCGGTTTAGCTGAAGAGCTAGAAAATGAAGCAGCTGCTAAAATTGAAAAAAATAAGTCTGCTCCATCTGCTTGTGGCAATGTAAGTAAATATAAAACTTATACCAGTAGTGATTGTGTTCTGCGTGTACCCCAGAATTCTGGGGTTTTGGTATCATCCATCCAGGTCTGAAAGCTAGGAGCAGGCCCTGTTTTTTTTTGTGTGAATATTGCAGTATTCCGCATATCTCAAGACCATTAGTTGGGGACTTCTGCAAATCAAAAACTTGCAATCAGACAAAATTTTCGTGAAGTTTCACAATCTACATTATGAATCACAATCTACATACTTACATTATGAAGCTTCTGATTGGTTCAAATAGTTTTTTGATGCCAAAAGCGACCATCTAAGGTTCAGAGAAAGCACTGACTGATGCGTAGCAGGAAAAGTTTGTAAATATTTATTTTTCAAAGGAAAAAGAAGAAACTCCTTTAAAAATGATATATATAATTTAAAACAAGTTTAAAGATTAACAAAGTTTAAAGAATTCATTCATTTACATTAAAAAGTAGGTCAACATTATATTAAATTTGTGATACTCTAACTACCACAGATTCTCTGTTGTGCCTTCGTAGTTCCTCCTCATATACTATAGACTGCATAAATTATAATGCATTTTTTGGGAACAATATATTGCAAATATAGGGGTAAAATGGCAATCTTCTATTATACATGCTTGCTTTGTGACTTATAATTATTGTGACAAAAGGATTTTTTTTTACCCCTTGATGAATACAGCTGGAAAATCAGAAGTAAATATTGAAAATGTATTATTTTGAAGAATCTGTGTACATAGTTCTTTACTGTTTCTATTGTATGCTTCTTGAGCTGCTAAATCCTGAAATAGTATTGGAAGATGTTTTATACTAAGTATTTCTTTTTTTTATTTTATTTTTCAGTGTTATTTAGGTGATGCCTTCCGTTGTGCCAGTTGTCCATATTTGGGAATGCCAGCATTCAAACCAGGAGAAAAAATTTCGCTTACAGATCGACAACTTAAAGCTGATGTATAAGGTAGCATAGCAAAACGTTACCATGATGTGAAATTCCAAATATTAGTGAAACTACTATCAATTGTCTTTTTAACTCAGTTGATGTATTAATAACTTTTAGTTGTAAAATGGAAAATAAGTTCTTTGTACTTAAAACACACTGTTTTTCTAGGTTTACTGCATATGCCTAGCTCTCTTGTTTTAAACTTATTATTTTTATGCTATTATCTCAAATCAATCTGTTTTTAAAAATGTTTTTTTTTTTTCTGTACTCATAAATTTGCTTTTCACATTTAATAATACTTTGTAACTAAGTTATCATCTTACTAAGCTATCGAACTGTTACTCAGTTATCGGCTTATACTGCAGAAAATGAGGGTCATCTAGTTATCTAAAATAGAGCTATATTTTTAAAGACATCAACGTAAAAATTATTCTGTTTTATTTAAATGCAATTTTTTTAACAAATTTAGAAAATGATAGTTCTGTTTGTAATGAGATGAGATGTTAAGAATAGGACAGTTCTGTTTAAATAATAATTCTCAAGGCTTTTAGTGTAATAATAGTACAATTTACAAGTAGACATTTTTTAATAACTTCAATGTGAAAATTATTTTGTTTTATTTAACTGAAACTTTTTAAGCAAATTTAGAATATGCTAGTTCTGTTTATAAAATAATTCTCAAGGCTTTTAGTGTAATAATAGTACAATAAGCAGATAATACAATAATAATGCAAATAATAATAGTACAACTTACAAGTAGACAATTTTTAAAAACTTCAATGTGAAAATTATTCTTTTTTATTTAACTGAAACTTTTTAAACAAATTTAGATTATGATAGTTATGTTTGTAATAAAATGACATGTTAAGAATATGGTAAGTCTGTTTATAAAATAATTCTCAAGGCTTTTGTGTAATAATAGTACAATAAGCAGATAATACAATAATAATACAAATAATAATAGTACAACTTACTAGTAGACAATTTAAATTTAAAGCCATATTCAGAAGCACACTTTTAAAGCTTCTGCAGTTTCTTGTTTGTAAATATGTGATTCATAATTGTAGGTCAGCAATAACTTAGACATTTGTAAAAACTGCATGTTGTGATATGTAAATAGTTACAGATTGTTATATTAAAATTGTATTTAATGTATACTTTAATAATATTCTTTAAAAGTTTTTATCAAAACAGATTGATTATAAATATATTTATCATTATTTGTATTTTTCAGAATTTGTTTATAAATTTCTATACTTTTCTCTAATTTAACAACTCCCCCCCATTTTTTCCCAATGTTTATTAACATATGTGGCACATAAAGAAATGTTTTAAAATAACTTTTATGCTTATCTATGTAAAATATCAGGCTTCTTCATATTATCATCTCCTAATTTTGTCAATCTCTAGTTAAAAATCTTTATTATAATATTGAAATTCAAATTTTTGATTTAAATATTAGTTTCAATTAAATTTTTTAATTAAAAAGTAACTAAACCATCTTTGTGCATTTTTTTTATGAAACAAAATATACATATCATTAGTGGAGCTGATAAAAGAATTTGTGTGTTAATTTTGTTTTAAAATTTCTTTTTACATACAGTAATATAAAATATAAGTAAATCTCAAGAGTTCCTTTGTTTTGTTGCAAGAGTGTAACATATACATAATAAAGATTTCATTTAAAAAGGCTTGTTTTATTGTGTTTTTAAGGAAGGCATATTTTTTACTATTTTGAAAATAGGATGATTTGAAAATTTTTTTCAGCAAAAATACTAAACATGTTTATACAGATATTTTAGAAATTAACGAAAATTTCATTGTGTTTCAACACTGGTGATGGTATAGATCAGGGGTGGCAAACCTTTTTGCACCAACGTGCCATTTTTTCTAAAAAATTGTTTAATGAAGTCATAGACGTGCCGTCAAATAATTTTAACTTCGTGATTATTGGGAAAATAATAATACAAAGTAGTATCAACTCACAACTCATTATTTACTATGAAAAAAATACATTTTGCAATGTCTCAGTTATACGCATAATTCAACTTAAAGTAACATCAGTGTGATTTCTGTTGATGCAGATTAGATGACAAATAACTTATATAAGTTTGTAAGATGTTAGTTTAAGCAGGACTGTTATTTTTATTTTTTTTGCTAGTCATTTATTGTTAGCTTGTTTTTATGGTAGTTAATTGTTTTTTTGTTTGCATTAATTGTTAATTTTCTTGTTAATAATTGTTTTTCGTTTGTTTGTTTTTTTAAAATTTTATTTTAACTGTTAATATGCTTCATAGTGAACTTTGTGACCGGTGCCTAAAATATTGTGTGGCGTGCCATTGGTTCGCCATCCCTGGTATAGATTAATCCCCTTGATATAGATCAATCCCCTTGATATAGATCAAAATAGGGACAGCAAGGGTATATCAATATAGGGACAGATTAATATAGGGTCTTTTAGGGACAGCAAGAGTGTCTCTAAGAGATTTGAATTTTAGGATTGACATTTAAATAAGGTTCTATTCATTTTGCTAACAACTTATGCAGCCAACTGCTAATATTGCTGATTATTCACTTTGCAATCCTAAATATTTTGATATTCATCAGGAAGAGTTTTGATGATGCTTTTATGTGATAGTGTAAGAGATCTACAAGATTTATAAATTTATATTAACAAATTAGGTGTTTTTCTAGTGAGGAAATCTCTCTGTATTAAAAAATAGCAACTACCACTGTTAATTGCTGTTCCAGAAAATTTTTCCCAGTCTGCATCTCACTGTCATAGCTCAAAAACTATTTAATGAACCAAGTTAAAATTATCCTCATTTCTAAACAAAAATTTTATTGAACGTTCTGATATTGAAATGGTATTGATCTGGTTATCACTTTCCAGAAATGGCAAAATTCATACATTTTTTTTTTAAAAAAAGAAGATTTATTTGATTTAAATTGGATTTTTTTATTAAGATGGTAATTTTTTAAATTTTAAAAAATATATTTTTTTTAAGAAAATTTTGTATTTACCTGATAAAATATATTAACAATACTTAATATTTTATAACCCTCGTTGAACAGCCGACCCAATTTCATGGGTTTACGATTACTAATGTTCAACTCCGTAGCCTTGTAATTTTGAACCAATCCAGAAGACAAGGAAACTCCTGGATCAGTACCCCCAGAGGTATTGATTTGTTATGGGAACATGGAGGACTTTGAGACTCGACAGATTTAACGTGCATCAGTCACCATTTACTACACGGGGAGTCTTCGGCCGGCGAGGATCGAACCCACGACCTCTTGGATATGGGCCCAGCGCCCTACCGACCAGGCTATCCCGGCCCCTAATACTTAATATTGTTAAAAACAATAATATTGCTGAAATAGTATATATTTCTAACTAAAATGTTTCAAAAATTATTATTTAATTACTACAAACTAATCGCTGAATTAATAATATTTTTGCTCTAACTAAAGAATCTAAATTTTTAAAGACAGGGAGGCAATTAGTTAGATATCCATGGAAAAGTAAATTAGTTAAGATATGAATATATTAAAAAAACAAAATTATTGTAAATATTTTTGGGCTGAATAATATCTATAATATTATAATCACTAACAACATATTTAATACATTATAAAATCATTTAAACTATTTCAATAAACATAAAACTAAATGGGTATAATTGAAATATGTTTATTTCCAGCAAATTATTTCGCATTTAAAGTTAATGGAAAATCATAATTTAATAGCATAACCTTAACTCTTATCCACTTTAAAGTCTTCGATTTCATTTATGTATTTGGCGATTTAGAAATTTGATAATTTGCCCTTTCATTATTTCTTTGGATTATTTTATTATCAGTATAATTTCACTTTAAAAAGAATCACACCCTAAAGTATATGCTTATAAAAATATTTTCGACTTAGTAATTTAAAAAAAAAAAAAAAAAAATCAAATGGTTACAACCAATGAGTTTTTTAAAAAAAAAAATCATAGTTGATTTAAATCAATGATTTAAAAAACTTGTTACTTGGGTAATTTGTTTCAAAGTTAAATATTACTGTCTTAGCACCACTTAATTCTGCTTATCGAAAACTATTAGGCGAAGAATGGTCCTCTTTTTTTTTTTTTTTTTGCAGTCAAGTTACAGTTTTTAACTCTTTGCACTTTGTTTAAATTTTGAATTAGTTTTGAAACAATTAAATAGTTTAGATTGAAAATTTTTGCGATTTTTCAAAGTAATGGGAAAAATAATCACAGTAAAATTTTTGCGATTTTTCAAAGTAATGGGAAAAATAATCACAGTAAAATTGTAGTTTTTTGCAGCAATGTGCATTTATAACTAGATATATATTTTAAAAAATGTAATCTTTCCTTAAATTTCTAAATAGTTTTGAGGTTATGTTACAAAATAATATCCAGAGCTCTCTGAGTCATTATTTACCTACTACCTCCCTTTTCCTGCCTGCTCATGTGATATGTGAAACATGCCAAACTGTCATTTTAAAAATGAATGAATGAAAAAGAAAGAGATTTGAATTCCCATGTTTGGTATGTAAACACATGCATGTAATAATGATTTTATTATGAATTCTTTTTTTTTTTTTAAAACGTTATTAGCATAATTTTAGAATGGGTGAAATGAGCGAGCAAAGTGATCTGAAAAGAACAGTGCACGTTTTGCACTGTTCTTTTCTGCAAGAACAGAGCCTTCACTGCCCGCTCCACAATGCAAGGATTGTGGAGGTGTACCTCTTAACATAATATATATAGTATATACGTATTAGTGGACTTATGGATAGGTAAAAAAAAGCACGCAAAGGGAATTAAAAAGAATTGAGTACTGGTGAGAGATAAAAAGCTGAGGATGTAGTCTTTATTTAATTAAAAAAAAAAAAAAAAACTACAAAAGATATTAAGGTATAAAAAGTGCAGAATCGGATGCCTGCATCAGGCGTGTGCTTCGAACCTAATTGGCTGCTGAATCAGGTACACAAGCATGACGTTGCTTGCAGGTATCTAATTAAATCTGATCTGAAAATTATTTCAAAGTAATAATAAACCAACGCTAATAGCTGTATCGTTAACACGCCTGGCTCTTCCACGTGATTAGGACAACTATGTGATTTCATCAGTATTTTTCTTCTCAAGTTGCAAGTACACATTTGAGCAGGATTTAGGAGAAAGAAGCGAGTTTAGATAAGTCTGAAGGGAACTTTGTCAGCAGTTTCGGGGTTTAGCAAGCAAATTATTCTTTAAAAAAAAGTATATTTTTAAGATTTGTAGCTAGAAATGGAGGTAAGTTTTGTAAGGGATAAACATTTATGAAATTACTGAAAAAATTTTGGCTCGTTAAATTAACTTACTAGTCAAAATTCATTCAGGAATTTAATCCGCTTTAATGCGAATGGCCCAGAGACTTAATTGTTACGTTTTGAATGTTTGTTCGGCTCATAAGTAAGATGATATTCGAAGCATGAAAAGTGGTTACACCGGTAGTTATATTAAGTAACGAGCTTTTTATTTATTTATTTATTTATTTTTTTTGAGGAAGGGCAAACTATTTCACTTGTTACAGAACCGGTTTTTGTTTATATTCAGAGCAAAAAAGAGATTTTTATGAGGGAAATATTTATTTTTTTGCTTCGGCTTTAAGTTCGGTTAACAGTAAGCTGAGTCACAAAATGAAAATTTGACTAGTTGTCCATTGATAAACTCATATTTAATCGTAATTAACATTCGTAACTCTTATCGTAATTAACATTCTTCAGACGCGTCCTCTACAGCTGATAACATTTTAAATGAAAATTTGCATTGCTTTTTAATTGTATCACGTCGAAAATCGTATTAGCCTTCTATCATGCATCAACTGACCTTTTCTTGTCAATTGATAAATTGCATTCCTATATTTATATTAAACCGATGTTTTTTCTTATTGGTTTAAAAATATAATAAAACTTATGACTCGAAAGTTCCAAACATATTTCTAGTTCCCCAACATTTTGATGAGAAGATTAAGAATTCTAGTAATATGCTGACGGAAAGTTGGAAATTTTTGAAATGTTGAACGAATGTAGAATGCGTGTGTGGGAAATATTTTGGCGCATATCTTTTCTCCAACTCACACCCGTGCCAAATTTCATTGAAAGCGTTCCAGTGATTTTTTTTTTTTTTTTTTGCCTTACAGTTTTCATTAGAAGAGACTACGACAGTCATGGGAATTTAGTTTCGGACAGATATAAATCCCGGATCAGATCAGGTTGAATAGGCGTGTCCTCTTTTTAATGGCATTAACCTTTTTAGAACTAGACTAGAATTTTATTATTCATGATTTTTGAAACGTGTTGCACTTTTTCTCTCTTTGTTTAAAAATTGAAAGTCTTCAATCCTGTATGTTAGCTAATAACTCAAGAAAAGATGAACTGATTTGCAATGCGTTTTTTTTTTTTCTTTTGTCAGCTGATTGCAAACATTCCACGGGTGTTTTATGAATCGTCGCTATTTTCTTTTATAGTAATATCAGAAAAAATGAAAACTTCTTTTTTAAATGTATTATTATAGTTGAAAAAAAATTTTTTTTAAATAATTTTTAAATGTGGTATGCGTGACAATTTAAAAAAAAATTATATATTAAGCTTATGAAAATGAAAGCAAAAACAGAGCCGTCACTAAATTTTGAGAGGCCCCAAGTAAAACAAATGGCGGGATCCGGAAAAATATGGTTAACTTAGAATCCTGTTGGGTTTTCTCCTAATTTATTAAATGCGATTATACTTTTTTTTCTTAATTGTTAAGTTGTCCGTTCCCAAGAACGGACAACGTAATATTTTTTTCTGTTATCATAATTATTATTGTAAATTTTTTCTTAAAATTTTTGAGTATGGCTTTTAATTTTTATTGCTAATATATCAGGCACAGGGATTTTGGAAATGAGAAACCTTGTGTAAATAATCATGTAAAAAAACTTCAATACATCATATTTTATTATTTTGATTTTTTTGAACAAAAATGTAGAGACCACTGTTTTCGGGAGTCATGTTTAGGTCATTGCAGTTGTCGATATGATAGTAATAGAAGTTTTTGACTTCTAATTCCAAAGTGCGTGTATATATATATATATATATATATATATATATATATATATATATATATATATATATATATATATATATATATAAATTATTAAGAATGCTCTCTCTTGGATGCCTCTGGTTTAGGGTCACTTAGAGCTTTATAAATACCGGCCACTGGGAAAATACCCCACTTGCCCCACCTTTACCAAATTTCTGAACAAGAGTATTTTCATGTTGAAGCTGAGAAAATACTTGATGGGTTGATATTTATTTCCGTTTTAGTGTTCCAAAAGTGTAATAAGTAGCGCGGTTTTGCCGAAGTCGACCTTGCACGAAAAAAATTCTGGGGAAATAAGGGGAACTAATGGAAAAAAAATTCTGTCACCATCTATTTGAGTTGGACGGAATTTCAAATTCTCCCATTCAATGCCGATAGGAGGCATGTTCCTAAAATTATTTAATTTTCAATTAGTTAAGATTTTATTTGATTAATAGTAAATCGATTCATGATAAATGGTCTCTATTAGTTACAAGAAGCTCACCCAAATCCGGCTTATAAAACTTAAATCTAATACAAAATTATTTTAATAATAGTATTTTTGTTATTTTATTACTTGTTTCTACCATATTGTATAACAATTTAAAGCGTGCTTTGCACATGTAGATTTAAACCAGTCATTCTAAAAACTAACACAAGAAATAAGAATAAGGGCTGCTCTTAATAACATAAATGGTCATAGTAGTAATTTAAATTTTAGTGAACAATATACCGTAACACAAATTTGTACTACGGAACATTGATAATTTGAATAGGAGACAAAATTGACTTCAGTTCGATATCAAACTAAATAATCAATCACAATCAATTTCTTTGAAAGATTAAGTGGCCATTGTAGGTATGATTTAGAAAAACATTTCATTTGTTTATATTATTTGCATTTATTATTTGTTTGCGATACGGAAACGGAGTGATTTATCATGTGTACGGAAAAGTTTTAGAACGCAAACCAAACGTATTTTATTATTATTATTATTAAAAAAATGATAGAAAAAACAAAACAATGGAGTTTGTGAATTGAAGTGCTGCTTTTCTACAGCATTAAATGCCCAATAAAAATAATTCAGTAAATGAGTCAAAATTGTATTGCTTTATGAGCCTTTTATTAAATAGAAGAAACATAGTTTCATAAATAAACGAATAAGTAAAAAGTAAATAAAAATAAATAAATAAAGTAAGTAGAAGTTATTCTTTGGTTTTTACCATTTTTCAAGTGATTCCGAAAGAATGAATAATTATTTTACAGTTGAGATTGAATTTTTTTCTGCGTAAAAAATAATAGCAACAGCAATTTCATTATTTTCAAAAATTATTTAATCAGCATACGTTTAAAATTATTAGACTTATGTAGAAAATGTTAGATTGAACTTGAATATTTCCAAGATCTTGCAGAAATAATTGTAAATTTTTTTGTTGCAGATAATAATAATTCTGTGATGGAAAATTTTAATTTTATCAAAAATATTTTCTAACTAAAACGAAAATAAAAGGAATTTTTATTTAGTTATGTAATATATATTTGCGGAGGAATATAAATAATTACGGAACATTTTAAAATTTAGAATCTACTCAAAACGCAGGGTTATTTGGACTAAAAACAAGAGCCCGGTCGATATTTTAGCAAGTTCATTTTGTATTCTGCCTGCCTTTCTCACGGACTCTTGGCGTAACGCAGAGCTGCTTCAAATCGTGCCAAGGGTTTGCTGGGCGTCCCAGTCTCAGGATTGCGACCGCCAAAAGCTGCGCTGCCGATTCCGAAGGAATCGCTGGGATATCTAGTAAGTTTCGGAGCCGGATTTTGCCTGAAAATTTCTGGAAACGTACTCCCACGTGTTGATAGGTCTGTGATAGATTTTTTATTTTATGATAGTAGATTTTGGTGTCATATTTTTTCATTCGCTGGTTCGGTACCAAAGGATATATTTGCAGATTCATGGCTAATAACAGTAAGTAAAAATTCTTCTCTCTGCAGTATTCTTTTATTTCCTTCCCCCGTAAAACGTTGTTGATCCATGTTTAAAGGTCAAAGGTCGCCAAACGAAATTCCAATACTGTCAGGATTAAAAGCTTAGTTAATTTAGTTAGAAAGGTGTTCTCAATCCTATTATGAATATAAATGATTATCACACTTGGTATTTAGTTTTTATCTCGCACTATAAATAAGAATTTAACTTTTAAAATTCGAAGCAATAATTTATGATTTAAATTACAATAGAAGCCTTTAATTAATAAAATATATTTATAAATATCTGTGTTAAATTTTAATAAGGATACCCTTTTTTTCAGATCAAGCACGCTTTTAATCATCGTAATTTTAGAACTTATCATTATGTTATAGAATTTATCATTAAATGATATAATTAGGATTTAAAATTACATTAGAAGCTCTTATAGCTAATAATATATTTTTAAAAGTTCTATGTTTAATTTTAATAATAATCCTCTTTCTTGCAGTTTCAACTACATTTTTAGTTCAGTAGTTTGGAATAAATGATATAAATAATATAGCTGAAATAATTTCAATGAAATTTTATTTCGTGCATTAAACAAATTTATTTTATGCATATTGTTGAACTTTGTTATTAGGGCAAGATTAAAGTAGTATAGAATGAAATAAGAAATTTTGAGCAAACGATTTTAAATTCTTGTATAATTGTTTGGAATGGTATATTTATATGTAAGGTCAGTGTGCCTAAATGCGACGTCCCATAAATGCATCAATGTTAAATTACTTTAAATCCTAATTCAAGATTCATACGCAAATGTGATAGCATGAAAATTTCGTATTTCTGGAACATATCCCTATTCATTTCTCCATATTTCGTATTTCTGGAACATAAAACCAAGTATTTTTTTAATGGGCAATTTCTCGTTGCAATTCCATCGCTTATTTTCCTGGTCCCCCAATTTGTCCAAAAAGCGACGTTTTTTTAAAATTTATTATTTATTTATTTTTCCCTTGAAAAAGTGGTCACTTTCCTCGAAGAGAAGTCACAGGTGATAAAACGTTGTCTGCAGAGTCTTAAGCAATGTCAATTAATTTTGACAGAGTCTTAAGCATCTTTTTAATCTAGTACAGGAAAAAACGGGAACACACCACTTGTATTAATTTTTAAAAGGGTTGTAAAATAGCTGCCGTATTTTGAGCCTGATTTTTCGAGTGTTCCTACACGCGGCAGTTTGAGGTCCGTAAATTTGATGTTGTTTTATTCAACTTTTCCAGAGTTAAGTGCCAGTTAACAATATCTGTAATCGTTTGCATATAACTACAACTATGTAATCAGTTATTTGTAATTGCGATTACAAGTAATTATAATGTCTGATTACATGTAGTGATGAGTAAATTTAACCAGAACAAATTTAATCAGAACAAACGATTGCAGGTAATTATGATTACATGTGATCAAAGTATAAAATTGCAAATGATGTGGTAACAAGTAATACTGATTGCATGTTGTCATGATTACATACAATCATAATTGCAAGCTATCAAAATATACGATAACAAATAATTACGATTAGCATGTTATAAATTAAAATTATAAATACTGTAATATGCGATTACAGTTCGAATTCTAATGCGATAGGGCGTGCAAAATATGAAGGTACGCATTAGTTCAAAATGTGTGAACAGTGCTCAAAAAAAAAAAAAAAAAAAAAAAAAAAAAAAAAAAAAAACTTACCACCCTGGAATAACTTTTGATTTAATGATTGTATCTTCATGTTCTAAGACTCAATATTAATGGTTCGATGGGGTGACTTCAAACATGCTAATTAGTTCAAACAATATTTTAAATAACGAAATCGGATAAAAAAAAATGTACTTTCTCTGAATAAACATACCTTTTTTACGATGTATTCGGATTTCTGAACCCCGAAATATAGGGAGTAGGCATAATCTGGAAAATATGGTCCCACTAAAATATAAGTACACTGTAAGAAATTCTGGATCAAATTACGGTAAAAAGTAACGGCGCTCAGGGTGCCAGCATTTTTTTACCGTAAAATCCATTTATATCGGAACGAAAAATCTCATAGACCGTCATTTTTACAGTAATAATTACAGTAAAATCACTGATTCACTCCCAACTAAATAAATACAGTAAAAATTACGGTACAATATTTTCTGGTAAAAATGGATTTTATGGCAAAATAAATTTCACGGAGGATGCACCCAAAATGTCGGTATTTTTATAACGCAATTTCCTCCGGAATTTTTTACAGTGTAAAATGTATCGATAAGAATTTTTTAAAAATTGACAGTATAATTTGTTTATAATATAATATTAATGTATAATTATAACTATAGGAATTAATCGTTTATTTAGAAAACTGGAGTGTTCTTAGCGTGCGATTTGTGGAGTACAAGTATTAAAATATTTGATGCATGTAGGCGTGATAGTTATTATTATCATTCTAAATTAATAATTTTAAGGATGGGAATTTTTTGTTTGTTTTTCTTACACATGGTATAAGCATATTATTATATTAATAGATTAGTTAATTTTTAAACTTTTAAGCTGCAATTTAAAATTTTAAGCAGCAGGGGAAAGTATAATTTTTGAGTTTTCTGCAGGCAAAATATTGCTCGTAACAGAAATTGATTACTAGATTGGGACATTTTTTGGTCAGTCAGGAATATTATTCATTAATAATTGGTCAGATTAAATAATTGGTCGATGACAAATTTTTCAAATTAAGTAAGGATAAAAAAAATAATTTAATTATAACTACTATCTGGCGAGTTTTAAGTATTTAAAAATTCATCAGAAATTCTTTAATTCTATTATTCAAGTGTATAATGCAATCAAGTGTATAATGCTTTCAAATTTTAATACACCATGTCCAAGAGGTCGTGGGTTCGATCCTCGCCGGCGGAAGACTCCCCGTGTAGTAAATGGTGACTGATGCACGTTAAATCTGTCGAGTCTCAAAGTCCTCCATGTTCCCATAACAAATCAATACCTCTGGGGGTACTGATTCAGGAGTTTCCTTGTCTTCTGGATTGGTTCAAAATTACAAGGCTACGGAGTTGAACATCAGTAGTCGTAAACCCATGAAATTGGGTCGGCTGTTCAACGACGGTTATAAAATAAAAATTTTAATACAGTGAGGATTAATTCGAGAATTCACTTAGCCTATTTCATAAAAAAGACGTCATTAATTGGTTTTCAATATTTTTTATGAAACAAAGCAAATAATATAGCTTTTTGTCAATTAAAAAAGATTAAGGTATATTTATTGACTTTAGCACAAAGTAATTTCATTCTTTTCAAAAAAAGTTGATTTTATTCGGTAACACAAATAACTAAATCATTGTAATTAAGAAAGATCCATATGTATAATAGGTATAGTAGCTGAAGTTAGCTGATCAAAGAAAAATAAAAGCTAATTTTGTTAATCTAAGTATGAACAACAGTTTAGTACTCGTAATGTGTCCAACTTGGGAAGGTTTCTAAGTTTTGAAAATCATTTATTTTCACAATGAATAATTCTTTTTCAGTAATTAATGAACTAAATCATGCTTAATATTGTTAAAAAGTATAGTTTTATGTAAATATTTTGAGCTTTAACTTTTTTTTGTTAATTTTAGCGTCTTTAAATTTTGTACAAAAACCGTTTTTGTATATACCGGTTTTTATACAAAATTGTATAAAACCGTTTTGTTTTGTTTTGTTTTTGTCCACTTAGTTGTAAATTATGTAAATAATTTTTCAATTTACATTATACGTAATACACTTTAAGAATAAGTAAATGATTTGAGGAATGAGTAGGTATGTAAAAAAGTAATAAAATGTAAATTTATTTTGAATTTTTTCAAAATAAAGTTAAAAATTTAAACTATTTTCCAGTAAAAGTGTGGTTTAATGAGTAACTTTTTGCCTCTTTCAATTTAATACAATTGCCTAATTTGAATTTTTGACTAGCATACAACATAAAAAATATTGCGAAGATTAATTATATAAATGGTATGGAGAAAACAAAATATAAAATTAACATTTTGATTAGCTAGAGTCTAAATACTAGCAATGAAATAGGACATGCAATGTTGAGCTAATGTTATTTAAATGCATTTAAATTTCGCCCAAATTGAATAAAAAGTTGAAATTATAGATTGATGGAATTTAAATACTGAAACTTAACAGGATTTTGATTGGGCGGTGCGTCAAATTTCATTGAAACTGGAAATGCTTAGGTTGTATTTTAAAAATTGATTCCTTTGCCATGATTTTATAACAAAGAAAAGTTTTTGTGACAAATAAAATTTTCTATAAAATGCGTACATAAGGTACAATGAATCAAATAAACACTTAAGAGAATCGAATAAAAATTGAAGATGATATAGTAGTCACGAGAATGAGTAACTATTGTCATTTAAAACCTGTGAAAATCTATTCCTGAAAAAAGATTGTAATTTGAAGCATGTGGAAATCTATTCTTGAAAAACTATTGTCATTTAAAGCATGTGGAAATCTATTTCATACATCTATTTGTCTTCAAATACAGCTTTCTAATTTAAGTGCTTTGCGGGTATTTTTTTCGACTTAGAGGAAAAAGTTATCGAAGATAGCTAATCATTTATGGGCAATTATTTCCAGGTACGGAGGCAGGTGAAAATACTGTCATATTTGAATCGATAATCGATATTTATTAATCTTTCATCGATACGATGTATTACTATAGTAAATGCGTTTATAAGAAGATAATTTAATTTTATTTAATTTAACAACCGTCGTTGAACATTCGACCTCATTTTGGGTTTACGACTACTAATGTTCAACTCCGTAGCCTTGCAATTTTGAATCCTATCTAGAAGACAAGGGAACTCCTGGATCAAGTATTGTTAGAAATTTGTCTTCGTGGAGGAACTTTTTTTGATAAAACTAATCCGCATTTGCGTTACATGGAAAGGAAAACCACGAACACCTCTCAAGGTTAGTCTGACAGTAAGGGGACTCTAACCCATAATCCATCCACCACTGAGTATATTTTACGTCAGCACTGTGGTCGTTGCAAGCCGGGTGCGGAATTCGTATCGACCTGCTATGACTGGGATTCGAACCTGGTTCACCTAATTGGAACGCTTTTTCACCTGAGCCACCATAGCTCAGAAAGATAGTTTCAAATTTATTTATTTGGGAAAGAAATTTCGTTGAAAAAGTTAAAAATAGGTAAACACCATCCCCTTATTATCCACAATTTATTACGCTGTTTACTTTTAAATCTTATAAACAACATAATTGAAAGGTTTATTCCGTTCGACGTTACGGAGCTCTTGGAGCCCATTCCAAATTTTTGAAAACTTTTGAGAAGTTTATCGTTTGACGGATAACGGTTCTAAATCATTTAATGATTGATTTTTCGATTGTTTCATGGGATACCTGCAAGTTGCGTAGTGTGGGTATCTCGATCCTGATTGGTTGCTGAAACGTGACATTTGTTTTCATTAGCAGCTGTTCTTTCCATTTAATGTCCAGTAAGCCAATCCCGTCAAGTATCAATTCTCTTGAGTGACACATTCTATATTCTTTCACAAAGATTTCAATTCTATCACTATATATTTCTTACTTAGTACAAAGACAAGCACGAAGCCATGTAGAGCATAAACAAACTAATTATGCATTGAAGTCAGCAGGTACACAAAACAAAAATGTATCACAGTTATAATAAAATACACAAGCAAATAATTAATCTAACTCAAGTAAAAGGCGTAAACTAGAAAGAATTATACTTCAACAGATTCAATGTGCGACGCGGCTCTGCATTTAATTGACTTTAATTAACATTCTAACTTATGTGGAGAAACTTAGCTCAATTTTAACTAGCCATTTTGCTTATAAACTATTTTTTCCAGAAAATTAAATTACAATAAAAAAATTAAAATCTTAAAGAATAATAAAATACTATTCTGGATTTTTAAGAACTAAAGGAACTTTCCTGCCAAATGTTTGATCGTTCTACTTTAAATGCATCAATCAAATTCTCAATTTCTAAATGCATATTTTATATGAATTTTAATTTTGATGTAAAAGTGACAAAAATTGCTATCTGTGCAGAGTCGGTAAAGATTTTGGATTGAAATTAAAAGGTTTTTTTTAAAAATATTTGAATTCTTCACAAAATTATTTATTGATCGTTAAAAAAAAGAATATCTCATTTTTTTCTTTAGATAAAAACCGATTAAACTTTTCAGTTTGTTTTCGAACTGTATCGTCAGAACAGTTTAAAGCAGACTGCTAAAGCTCCGTGTGTGGGAATTGACCAAAACAAGCTGACTTTTTATTTCTGAAAACACAAATAAATGTTTTGGTTGGAAAAAAAAACACGATTAACAATAAATACAACGCAAAAGATCTATAATTGCTTATTTGTATATGTTTAAAAAGATCCAGAGATAATTTGTTCCGAACAATGCGGGTTAAAAATTTCGTATTTAAGCCATAAAGAATACGCTCAATCCACAATTTAAAAGAAGTATCTTCTGTTTTTATTCGTAAACTCTCGTTCATTATGTCTATCATTCAGATTGCTCTTGGGCTAAAAAAATTATCGACTTCTTTATTAAGTTATAATAAAATTAAAAAAGTTCATTATACCATATGCGTTTTTAATCTTAATAATCCTAAACTCAGCTTTAATTTTGAGAAATATAACTCTTTATTTATAAAACAATGTCTTAGTAATATATTGTAACGTAAAGCAAATATATGTTACATTATTTTATTACAAATGGAAAAAGAAGTCAACTTCTTTCGAATAAATCGAAATAAATTATCCTAGCAATTGTTTTTACCTTTCTTTTAAAATTCATCGCTTTAAGTTTCAGTTCGCAATTATTTCGTAAAAATGTAAAAATTCACAAAAAATGAGTTAAAAAGCAGTTATAAAAACACAATTTTCACATTATATGTTTCAGAAAAATGTGCAATAAGATAATAAAACTCAATAGAATCTTGAGAAACACAGTATAAGTTGATCAGAAACAATACAGGTCTGCATTAAAAGATCAAAGATCTTTATAATTATTGAAGATCAACCAACTGCAATTTATCCATATTCAGTATTCCCAGCTTTCAGTCCCTGAACAAAACTGTACATTAGTTTTTCCTTTATGCATTGTTCTGTACAGGAAAGGACTTCGTTTGTTGTGCAGGAAAGCAGTTAACGTTGATCGCATAAAAAAACTACGTACTTATTATTTCGCATGCTTTTCTGCCATCTTTTGTTCATTATGTTTTTTTTTTCTATTGTTAAAAAATCATTCGTATTTCTTCATTAATAATGCAAAGTTAACTCATTTTTTGTTATTATTTTTGATGTCGTATTTCATAAACAACAAGAATGTAACATTTTGTATTAAAAAAATTCCAGCAAACGATCTTTTTTTTTAAAAAAAAAATAAATAAATAAATATTTTGAGCAAACGATTCCATAAATCCAAGCTTTAGATCAGGGAAAAAATGAATCTGTGGAGAAGCAGACAGATGCTCAATTTTGCTTTTATTTAAGATTTACGGTTTCTGAACAAAATTTCGCTTTTTACGCAGAAAATGTTCCTAAGAATAATGTGTTTTTGACGATAGTTTTACTTCTAGGATTTCTTCCATAAATTTAAGAAATTTTACTTCGAAATTCTTCTTTATTGATCAAAATATTACACCGTTTTTTTTCCAAGTTTAGTTCTAACAGCTAAAGAGATTTCCATTCTGTGATTGATAGAGCATTTTTCGAATTTAATTTAAAACTATACATTTGCCTAGTTTTAGAATTTTTAAATTTTAATGTTATTACAGTTTAAACCAATAAAAAAAATTTAAATGATGCTAGTTTTTTTTAAATGTCAGTTGCGTAAAAAAAAAGATGGTTTTTAAAAATCCAAGTCAATATAATTTAAGTCAGTATGTTTAACTAAATTTTGCCACATATTATTTTTAGTGTTGAATTAACTTTTTCTAGCCTTTACTTCTAATACGAAATTTTTAAAAAACATGATTTAATTCACGCAAAAAGAAACGTTTGCAAAAAGTGGCTATTAAATGAAAAGCACCTATCGATATCAATCACCGATTCAATAGATATAAGGAAAAAGAGGCTATTAAGTTATTAGAGACTACCGACCACAGGTTACTAACAGAGAATTAAAATTTTCAGATCTTCATGTTCCTGCATTATGAGTTTCGTATTCTTATAAACGCAGGAGTTTATTATATTTACGCGATACTTCCAGAATTAACTGGAATCGCAATTCAATGACAACCTTGCAAATATTATACCACATTTTTCTCATTTAACTTTGTTGCCATCATTGCGAAATAAACGTTAATGTAAATAAACTTTTTTAACTCAGTAAATTTGTGAATTTTTGCTAGAGTGGAAAGCCATACTCCAATTCAATCAAAATACAGTTTACTTTGTATCCTTACTGCATAGCATAAACCAGTGACATAAGATCGTGAGGTAAGAAACAAAAAGGAAAACCCCAAAAACTGATCCTCGCTAAGGTAGACAAAAGCCGCTTTAATTTATCACCCAAAGAATCTTCCTTTGTTTAAAGAGTGTACGAGAATAATAAGAATGGGCAAAAACGTCAGAGTTTGTCACAAGAAATAGAGTAGGGGGGATAAAATCTATTTAGGATTTGATTTTGTAGTTTGAGTGTGTTTTGATTTAAGCGCCTCGTAATTGTCTTAACAAAAGGAATTTTATTGTCTTTTTGGTGAAAATATGTTGTTCTGCTTCATTATATAGCTTTTAAAATGCTATTTTAATCTTCATTCTACTGTCTGTTGGTTTTTTATTCATATGTTTATGGGAAGAATTCTTTTTTTAGAGGATGGGCTAAGTTTATTCCGCCAGAAAAAACAAAGAAAAAAAAAACTTAGACATGGCAACTGATAATTATTCACACACTAACTGTAAATAGTACCAAAAAAATGAATCCCCGTGGGAAAAAAAACTGAAAGAGTACCGTATATATATATATATATATATATATATATATTTTACTGCGCGTAATTTGCAAGTAAATAGAACTCATTGAATAAGTTAAAAATGTAGAGAAAACATGGAAAAATTACTGAACAATGAGAAAAGGGAAAAAGAGAAATAATAATAACAATAATATAAAAATCCGGAAAAAAGGAAAAAAAAATTAGTTTGCTTTGGCTATATTAATACAATATTAGAAAGCACTCCTTTTTGCGGATATAATCGTGTGAGCTGATGAAAAGATTATATCTTTTATTTGCCGGATTTTTATATTATTTTTATTACTATTTTTCTTTTTCCCTTCTTTATTGGTCTGTAATTTTTCCATGTTTTCCCTACATTTTGAACATATATATATATATATATATATATATATATATATATATATATATATATATATATATATATATAGATAGATAGATAGATAGATAGATAGATAACAATAAAAGACAAAAATAAAGAGACAAAAAAGAATTAAAGAAAAGAGAGGTTTACAAAAAAAAATTTACTAGTATAAAAAACAATATGATATTTATGTAGGAGTTTGCAGTGCGTAATATTGGAATCTAAAAATTGTTAAAAAGTATAAAATGAATTCTTAAACACAAAATTAATCTTTACTTTTAAAAATAGGTTACAAAAAATATCGAATTACATTTGAGAAAATATTTAATTTTACCTACTTCATTTACACAGTTACGAATAAAATCTGTCGTTAAATTCGTATAATTCTTAAAGTCAACACCACTTTGTGTTTCAGGTTTGAAATGTTATCTTTTAAGAGATTATTTATTTCCAGTTCTTTTTTTTTGGGCGGGGGGGATTTTTTATCCCGTTGCTATATTTTCGTATCAGCTAGAATGCAGCAATAATTATAGGAATTACAAGAATAATTACAAGAATATAGCAATAAGTAAAGGAGGACTTGCACACTGTTATTTAGACATATATAAGGTATTGCTTAAATTTTTTACACTGAAAAGATTTGCGCTTTTTTAAAGCCAATAGTTTACAATTCGCAGAGGTTTTACGATTCGCAGAGGTTTTACGAATAAAAAATATTATTTTTGTCTTTTATTTATTAACACTTTTGACATCAAGTGAGACATTGCTTCATGAGAAATTTTAAGAGTTTGAACGGAATGACACCAAATTCAGTTGAGGGAATTAATAATTTTCAGCAATGGTTTCCAAAGCGTGTTCCGCGGAGCCCAGAGGTTCCTTGGAAGGTTCCTAGAGTTTAAATTTTTTAAATCAACAATGATTTTGTAAATCTGTAATTATATTTATATATAAACAAGAAACTATAATTTATTTTATATTTTGGATATAATTACAAAAGTAAGTAAAAAAAAAAAAACAATTTTTAAAAAATGGCAAAATTGCATTAGTATTTCTCTTCGAACCTTTTCAAATTTAAAATAAAATGACAAAATTCAAGATAAACGAATTACGTTTCTCTGATAACTTTTATAACTTTTATAGTTATTTTTTGAAGAGTTATTTTTTAATAGCTAAGAAACTATAATTCAGCTTATCAAATGCAAATCCCCTCTAGGCATGTGAATTCAACTGTTTGACATAAAACTTATTATTTTAAGAATTTTATTGATAAAACGATTATTGAAAATATTTCTTTCTTCACATTGGTTATTATCAACACAATTCGTAGTCTTTCTTTGGTTGGTATGTTCACAGCTGCTAACAAATTTTATTTGGCATCATTAACTGGATCATTTAGGGTTCCGTAGCTGCTAAAAATTCGGAACTGTTGATTTAGAATAAAATTATAAATAAGTACGCATCTAAAATCGTAGTTTTTATTAACATTTACGCAGTGAAATTTCCTCACAGAAGCGGTAGTTTAGCTTTAATCTAAAAATATGAAAGGCAACGCAGCATTGCTCAGACATTTGCATTTATCGTATTCATTCAGAAGCACTATTTTTAGATGAATATTATGCTCTTTGTGATTATTGTCATTTTGTCCTGAGAACTCTTTTTCCGACAGTTTTCTAACCTTGGTTACCACCTCCACTTTTTAGAAAAGTCTGTGACTCGGTTGGAGACTAATTTTACTTGCATTTAATCTATCTTTTCCAAATCTTTCACTGCTGTCACATTCTTCCTTAGTTTTTCTTTCCCATCCTCCTTCTCGCAGCTTAAACGCCAAAGTAAAAAAAAAACATTTCTTCTTTTTTTCCTTCTTTTTCTTTTTCATTGCACAAAGATATACGCTTGTTTGTGTTTCCTTTCTGTCGTCTTTGCCAACTAGAAGTGAAGAATGTTTCAGCTCTGAAGATAGAATAAATGTGAACTTTCCTACTTTTTACCGTTGAGTTCCAATTTAAAGGCCAGAATCGACATTTTCTTCATTTCTCTTTTTCTCTCTCAAGCCTACGAAAAAGGCATTGATTGTTTTAAAATGGAAGCAATAAATCATTCTGCAATTTCATCCCCCCTTCTCCAAAAAAATATTACTTTTTAAAAATTTCACAAATTATAATTATATCGAGAGAATAATTTTTCAATTTCGAATTAACTTATTAATTTGTTTTGCTCGGCTGGCGCCAAAATTGTTTTAAAGAATGTTAGCACAAAGAATTTTATACTATATTCTAATGATCATTAACTATTAATCTAAGGATTGACGCTTTTTTTTTTATTTAAATCAGTTAACATTTTTCAACCTAAATTATAACGCCAAAACCCTACGTCAAATATCTATTGTCAAAAAGTTGAAACACTACTTTTTTGTAATTACGAAAAATTTTCATTGTTATCTTAAAACTACAATGCCTGTAATTTTTTTTATATAATTTATATCAAATGTTATATAACTAATTCTTTATAAAACAATGAGTTAAAAAATTTATTAAAATTGTATTATTATTATTGAATGTTTACTTAATTTTTTAAAATTATAAACTTGTTGATATAACTATAAAATTTCTCCTTATTAATTTGCATTGGAACGTTTTTTTTTTTATAAAGTGCATGGCTTAGAATATGTTCCATAAAAAATAATTTAAACTTTATTTAGTTCTATAGAAAAAACTTTTTAGTAATAAAACAATGAGGAAATTTTAAAAACTGTTTTTTTATGAGAACACTAATTTCTTACACTGTAAAAAGTTACGGATCAAATTACAGTAAAAAATACTGGCTCTCAGGATGCCGGTACTTTTTACCGTAAAATCCATTTTTACCCGAGCATGTAACGAAATACCGTAATTTTTATAATACTAATTACTGTAAAAATAACGATGTAATATTTTACGGTAAAAATGAATTTTATGGTAAAATGGATTTCAGGGATGATGTACCTAAAGTGCCGGTACTTTAAACCGTAATTTGATCCAGAATTTTTTACAATATAGTTTGTTTATTACTTAAATAACTTATTAAAAGTTTCTGATACTTTTTTTAATCTAAACTTTTCGTTACATAATAAATTTAAGAGCATCAGCCTGACAAATGAAAAAAAATATTATTTTGGCAAGGCTTTCCGAATTTTACTTGAACCCCGGGAATGATGATGGTATGTTTGCTTAGAAAACAAGAAATTCTTCTAGCTAGTAAACATGTATAGCTCCTTCAAGATTGCGTTGCTACGAAAGAACATATTTACATTTACTTACGATTTTGTTGTAGTACAAAGAATATGCAGAATACCAAGTATTGGAAAAGACATTATCTTTTTGACTGTCATCTTTTTAACTGTTTTCATCATTTTAGAATGTTTCAGGCAATTAAATGTCTTTGACTATTCCAATATTTATTGCAAATTTGCACAATTTTTTATTGCATAATAATTCAAGCTGTAAACAAACTAAACCGTTAAAAATTCTATATATTTACAATTGTGCTTAAGACATTGAATTAGGTTTTTTTTTTTTATACGCAATTAAAATACAGTGGCCTAAAATGCATTAACGGTAGAGAAATGATTGATTTTATGGTTTATGAAAATTAATTTTAAATTCATTTTAAACGTAAATCAATTTTAAAAGTGAAATATTATAACCTTAATTTTTACAGTATTATTTATTTAATTAGAGTGATTCAATGATTTTACGGTAATTTTTACAGTATTATTTATTGAATTAGAGTGATTCAGTGATTTTACAGTAATTATTAATGTAAAAATTACGGTATATCAGATTTTTTTGTTTCGTAACATGTTCCGGTAAGAATTGATTTTATGGTAAAAAGTATCGGCTCACATTTTACACAGTTTATATTATTATATTTTCATAAGTAAAAAGTGAAGATTGTGAGAACAGGATGAGTAAATAAAGAAAAATGTTACCAAAAAAATACAAAATATAACCACGAAATATAAATTCCTTCCATTACTGAAATAAACATCCCTAAGTATTATATTCCAAATTTTTTTGGTGTCATTGCGTTTTGATAAACACGCTTTTTTTGTTAAAAAATATACTAAATTCACTTCAGTCAGCATTTTTACCAAAATAAAACCTAAAATTTTTATTTTTTAATTTTCATGCTCTTTAAAGTAAAATTTTTTTTTGTTTAACTAATGATTCCATTGAAAACCGTTTCTTGCACGTTAGTAATATAACCTTTTTTTGAGTATGCAATGCTTAAATTGTCACAAAACCTATGAAATTAATTTTATCGCGTTGGCAACGTATAGCTGAAACAAATTGAGTTGTAAGTAAGACAGAAAGGAAAGGTTAAAGACGAACAGTTCTAATAAAAACACTGTCCTATATTATGCTATTTTAATTTATGAAGATAACATAATAACAAATTAAGATATTATAATATATAATATTATTATGACAATAAATAATATAATATACTATTATTATAATATTTTAGTTTCAATGAAGGTTAATAATTAAAGATTTTAACCAACAGAGATGGACCAGAAATACGATGCTCATTGGTTGATTTATTTTTTTTTAAACTTCGGTATTCTACTTCTATTTTTAACTATTTTTTCATTGTTCATTTCTTCCCTTCCTTTTTTTCCTCCACACTTCTTTGGTTTTTATACATTTAACGTGTTAATTTCAGAATAACGGATTTTAAACTGTTGTATTTCAAAACACTGAAATTTATAACTGTTTATATAAAAATAGTCGATGAATTTTTTGTTCCATATGTAATTGCCAAATAACATCGAAAAGTAAGTAAGTCAAATCGTAATGTATATAAATTGAATGAAATGTTTAAAAATTAAGATTTCACAGGATGAATATGTTTCACAGCATTTAGAACTTCATTTCAGAAAGAAACCAGCCTACATACGAGGCTAGAACAAAATACATAACTATCCAATGAGCGAGCGAAACCGGCTCGGATTGCAAAATAATCCGAAACTGTGAGGGCAGTTGCAGGGGTTGGCAAACGCACACAGCAGGGGATGGTGGCGATATAAATCAAATGCGTTTTCCCTCTTATAGTATTTATTCTTTTCGTTTCATAATTTAATCCAGTAATTTTAGCAAAAAATAAAAAATAAAGAGTATTTATTTGAAAAAAAATTAAGGTAGGTAGGTACTTTATTTACGTCGTACTAGAGCTGCACAATGGGCATTCGGCGACGGTCTGGAAAACATCCTTGAGGATGATCCGAAGACATGCCATCTCAATTTTGATCCTCTGCAGAAGGGATGGTCCGGTGACCTGGGCGTGAAGTCGAGCACTTTAGGGTAGAACAGTTTAACGAGGCCCGATGCAGAGCATCCTAGATCCCTACATAGGCTGATCAAAGTGGTCACCCACCCGCTTACTGACCGCAGCCAGTAATGCTGGACTTCGGTGTTCTACTGGGAACCCTATCTTTACGATCAGTCCACTGCGGGACTGGAAAAATTATTAAACAAGATATTTTTTCCCCTGAAAGCTTTGTTAGGACATCATAAACAATGGCTGAAAGCTCTCCTACTCTCTCCTGTACACTTCACCCTTTTTAGAGAGAAAGTGGAGTGATTTGGAATGATTTTTTTGTTGTTTAAAATATATTGTTTTTGAATTGCACTTATTATGAAGAAAACCCTTTTAGCTAAATTTTTATCGTATTAACTCGAATTTTATCTCATTCAATTCAGTATAAAAAGTGTAATTAAGTCATGAAAAAATAGTACTTTTTTCATACATGAAGACATGAACTTTTGAACAGTTCCTTTAATTGACCCGTGTATACCTCCATTCGATTTAGCGTAAAAAAATACATAGGAAACAATGTTTTACTTGGTTTAGATAGATCAGAAAAGCAAAAAGGGATAAGTACAAATCTGTACAAATCTGTACTTTTCGTTCATAGATCCTTTTTAATTTTAAACTATTCATCCGATTTCTTGTGATTTGTCTCATTCGATTCAGTGTAAAAAAATACATAGGAAACAGTGTTTTACTTGTTTTAGATCAGATGAACAAATAGGGATAAGTACAAATCTGTACTTTTTGTACATAGATCCCTTTTAACTTCTAAACTATTCATCCGATTTCTCGTGATGATCATTCGACTCAACTCATCGGAGATAAGTAGATGAAACTATGCCTCATTTACCTGTCTCGAAGGAATTTAATTCAACCTTTCAAATCATCCCGATTTTCCAAACATTCATCAGATAACATTTACGAAGCCATTTTTTCTATGAAAAAAAAAATTTTTAGGATTTTTTTATCCCGAAAAAAAATTCTACTTTTGCTGGACTAAGTATATTTTCGTTATATTGCTTCGAAAATTCATACCTTTTACAGTTCAACAAGAATTTTTTATTATGTGATTCATTTATTTTTGAAAGAAATAAAAGATTTTTCGATAATTTAACTTTCTTACTAAATGTGGTTCTTTTAAAGAAATTATTGCTATGCAAATGATTTAAAACTCATATATTCTTAATAAACATCTCCCCTTTTTATTTTTAAATAAAATAAATATTTTAAAATTATTATGATTAGTCAAAGTGAAATACGGATTGTAAACATAAAAAAAAAAAAAAAAAAAAAAAAAAAACGAACTAAGGACTAAAAGGCGATTTTTATTGTTGTTAGTTAGAAGTTAGCTTGTTATCTAGAATGAAGTTTCTTTTTCTTTTCTTTTTTAAAGCGAGAGAACTTTTTTGAAGACTATGTAGAACTGTGAAGTTGACTGTCACAGGAAAATGATTCTAATCTATCATTATTCTAAATATATCTCTTACTTCCTGTTGTGAAAATATCTTGTCCTATAAAGCCCATTTATCATTTGTATAAACTTTTTTGGCAGACAGAGGAAGCATTTTTAAAGTTTATTATAAATTATATATGTATTTATAGATCATTTCTTTCGATGTTTTAAATAAATCAGCTAAAGAAAAATGGAATTAATTGCATGAATCGAAGATTTTTCGCACCCAATAATAAAACTTTAATTGTCCTTGGGAGATTTCATATAAAAAATGGTCATAATTAATTGCTCATTATTTTTCATTGCTATACTATATATATATATATATATATATATATTAATTTTGACAAAGTGGAAAAATTGCTAATTTTTTAAAACCAATATGCATCATTCGAGCCTGAGGCATTGATAAGTGCAGTATGTCTTTCTTTAATGACAATGACGTTGCTCATTTCTGCAAATTAAAAAAAAAAAAAAAAATTGTTAATTTTCTATCAAAACTAAATTTTTAATTAAAGAATTAAATTATACCTAGTCGATTAAAAGCATATAAAATTTATATACCAGCATGCAAAATGTCACGCACGAAATGATATAAACGCACGAAAAGATATAAACAAATGCCCCAGCACATTTCATTTAAAAAAAAAATCCTGAAAAAATGAATGTGCTTAAACATTTGATATAAAACTAGACTTTTATTGAATAAGATTATGAATACTTTTTATAAACACAGCATTGAAAACATTAAGGATATTTATTGGTAAAAAGTTTTAATATAATATTATTCAACGTTTTTAACATAATTTGACTTGACTGAAAAGTTTTCGATGAGCTGTTAATTGGAGAATCGTGAAACGCTATGATGCACTTAATCATCTAGCTAGGCTTTGTATCGCAGAAAATGAAACAACTACTCATACAATATAAATTAGAACTAAATTGATCTCTGCAATTAACGTTTCCTCATCTTCTCTGGCGCCAGTGCAATTTAAAATGGATTCGCGGAACGAAGAGGAGCGATAAACGTTATTCAGCTCTAAAGTCCTATAACTTGAAGCATCAAATATAGTACTAAATATAAATAATGCAAAACTGTTGCCATATTCTTCATGTTTTTGTGAAGTATGTGTATTATTCAAATAAATATTTTATCATCCACGCGCATACAGTGCGATTAAAAATTTTGATGACGGTTAAAAATATCGTAAGTTTTCTGAAACGGTGGTTTTAATCTTTTAAAATTTAATCGAAGAAAAATTTTTATAATAAGGATGTTATTATACAATGGGATACCTGCAAGTGACTTAGTGTTGATAGCTCGATCCTCATTAGTTGTTGAAACGTGACATTTATTCACGTTAGCAACTGTTCTTTCCATTCTATTTCCAGTAAGCCAAGCCCGTCAAGTATCAATTTTCTTAAGTGACACATTCTATATTATTTCACAAAGATTTCAATTCTTTCACTATATATTTCTTACTCAACACAAAGACAGGCATGAAGCCATGCAGTACATAAGCAAACTAATTATACATCGAAGTTGCCAGGTACACGAAACAAAAATATATCACGATTGAAATAAAATATGTGGGGATTGAGTAGTTACCAACCATGTTAACCTTCATCTTTGAAAAGGTACCTTACCATAGAATCGAAAAAATTGTTTCAGAGCGAGTAACAACAATTATTGTGAATAAACCATCGGGGCTAGTGAAAAGCAGCAAAACGGGGTCTCATCCCCCTAATTTAAATAAATAAATAAATAATGGAAGTCAAAACGGTATCGAATGCTATTTACAATTTAAATAATTTTTTCCAAAATATTTATTATCAGTTCGAAAACTTTTTCGTCCAAAGTATTTTTTAATCTAAATTTGAGCATAAAATGTTTGAATAGGAATAAAACTTGGTATGCCCCAACAAGTAGGAATAGGGGAAATTTGGGAAGCTTAACCCGCTTTTTACAAAAATGTTTTCCTGAGCCGCGATGGCTCAGGGGATAGAGCGTTCGCCTTCCAATGAGGCGAACCGGGTTCGAATCCCAGTCGATGCGAATTCCGCATCCGACGTGCACTGACCACAGTGCTGACGTGAAATATCCTCAGTGGTAGACGGAACATGGGTTAGAGTCCCCTTGCCGTTAGGCTAACCGTGGGAGGTTCTCGTGGTCTTCCTCTCCATGTAACGCAAATGTACCGTTAGCTCAATAAAAAAGTTCTCCACGAAGGCAAATTTTTCCTAATACTCGATCCAGGAGTTTAACGACGGTTGTAAAGTAAAATAAAAATATTTGTCTGGGCCGAGGTAGCCTGGTTGATAGGGGCCCATACCAAGAGGTCGTGGGTTTTATTGTCGCCGGCCGAAGACTCCTTGTGTACTAAATGGGGACTAATGCACGTTAAATCTGCCGAGTCTCAAAGTCCTCCATGTTCCCATAACAAATCATACCTCTGGGGTTATTGATCCAGGAGTTTCCTTGTCTTCTGGATTGGTTCAAAATTACAAGGCTACGGAGTTGAACATTAGTAGTCGTAAACCCAAAATTGGTTCAGCTGTTCAACGACGGTTATGAAAATAAAATTAAAAAATATATATTTTCCTAATTTAATTATAACTCAATAAAATGTCTAAGTTTACATTATTTGTAAGCTTATACTGTTCGTCAATTGTATACGAAATTAATTATTATTTATTTTTTTGTAAAATTATATACTTAACTATATCATACTAAGTTATAAGTTAATGAGATTTGTCAAGAATATGGAAAAATGGGATAAAAATATTTTCCTAATTTTATTATAACTTAATAAAATGTCTAAGTTTACATTATTTGTTACCTTATACTGTTCGTCATTTGTATACAAAATTATTTTTTTGTAAAATTATATACTTAACTATATCATACTAAGTTATAAGTAAGTGAGATTTGCCAAGAATGTAGAAAATGGGTTAAAGCTCTTTGTTTGAGGGATCCTTTATATTTGATACCCTATGAGGGAGGTTTGACCAATACAGCACTAATTATACTCTTAAAAAGTTCTATAAGAAAAATTCTGTTTGCAGAAACATAAAATCTTTAAGTATTGCTCAACTAGAAACATTACATGGCGGAAATTTAGTTATACCATTTAAAGAAGAAAATTAATTTCTTTTTTCAAACTTTAATTTTATGAGACGTCTTTCATAAGATGGGTCAGAAGCTGACTCTCTGAAGATTATTTTCTTTCTCTGAAGATTAGCAAAGAAACGTTCTTAGTCACAAAAACCGTAGTTTGAAAACCTTTTTTTTTTTTTTTTTTCAGTCCTTTTAAATATGAGGTGATTTTGTTAAGTGCATTCATCAGAATGTGAAGATCGTTATTCAACATCTCTGTTAAGTTAAAATCTGTGTTTTGAAGAACACCGGTATAAAAACAATATCTTAAGAGATTTATTTTATAGTCTCCCCCCCCCAAAAAAAAATATATATATATATATATATATATATACATATAAAATAAATAAATAAACGAAATATTCTGAATAAGTTTTGATCTGTTGATCAGATTTTTACGTACTGAAACTCAATATTAATGGTTCGAGAGGCTGACCTCTATTTGTTAATAAGTTAGTGCTGACGATATTTTGAGTTACGAAATCAGACACAAATTCTCTGAATACCCATACCTTCTGTTCGACGGATTATGATTTCTGATCCTCAAAACATGGGAGGTAGCCGCAAATCGGGAAATATGGTCCCAAAAGTTTGTTCAGGAGCTGTCTTAAGTTTGGATCTCTTAATGTTAATTTTACTTTTTGCGTATTTAGCCATATCTCAAGAACTTTAATGAATTTAAAAAACTTTTGCACACAATAAAATTCATTTATTGAAAGATAATACCATACAAAAATTATTTTTAATAAATATTTATAAATTTTTATCATTTTATTTAATAATTGTTGAAAAAGTTTTGAATTATACGAATTTTTACTTCATTTTAAAGAATATAGTTTCATATGGCAAAATACAAAATATGAACGAAACGGTTGAATTTTAAATATCTGACTTTTTAAATGAATTTTTTTTGACGTAAAAGTTTTTCGGTAAAAGTTTTTTGACGTTCAGTCAAAAGTTATTCGGAATGTTTTATTTATTTTTTGCGCACTACATAAAAATATTTGAAAATAATGTGCAGGAAAGGAGAAAAAAAAAAAATGGGGGGGGGATTATATTGTTTTTTTTACTTTGTCCTTAAAGTTTTTACGGTGGAAAAATTTGTATTTTACCTCCGAGAAAATTCTCATTCCAACTCATACTCATGTCAAAAATTTGCAGCGTATAGAAGGACCCTTACTGGTTATCAAAGGTTCTTTCCGAAGCTTTTTCGAAAAATAAAATTTAAAGAAAAAAAAAGATACAATTTAAGTACTTTAAACTCCAAGAAAAGTTTTAATGTAATATTATATCTGCTTCTGCCTTAAAGAATTATCAGAGCTTTAGAGTGGACAAATATCTCATATTTAAATAAAAATTATTAATTCTTTTTAAAAATCGCCGATTTGGGGAGTTTTTTTTACCCGAATAAAAATAATTAAAATTAATGAATATTTTTTATGTTCGCAAATTTTTTCTATCCCACACCTAGCAGTGATGAAGCTAATTTATAGAATAATAAAAGAAAAAATTGAACACAGGCACTTTTCATTTTCACAAAAGTACGGCTTTTTTTTTTAATTTTGACATGACACTGGCTAAAAGTAAGTAAAACTTAATTTAACAGCAATGAATAACAGTTACAAACTTACTGCAGTTATAAAAGCAGCGCATTATTGGTTAAAAAGTGGCCTTTCATGTGAGAACCGATTCTTCCAAAAACTACCTTTAGTAACACTGGTTAAAATCCTGACAATGGCTAGTTGGTTCGTACTTATCTCTCGGCTTGCACGGATAACAATGCTCACGGCAAAATACCCCTATAATGCATATACAATACCTCTTATACTATTCTTACGATAGTAGACGATTCTTGGATTAAAGTTCTTTAAATCGGACTAATCACGGTGGGTTCTGATAAATTTCCTCTCCATGTAATGATAATGCTGCTTAGTCTTAGACAAAAAAATTAAAAAATTCCTGCTCGAAGGCAGGCCTGAATTCCCTTGTCTTCTACGTTTAGTTCAAAACTAATATTACTACTAACTCGAACATAAAAATTGCAGATCTGCTGTATGGTTTGATTGGTAATAAAATAACATAAAATTTCTTTGGGAGTACTTATAATAACGGCACGTTTTTCCCATTTTTGAGCTTATATATAACCAAATGTACTGTTATAACCTCAAAAAGGTTTTTGTAATAAATATTTAGAGTGATCACGTAAAAGAGTTAGCTTCCAAAAGCTCATTGAAAGGGGAAAATCAATATGTAAACCTCTTGAGAGGCATTATTTTCAATTTTTTTGATCTATATCAATATTTATGGCTAACATCTAATATTAAATATGACAGAAGTGAAATTTCAAAATTTGTTATTGTTTCTATCCCCGAATATTACTTCACTTGGAATAACAAAGTACATCTATTGTTCCCTTTTCTTTCAAATGACGTCATCCACAAAGAGAAAGGAGCACACAAACCTAATTGTTTTAGAAAAACTCCATCTTATATTTTTTTTTAGGAAGTACCATGCAATTCCCCTTTTCCCCAACCCAGTGCATACGATTTTTTACTGCTTTTTCTTACGTATGCTTTTGTTGTAAGAGATGGGCGATCGTAAATAAATAATGATAATTTTTTGTTCCTTTCTTTCTTTCGTTTAAAATATTGGATTGTAGTGCATGCGAACTGATACGAAGAAAACTAAATGGATTGACGTAACCTTGTTGTGATGAATTTTTTAAAGAGCTACCGAAACGTGATCGAGATGTTTAAATGGGCTTAACGCAAAGTTATTTGAAAGATGTAATGATACTTGTGTAAAACGTTAAAGAATTTTCTTTTTTTCTTAGAACGATTTATTTCTTGTTTTTTTTTTTATTTTTATAAACTATAGTCATTGTTTTTCCTAGTAATTTCTATAACCGAGAACAATTTAAATGTTCTATGAGAGCCAGGAAGGATATGCTGATAGTTTTATTCTTGCTGATATGCTATGAATGTGCTGATAGGCTATGAATATGCTGATAGTTTTAATCTTGTTGATATGTTATGAATATTATGGTTATCTTAATTTTGCTGATATGCTATAAATATGCTGATAATCTTGTACTATGAATTTGTTGATAGATACTGACTTAGCGAATGCGTCTTAATTAATGTTTGTCTAAGCAAGCATTTAAACCTGTGTCAGAAAATATGACTTTCCTTTATTATATTTTTTTACTAGTTTTTTTGTGATTCTTTGAATAATGGGAGAAACACAATGTAAAACCAGACATACTTCATCTAACTATTAACCATATTCAGTATCGAATGGCATTCTAAGAAAATGGGCAAATTTTTGGGTTTAAACGTTCTTAGTCATCGAATAGATGCAACCTTTGGCTGGATGCTTGGGACTGTTCTACCCTATATCCCTCCCCCTCAGCACGCCACTTATATTATTAACTTCATATCTTAAATTAAATAAAAAAATATAGCTAATATATAGTTGGCAAAATTAATTATGCCGTACATACAGCTGACCATAATGTGTATTTAAAACAAGAAATACATTTTTATTATTATTTTATTTAGGGTTTCTAATAGATAAATATTTTTTCAAAAAAATATTTCACGAAGAATAAAATAAATATGATTTTCAGACAAACTTAATAACGAAGCTTTCGGTCATTAAAATGTAAATATTATTTTTAGATTTAAGAAAATTTAAAAACAGTTTGATGGGGTTATAAATTTTTTTACCATGTCACTATTTCCATTTACTTTTACATCAAAACGAATTTAAAATATAATAATGAATAAAATAGAACATAAATGTAATAATTTTTATGGATGAAATGGGTTTCATAAATTTATGCACTTCTAATGTTTTTTTAAAAGAAATGGATTGGCTTTCTTCTGCCTCCTACAGTTATTAAGCTTCTTTTTAGGGGCATTTAGCCCAGAAATTTGTCCCAGGTGTCTACATATCTCTACACTCCACTGTTAGTGTTTTTCTTTTCTTTTTTTATTATATTTTTTTATAAGTTATCAATTATTATTCAATAAGTTATCAATTATTAGTTGAGAATATTAATCAATGCTTATTCTCAAAATTATAAGTAGTCTGTTAGTTGTAACATTGGTTTGGTGAATACACCAAACTAGTTTTAATTAACATTTTGATTTCAAACAGTCGGAGTAAATCGGAAAAACAACGGTTTGTATTGGGAAATATCTCTAGGAAGCATTTCTGGAGTTTTCTTCGTTATAATTAGGTCAACTTAGGTCAGATAATTGTTTTTTTTTTTTTTTTTTTTTTTAATATTTTATTTTATAACCGTAGTTGAACATCTGGCCCAATTATGAGTTTGCGACTAACAATGTTCAATTCCATAGCTTTGTAATTTTGAACACAATTCATAAGACTAGGGAACTCCTGGATGAAGAATTGTGAGAAGTTTGCTTTCGTGAGAGGCTTTTTTGAAAAAACCAAGTAACATTTGCTTTACATAGACAGTAAAACCACGAAAACGAATAATATGTAAGCATCGTGAACGATATAGATGACTAGCATTTAATGCTACTCTGTATGACAATATGATCCTTATTGCTGATTAGCAGTCTTTTCCTTCTAGACAAGCTACAAACCTTGGAATTGAAGCTGGGTGAACTTCAAACCACCACCAAGGCTTATCGTATCCCTAGTTCTATCTTATCTCTAATATAGTTTGCCTATGTAAAGAATTCCACTAGCCATTCGTCTGGAGTCTGGACTATGGTTACGAGGTTTAACCATTTCAAATAGAGTGTTGGGTCATTATTAAGGACCATGTTTGGCTTGGGTCGGTGAGGGAAAGAAAGTCAGGAGATAAAGAAGCTTCCCTCTTTGAAATGCGCTATTTCTCGTTTCTATAGCAGGGACGGAATTAGACTTCGTGGCGAGGAGTTTTCTTTCTATAGACAAACTATACAATGACAGATCAGTGTCTTAAAGATTAAACTCTGCCAGCTCCCCGTTGTTATCTAAAATCACTGCACTTGAATCTTCTAAACCAGAAAAGGAATATTTGTTTTACATTTATAATAATAAGCAATACCTTTAAACATCTTTTTTCTCTCTTTATATGAAAAAAAAGAAAAGAAATATTACATTTTATTTTATTATTAATATTTTTTGCGTTTACTTTTTGTTACTTTTTTAAATAAGGAATATGTCTGTCTCCTCGTTTTCTTAACAATTAAAATTATTTTCCTTTTATTTGCACCAAGTCTGGTACCTAATAAAAAGATTGCGATTTAATTCACAAAGCTTTAACAACAATTTTACGAAGCCGTCTCTTGAACGACTATATTCTTAATGTGTATTCATTTTTAAATTAACGCTGAAAAAAGTGTTTTGTAACCATAATAAAACAACTTCTGCCGTTTAAAAAAAAAGACATACGTCGCTGTCTTTAAATTCCTTTGAGTATTCAATCCTTGTTTGTCAAATATGTTACGCCCATTTTGCAATGTTCCAGAAGTCTTCATTGCATGCTGGGATAGCATTAGCATTCACCTTAATTAAGCGAGACTTAAATATTCAAGAGGGTCGATTGTTATTATTTTTTATTTTAATTCTTTTTTTTCTCTCGTCTGGAATTCCGCAGGGGTGTCGGTTAATGGAATACCTCACCACTCTCCAAGGGGATATCGATTGATGTTAAAGCTTCGTGGAAGGCCTTTTCTGTAGCCAGAGTAGAGTAATGATGCAATGAAACTTTCATGTTCGCGTACCATGTCGTGATGATGTAGTTTGATTCCCTAGTTATTTTACTTTCGTATTAATTAAATTTGTTTTTTGAGTTGGCTGCCACAAAACTAGGTAAACATTTTCCTTTAATTAGCATGGCCACATTTGTTTACGTTTAAGCTTGGGGAAAGGTGCGAAAGATTGTGCGTCGCAGTTTATGTGAGTATATGGCAGGTTTTCTTTTGTTTGTTCCTGTTTTGTTTTAATCAAAAACTATCGTTTGAAAGGGGCTTTAAATCGAAGTCTAATCAATAATACGTTTTAAAGATTTTTAAAAACTAAGGAAAACCTATAAATCATTGAGTTTTTTTTTTTTTTTTTTTTTTTTTTTTTTGAAACGGTGATAACGAAGATATATCAAATATGGAATTGTCCCAAAAATTTTTTGTGTTTATTTCTGAAAAAAACTGCTTGAAATCCTAAAGAAAGCGAACCATACTGGGGAAATGAAAAAATGACTGCTCGACCATTGCACATTGAAATAATACTTTTTCATTTTGTCTGATTTGATCGATGTCGTAAGCCCCTTACTAGGAGAAAAAAATTCTGTATGGTGATAATAATTATGGTAAAAAAAGCTATAATTCTTTTAATAAACCATAATATATGGTATTTATAAACCATTCATTAGGTAATTTTTCCGTTCACATGGTAACGGTGTACTAAAAATTTTGAATTTTAAAAATATAATTCTTTTTACCAAACATTTAAAACAATACAAAGCTGAAAACTGAGTTCAACCAAAAAAAAAAAAAAAAAAGATTTTTATGCCGTGCTCTTAGAAATCATGATAAAACTACTAAATTTTGCCACATTAACTAAATTTTTATTATATATTATAACACTATATTTTATGGCTAGTTTTACCAAAATCATTGTGCTTCGGTTAACATTACTGACATTACTAACTTTTTGGTGTTCACATAGAGCTAATAGCGCAGTAAATTTAATTACAATCTGTTAGTTTTGACCATACTTTTTTTTAATCTCGGTCTAAGTGTTTTTTTCGAAAAGTCCCCCACGACAACCATTTTCCTCTTTTAATAACTTCAGAAGTTCTTTTGTCTTCTGAATTGGGTTCAAAATTACGATGACACGGAGATGAAAGTACATTGTAATTACTAAGATAGAATGTTACAAAAAAAAAAAAAAAAAAAAAGCATTTGTATGATAGAAAATTTCTTTATAAGATATTACTACATTGTTAGTTATAATATACGGATATTCATTTAAAAATTGATAAATGCTTTGAAATTACAATTTTAATACTTATTTTAATAAAAATAACAAAGCTATGTTAGAAAAAAAAATTTCTTAGAGGAAAAATGCTCACATAATTAAATTTTGATCAGTTAAAATCTAATTATCTTTCCATTTGATTACTAAATTTTCTTTTATGCTTAAAGAACTTTTTTTCAGAAAAAAAAGTAGAAAAAAGGAGACAAAAAGTTTAGGTACTTTATACAAAGGAGTTTTGTCTTTGAACAAATTAAATGTTACGAATTATTTGATGGTTCTCTTGACTTAAAAAAAGTTTTCTTGAACATTAAATTACGTAATTTTTTATTAGATTATATTCTGTCAGCAATTACGTTGTACATTTAAAAAAAATATTATTCTTTGTTTAAAAAATAAAAATGTGAAAAAGTAGTTATTTTGTTAAAAAATTGTCGTAATACGTTTGAGTTTTTGATACTTTTGGTTAGCAACTACGGAATATTTGCTAAATGTGCTTCGATTTGTTGCAGAATAATGGTTATTTTGTTCCAAAATTGTTAAAAATACATTTTCGCTAAAGTTTCTGTCTCTTTTGGTTAGCATATATGGAATATTTGCTAAACATGCGTCGATTCTCTTTCTGTTATAGAAAGTTGCCTATTTTGTTCCAAAATTGTTAATGATAAATGCACGGTTGAGTTTTTTTTAAAACAAATATGTAATATTTAATAAGTGTGTGTTGGGAGAGATATTTTGATTATATCTTTATGATGTTGTCTCTCCATACACTGAGAAAAAATATGGTAAAATTTATCATGTTTCTGACTCTATGGGAAAAACCAATAGTTCGGTAATTTTTACCGACGAGCTTTGGTAAAAATAAGACGTAATGATTTTGGTAAAAATAAGAATAAAATATGGTTTTATAATATGTGATAATATTTGGTAATTTTATCATGAGGCTTTAGAGCATTGCATAAAAATTATTTATTCGGCTAAATTTACTTTTCAATTTTGTAATTTTTACTATAATTGCGGTAAAATAAACTGTTATTTTGAAAATCAGAATTTGAAAATCAGAATTTCCAGGGAAGAGTTACCGTATGAGCGGAAAATTTATAATATAAATAGTTTAAATACCGTTTTTTTTTTTTTTTTTTTTGTTTTTTCTACCAGGATTATGTTTTTTCCCTTACTAGAAGCGTTTTAGCTAATATGCGGAAATTTTACCAGAATTTTTTCCACGCGTAATCAGAGGCAGTCTCTGCTATTTAATATTTTTTAAATTAGTGTAGCTGAAGATTAAACTAGTATCCATTAATTTCACAGCCTGTTCTTAGTGCTTTGAGAATAAAATAATTTGAATGTGCGCCAAGAAAAAAAAGAGGCCAGATACTTTTTTGATGATGTATTTTAAAACTCGTAAAACTTATAGGGATAATTTATTTAAAATTATAAAATTTTATTTATCTGGAATTTTTCTTAACATATTGTGGTTAGAGTGTACACTACTCTATCGTTTACTCCAATCTGTTTTAATATTCTATCTTAATACTTTTGTTCTTAATATTGTTTTTATTACACAATATTAAACACAAAAATATTTATGAAATAAATTTTAACACAAAACATTTTACACCTAAAGAAAAACAAACAATAATAAAATGATTGGGGAACATTATTAGTATGGAGCATAAATAAAAATTTTAATTTGACCTCCCTTTCTTTCTTAACTGCACATTTAACTATCAATTTCTTTCTTGGGAGGGGGGGGGGCATTAATTTTTTAAAATTATAATATTTCTATCAAATTAGTTTATTGGAGGTTTAAATGAAACGTGATTTATTATTTTTAGCAATTTTTTATTATTGGGCAAGAAAACTATTGCCGTGCAATCGAAAAATTAACGTAAAAGACTATAAATTCCAAGCTGAGATTTTTTTTATATTCAGCATTTAGCTACATATTGCAAAAAAAAAAAAAAAAAAAAAAAAAATCAGTTTCTTATAATTTTTATTTTGTTCTTCATAGCATAAGCAATAGAATGAAAATAATCGTTAAGCCGCTATACTCCAAATCAAACATTTGGTAAATGCGTTTGTTTTTTCAATTGCATGACTAATAGATTAGACACTGAAATATAACTGCTATGCTGCAAGCTTTTAAATCGAAAACGAACGTTTAAAAATAATGTAATTTTATTTAATGTACTAATTTAAATACTAATTCTTTCACTGAATAATAGTTTACTCTGTAAATATCAGAGGACTTTTATATCTTTAATTACCATATTAAATGCTAAGTTCAGAATTTCATACAATGAAATAAGACACAACATATTGCCTTCTTTGCTTCATGTGACAATGCACCTCCTTTCATAAATATCTCGGCATTAATTTCGTGTGACATGCTAGTCAAGATTTTTCACGCCTAGTTACATATTTCTTGTCATTCTTGAGTAAGTATCGAATTACATCTGACAACTGTTTTTTTTTCAATTGAAATTTATTGAAAGAGCCTATCAAAAGATTTCATAACTACTTTAAATAATTTGTAACTCAACATTTGAATGGCGCCTTTATTTCTGATGGATTTATACATTCATACGCAGTCCATCACGCTTTTGAAGTCTTAATTTTTCTTGTACACAATCAAGGTTGCTATTCATAGTGAATAATAGATTATTATTATTAGTTAACTATTATACATATTGTATTCCTTACATGCCCTTGTAAACAGCAAGGACGTTCGTTTCTTACTCTAATTTATCTCCAACTTTTTTTTAAAATTTATTAATAACTTTTTTTAATTTTGTTTAGTAAAATGATGACATCTTTTTTTGTCTAATATAGCTGATAATGTTGATGTTTTTAATCACATTACCACATACTTAAATTCAGTGTACGCTCTGTAGCGTACCGAAATTGTTCTCTAGTAATTAAACATGCCTACGTGAACTCACAAAATGCTTCGAAAACGTGAATGTACGAAATCATTTTATTATTCCAATTTCCTGTTAATAGTACCTCAGATATTTTATTTTAAATTTATTTCCTTTAAATATGTTCTACAATAACATTTCCAAATACAATAACAATTCTACAATAACATTTCCCTTTTGGAACACCACCTTTTAGATGACCTGTTTAAGGTAGCTTTAATTAAATATATTGTTTGACGAAAATTTTTATAAATGGCGAGTCATAGATCGTTTTCTAATTTTAAATTGTAAATTTTTTTTTCCAATAAAACATGGTAAAGAAAATCTAGAGTTAGCCTACACTTTAACATTAAAAAATGCCTAAATTTTAAATGCGTTGAATAATTTTTGCATTTTTGAATGCTGACTTAGTCTCAATTCGTTATAAATTTAAAGTAAATAATGGATAAACACGTTTTGTCCGTTCTTTCAGCTTTTACTAAAATTTAAAAAAAATTATTTTTAAATTTGATGCTCAAGTAAAAGGCATAAAACAACTTTTATTTTATAATGTCAAAATAGAAATTTTTTTAATTTGTTTTTGAAATATTGCCAGGGTAATAGCATTTAAAATCATGAGAATTATGAATATGAGAATTATTTTATTTTAAAGTCATGAGAATGATAAAGATTTGAATAATTTGATTCATAGTTTAAATTTTTTTGTAAGCAAATAAAATAAAACAAATAAATAAAAATTGTTTGCTTGCTGTTCTAAAATATTTCTTTACCATAGTGAGAAAATGTCAACGGGAACATTTCGGAAACGGAAATCGATAAATATGAAATCGATAGTAATATAATTGGTATATAATCGATAATCGATAGTAATATAATCGATAGTATAATTGGTCTTTCAATCTTGCTAATTTAGATGATGGATTATTTTAATGAAGATAATGGTCAAATAGCTATAATTTTTACTCATTTTAAACAGTACTTTTTCAAGCGTTTTCTGTTTGGGATCTCTTTTAATTTAACGGTGATGAATTAAAATAATAATAATAATAAATAAATATGCTTGAAAAAACAGAGAAAACTTTTCTTTTTATGCTGCTGCTCACTAACCCTGTTGATTGTTTCGCAATAATGCTTGTTTCTTGGCATAAAGCAGTTTTCTCTACGAAAGTTTAACGTATTTACTTAAAATGTTTTTTACTAAAAAGATTTCTGTTTGCTTATTCTTGCGCCCCATTTGCATGGTGAATAAGTTAAGATCTATTAGTGAACATATATTATTTTGCTTAACAATATATTTTTTAAAAATTTTAAAGATAAAGGTATATTATTATTCGCGATCGCTACACTCGATACGCCATCTAGCGGGAGACTGTAAATATCGTGCATTAGTTCCCACATAACCATTGGCAATGACGGACGCCATTTTCTTAGCATAAAAAAAGAAGCAAAAATTCCCTAAAGAAAAGGTAAAACTTCTTGAAAAAACTAATCAGAACATGCCAAACATTGAAGCAGTACACGCCAAGCATTTGAAGAACAACTTCTCAATATTTTTTACCTTTCTATTACCAACAACATAACATGATTTCATGATCACTTGCTGTTACAGATGTGTGTATTGCGGTAAAATAATTTTTCTGTCTTCAATTCATTACAAGTTAAAATGAAATCAACATTGCTTTCGTCATTCCAATGAATAAATGTGTTCCAATGAATTCCATACAGAACTGTAATAGTTATAGAATATTCTTCTTCTTCATAGAATAGTATATATTTCTGTATCTACATAATTCAGAAAACAACAATAAAGAATAATCCGAATTACTTGAAAAAGTATCTTTTGTGCTGATTATAAATAAATTTTTTATCGTTTTCTTGGTAAGTGTTTTTTAGTTTTGAAAGAATTTCAACTAGAATACAGCTATTCTGTTTTTAAGCTATGTATTCAAATTCATATCGAGATCTTACAATTATAAAATTTTGATGTTTGGTATGTTACCTAAAAGTAATGAAGGGATAAACTATGTATATATTATTTGAGAATAAAGTTTTCAAACAAAGAACATATCATTTTGGAATTCTCCGGACTTATAAATCAGGTAAGTGTTATGATTTTTGCAATAAAAAATTTGCTTGTAAATAATTTTTTTTTTTCTTACTTGATGATCGTTCTCTACAAAATGGATTTTTTACGTCTGATTAAATACTATAAGAATTTAAAAAAAGAAACAAAATGAAAGTTTTTATTGAAAAATGAGGAAATTTTAAAATCGTTTTTATCCTAAGAATTCTTTATTTTACGTTTTTTAGTTTATAATTTTTTGCATAAGAAAGAAAACAATTTTTTTTTTTTTTTTAAATTTAATCAGCCACAATAAAGATGGAACGTTGCAATTCTACATTAAAGACGTCTCCAGTGTAACTGAATGACTTTTCATATGGAAATCGCAGGGATTCGGCACATACAACAACGCCCCCTATAGTTCGTTGCGATCGCGAATTTCAAATTTGATGAGTACACAACCGTAATTTAGTATTTTCGTTTACCAAACAGGTTTATATTTAAATACAATTTGTGCATACAACACATAGTGCATGAAGCTGATCGTTAAGTTCTTAATCATTTAACGAATTTCTTCAACTGTAATTTACTATAGTATATTAATGAAATCTGTCCAAAAAAAATTTATAATTTTAAGACTGTTAAAGAGTTTAGACACTAATTTAAAAAAGTTTATTTTAAAATTTTGTGTAATAAAGTAACAGAGTTACGATATAATAAACAACTTTATAGTTTTAAACTCTTAAATTTGAAAACAATCAAAATCGGAGTAGAATAAGAAAAATAAATATTATAGGTAAATACCATCAAATTAAGGTTACTAAAACGCTTTAGTGGAGAATAATTCCTTTTTATTAATTTTATGCTGTTGGCAACAAAAAAAATATGGAAAGTAGGAAAACTGGATCTTATCAAGCGATTTTCCGGTCAGTAAAAATTCACCGACAACAACGCAAAACTGTGTTATAATATTACCACATATAGCTGTGTCATATTATGTTTTTATGTTATATAGATAAATGTTCAAATAGAAGCGGAAAAGCTCAACAATTCCTCCTGTGTTGATTTTTTTTCCTCATAAGAAAAATTCTTATGAGTGGGTGAGAGAAAAAAAAAATTGAGTTTATTTTACATGGCAATAAAAAAATTGTCTTTTTTTTATTTATTTATTCTTTAGTGTTTCAACACATACTTCTTACACATACTTTAGTGTTTCAACACATTCACTGTTCAACACATACATGTTCTCACTTTTGAGCCCTGCCGAGTTGTTGTACGAAATAAAATGCAGATTTTGTCGGAAAAAAAAGTCGAATTAAAAAATCGAAAGTCTTAGCGATGTTTTTCCTCAATTCAGATTTAACGTTTCGAGACTATGTTTCGAGACTTAAGAAATCCGAATTCCGCTCATAATGCAACTATTTATACCTGATAAATACAATTTATAGAGGGTCTTTTCTAATGACCATCCTCAATGCAAATTTTCAAAATTCTTGTCAAAAATAAGATTAAAAAAATTAAGCGCATTTGGATTGCAAATTGAATTTGCAGGAAGGGAAAATATAAACGCCATTGAAAACTGTCGAATCACCATTGAGGAAGGCACTGAAGAAAATCACAAAACAGTTTGATTTTATGATTAAAATTGGAGGCCCTTCAAAAAATTGATTTCAATTATTTACTGTCCCTTGCAAACAAACTAGTTTTGATGTTTTCAGTCCAACTTTTCTCGGTAGTGGTTTGACAGATATCGATGAAGTTTTTTTTTTTTTTTTTTCCTTCCTTAAATATCAATTAACAATTCTTAAGTCATTTTTTTTAATTTCCACTTGCTCATAACATCTAAAAACATTAACTAAAGTCATTATGGAATGCCCTTTATATTTTTTAAATCTTAACATCTAAAAACATTAACTAAAGTCGTTATGTAGTCGTTAAAGTAGTCCTTTTTAATTTTTAAGAATTGCATTAAAATGTGGAACAAATGCACAAAATCTCATAAAATGGAAGTAAACAAAACTTTCTTTAAATTGGTACTTTAAAATGTTGTGCAATAGTATCAGCTAAAGAATAAAATAATTTAAGACATTTTTTTAAAATTTTTAATTAGACACAGAAAAAAATTTAAACGAAAAAAAAAAGGACAAATGAATTTATTAAATAGAAAATGAAAGTTAAATAAAGAAAATCAATAAGAAATAAATTTGTTTATTAGTAAAACCGGCTGTAAAATACGTTTGCTGAAACTAAATATCCTGGAATACTGTTTATACTTCAGAAAGGTAACAAAAATTAAATACTCGAAAATACTCGAACCTTTCATATAAATTGCGTGTAGCTTACATTCCAGTTACAATTTGCTTTATTATGGACATTCATTAATATAGATACAAGTTTAAAGGGTACATAAATTATGTAAAAAGGTATATAAACAAAAATGGAGCACGAACTTATTTGGTTTAGTTAGTTTAGTTATGCAAATCAAAGTTTAATTTATTAAACATAAATATTTCTAATTTCAGATTGACAGCAAATGCGTAGTGTAAGGATGTATCGATTTAGACATTGATACGAAAAAATGCATACAAATATAGTAATGTAATTCCTTACAGTAAAAATTTTGATTCAATATGTAACAGTTAAAATTATTTTTACTGATTAACACAGCATGCTCTGCTTAACACAGTATGCTCTACTTAACACAGTATTTTTCCTTAACAGCAATCTATAAAACAATTTGAGATTTATAAAAATGTACAGCATTAGCAATGTACAGAAATTATTATTTTTTATTATAAAAGCAGAAATTGGTAACCTAAAAAATTAAATAATATGGTTTTTAAAATTTGTGAAAAGAACACAATGAAACACTGGCAGGTGCTACATTGGAATTAAATCTTGACGGGGTGCTATTTTGAAACTAGAAACACCTACTCGTTCAATGCCAAATTGGTAACCTAAAAAATTAAATAATATGGTTTTTAAAATTTGTGAAAAGAACACAATGAAACACTGGCAGGTGCTACATTGGAATTAAATCTTGCCGGGGTGCTATTTTGAAACTAGAAACACCTACTCGTTTAATGCCAAATTCGTAACATAAAAAATTAAATAATATGGTTTTTAAAATTTGTGAAAAGAACACAATGAAACACTGGCAGGTGCTACATTGGAATTAAATCTTGACGGGGTGCTATTTTGAAACTAGAAACACCTACTCGTTCAATGCCAAATTGGTAACCTAAAAAATTAAATAATATGGTTTTTAAAATTTGTGAAAAGAACACAATGAAACACTGGCAGGTGCTACATTGGAATTAAATCTTGCCGGGGTGCTATTTTGAAACTAGAAACACCCACTCGTTTAATGCCAAATTGGTAACCTAAAAAATTAAATAATATGGTTTTTAAAATTTGTGAAAAGAACACAATGAAACACTGGCAGGTGCTACATTGGAATTAAATCTTGCCGGGGTGCTATTTTGAAACTAGAAACACCTACTCGTTTAATGCCAAATTCGTAACATAAAAAATTAAATAATATGGTTTTTAAAATTTGTGAAAAGAACACAATGAAACACTGGCAGGTGCTACATTGGAATTAAATCTTGCCGGGGTGCTATTTTGAAACTAGAAACACCTACTCGTTTAATGCCAAATTGGTAACCTAAAAAATTAAATAATATGGTTTTTAAAATTTGTGAAAAGAATACAATGAAACACTGGCAGGTGCTACATTGGAATTAAATCTTGCCGGGGTGCTATTTTGAAACTAGAAACACCTACTCGTTTAATGCCAAATTGGTAACCTAAAAAATTAAATAATATGGTTTTTAAAATTTGTGAAAAGAACACAATGAAACACTGGCAGGTGCTACATTGGAATTAAATCTTGCCGGGGTTCTATTTTGAAACTAGAAACACCTACTCGTTTAATGCCAAATTGGTAACCTAAAAAATTAAATAATATGGTTTTTAAAATTTGTGAAAAGAACACAATGAAGCACTGTCAGGTGCTACATTGGAATTAAATCTTGACGGGGTGCTATTTTGAAACTAGAAACACCTACTCGGTTAATGCCATATGAATGAGTAAAATTCTAAATAAAGTATGAAGACGCAACTGATTTATGCCCTTTATTCCATCATAAACTCTCAAAATGTTTAAAAACCTAAGAAAATTTTAAAAAAAAAAGAATAAATGACAAATTAGGTAAAAATGAGGGGCAGCATTCCAGGGATGAAACATAAATTTAGATAGAATCGTAATCAACATAAGTAAGATGCGCGTTTTCGTCAAATTGTTCTGTTTCATCATTGGAAAACTCTTTACAGTAAATTAAAGCATCATTAAAACTAGAATGTAGTCATAAATAATTATGTAATATGTAGTCAGCGTAAATTAATAAAATATTTAAAATAAAATCTGTTTCCTGAACAGTTTGCTTCTAAATACTCAATTCTGTCTAGCTTATAGCTCAGTTTCAGTTTTCTTCGTTGGAAGCTGAAAATGGCAAATTTCATTAGTTTTTTTTTTTTTTTTTGTCCGCACAAGTGTATTATGTAATGTAGATTTTGTGTCACAAAAGTTATTACATTGTAGTGGTTGACTTTCAAGTATTATATAAGAAAAGTTATTGAGATTGCTTTTGTTTACCCCCCCCCCCCACACACACACACACTTGTGCAATTTCATATTCGTTTGTAACATTCCTTTCTTATGCAATCAAAAAGTGCTTTGCAAATGGTAACGCTAATAATATTTGATAACAGAAGTTACGGAGGGGGGGGGGAATTTTATATATGCAACCTCTTCTTGCATCTGCTCCCATCAAAACCTTGCATCATGTAGGTGCTAAAGGAATTGCCTGCCATGGAAAGTAGTATTCTCTGTTCAAGAAACAGATCGTATGACGTCATAGATGATGTCACTTCTGACGTCATAAGAATTAAAAATGACAGCGGGAATGTTTCACTGCCGACGCATGGCCAGAATCGTTATTGTCAGTTTATTTCAGTGAGGAGCAGGAAAATAAGGGAGTTGTAAATCTCATCTTAGTCATAAAATCATAGTAGCATCTCTCCGTGAAGAAGTAAGGAAATAGAAAATATTAAATTATAATAATGTTTTTCACTGTGTACGGAAAGGAAATAAATATTTTTGCTTTTTTATTTTCTACGAACTATATTTGATAACCAAGAGATTCTTTGAAAAATTTGTTTGTTTTGGTTCATATCTTCTCGTCTGCAATTTTAAAAACTGAAATATTTTTAATAATTTTAAATTTCGAACTTTGTTTTTCGAAATAGGTCATGTTATTTTCTAATTTTATAATCAAAAGAGATTCCCGATAATAGCTGTTTGTTTTGGTTCATGTCTTCTCGTCTTCACTTTTAAAAATGGAATTTTTTTTTTTTTTTTTTAAATTTTAAGTTTTAAATTTTGCGTTTTTAAATAGGTTATGTTATTCTCTGATTCTATAATCAAGAGATTCCTGATAATACCATCATATATATTCATCAACACGTTTTAAACTGACATTCAAATAGTTTTTTTAGTAGAATATATAGAATATACTTTTCTTTAGGCAATTTTATCATATTTATTTGGTTGATAATTGATTGGATTTCGTAAATTGAACTCGTTTTCAATGCTGTTTAATTTTCGATCTTTGAAAAAAAAGTATTTTTACTCCTTTTTTTTTTTTTAGACTTTTAATTTTTTAATCATTTTTTCAACTTTCTTTTAACCCTTATCTGCAAACCACTAGATTTTTTTCTGTTCATTTTTAGATTTTGTATCTCTGTTTCTTTGATTGATAAAAATAAAAATTTGGTTTGCAGGAGGGCCACTTTGTATATACTTCGAGGCTGGCCAGCGAGGTACAACCCTAGCGTACATATTTAGTAGATAATGCTGAATATAAACAATTTTATCTACAAAAAAAGATATCGTATTTTTTAGGTGATTTTATCCTACGTATTTAGTAGATAATGTGGAACAGTGAAAATTTTTTCTGTGGAAAATAAGGAATATATTATTCTTTCAGAAATTTTATCCTACGTATTTAGTGGATAATTCTGTATAATGACATTTTTTTCTATGGAAAATGTAGAATATACAATTCTTTAAGCAATTTTACAGTACGCAATGCTAAACAAACAAAAATTTTTCTACGGAAAATATAGACTAGGTATATAATTCGTTAAGCAATTTTATACTGTGTATTTCGTAGATAATGCTAAACAAACACAATTTTTTCTACGGAAAATATAGACTAGGCATATAATTCGTTAAGCAATTTTATACTGTGTATTTCGTAGATAATGCTAAACAAATCAATTTTTCCTATGGAAAATATAGACTAGGTATATTATTCGTTAAGCAATTTTATACTGTGTATTTCGTAGATAATGCTAAACAAACACAATTTTTTATACGGAAAATATAGACTAGGTATATAATTCGTTAAGCAATTTTATACTGTGTATTTCGTAGATAATGCTAAAAAAAACAATTTTTTCTACGGAAAATATAGACTAGGTATATTATTCGTAAAGCAATTTTATACTGTGTATTTCGTAGATAATGCTAAACAAACACAATTTTTTCTACGGAAAATATAGACTAGGTATATTATTCGTTAAGCAATTTTATACTGTATATTTCGTAGATAATGCTAAACAAACATAATTTTTTCTACGGAAAATATAGACTAGGTATATAATTCGTTAAGCAATTTTATACTGTGTATTTCGTAGATAATGCTAAACAAACACAATTTTTTCTACGGAAAATATAAACTAGGTATATAATTCGTTAAGCAATTTTATACTGTGTATTTCGTAGATAATGCTAAACAACGACAATTTTTACTGTGGAAATCAGGAATTTTGTTACGATTGGAAGCATAATTGTCTTTATTTAATTACAGTTCTTAATATTTTTGATTGAATCCTATTTTTTCTCTCCCTAAAATGATCTCTCTAAGATCAAATTTATGCATTCTATTTAGCATAATTCCATTTAGTTATAATAAACTCATTCAGTATAATTCCATTTAGTTAGTATGCATTCAAATGATACTCGTATAATTACATTTTGTTCTTATGCATGCATCCAGTAATTCTATTTAGTTTTCATACATTCCATTTAGTTTCACTGTTCATTTTGAAAGTGAGTAAATTCATTTTCTAAAAATGAATTAGTTAATAAAAAAATGAATTAGTAAATATTAAGGATAATTGTTTTCATTGCTTACATTTCTAAAAAAAATCATAATCATAATCTAAAATAATCATAATCATAATCATATATGGCTCTTTTAATATACAAATAGCCATTTTAATATGCATCTATTTTCTCTCAGTCTTTTCAAATTAAATAAATTTTAAAAAAAATTGCAGTGATTTTGTACGCAAAAAATGACTAGCTAGTTAAACGAATAAGAAAAGAAATTAACACCTGTTTTTAAACTAAATATTTTTGAATAAAAAAAAAACTTAAAACCGATTTCAAAGCATTGTTCATATTTATAGTAAGCAAATTAATTACAAGCAAAGTTTTAGTTACATAATTTGTAACCATTCTTTTATACTTTCGCATTTGTTGCATCATAATAACTATTGTATTTATTAAATTTTTGTAATAACTAATTTTGACTACATAGTTCAAAAGCAATTGAAATTATTAATATTTTTAGTAATAGTTATTCAAAAATGTCGGTTTATTGGTAACCATCTTGTATAAACGTCGCCATATTTGTCTAAATTCCCATTTAAAACAGATAAAAATATGTTTCGATTCTACAAAAACACACTTTGTCTATTTTAATATTTAAACTCATTAAATAATTTAAGCTTCAAGAAGTAACTCTAATAAAAGGGTAAAAGTAGTTCTGGGTTTTTGAAAAAAAGAATCCCGAACTATCCATAATATATCTGTTACGTATCTCACAACATGGAAACATAATGGTATACCACAATTTTCCATTGTATCCGTGTATTTTAATTGGCCAGAAGATCACATGGTAGGATTCTGTTTTCCCATAATGATTTCCATATCTTTTTGATTGTCGTCAGCATATATTTAATAAAAGTCATAAAGGTATAGTTTCCCGATAATGCTTTACAATCGGGGACCCCCCTTATTTTTGGCAATTTGTAAATAAATGAATATATATGTAAATTAACCAAGAACCAATCACTTAAGAGTAAAACAAAAGTTGCGGTAACCCATTTTATTTTATAACAGTCGTTGAACAGCCGACCCAACTTAATGGGTTTACGGCTACTAATGTTCAACTCCGTAGCCTTGTAATTTTGAACCCAATCCAGAAGACAAGGGAACTCCTGGATCGAGTATTGGGAGAAATTTGCCTTCGTGGAGGACTTTTTGATGGAGCTAACCCGCATTTGCGTTACATGGAGAGGAAGACCACGAGAACCTCCCACGGTTAGCCTGACGGCAAGGGGACTCTAACCCATGATCCGTCTACCACTGAGGATATTTCACGTCAGCACTGTGGTCAGTGCAAGCCGGATGCGGAATTCGTATCGACTGGGATTCGAACCCGGTTCGCCTCATTGGAAGGCGAACGCTCTATCCCCTGAGCCATCGCGGCTCGCGGTAACCCATTGAAAGCAAAGACCGCAAAGTATAGCAGGGCTAAAGAGAAGTGGGATTTCAGCTAAACAGTACGAAAATTATCGCTGAATCAAGGGGCCCCTGATTCTACTATCGAGGCAAATATTTTTTGTATTTCTAATTTAAAGGTCATTTGTACTTCTATTAGTACGTTTTTGATTTTGATTGTTTTCTAAATTTAAAAAAAAAAAACAAAAAAAAAAAACAAAAAAAATTAAAACTAAAGAGAATTATTTATTTTTTATATTATGTAATTCTAAGCTACATATAGGATCAGTGTTTAAACTTATGAACCTTTTTACAATTAACTATTCTTTGGTGCGAATTATATTAATATGTTATTATAAATCACATTTAAAGAGATTCGTTAAATGATTTAGAACTTAACGATTAGCTCCATGCACAGTATGATGCATGGAAAAATTGTATTGAACTTATCCGTCAGTTTGGTAAGCGAAAATATTAAATTACGGTTGTAAACTCGCCAAATTCGTTATAACAATATACTTTTAATTTAAAACAACATTTTAAAAATGATTACGTGGAAAATTTATTGGCTAATGAATATTAATAGAATCATAAGGGAAGTATTTGGCATGGGTAGTGGCGTAAGCAAATAAAATTCTATTTAGTACATATATTTTAAGTGAATAATTTAAACTTTCGTAAAAAAAAAAAAAAAAACTATTTTATGGCAAGAAACAACAATTATTGCAAAACAATCATGGAGGATTGGTCAGCAGAATAAGTGCAAATAGCCCAGTGAATTTCTACCAAAGGTAACAGCTCTCCATTAAAAGATATAGTTCGTCTATGGAAAAAACTTCCCTCGCCACGAAGTCTATGTAAACAAGAAATTGCGGATTTCAAAGAGGGGAGCTTCTCTCTCCCCTGATTCCCTTTCTCTCGCCGACCCGAGTCAAAACCTGTCTTAAATAATAAATCAACAACCCTATAGTTTCTCTAAACCAGGGGTTTCCAACTTACATGAGGCCGGGGGCCACAGTTAAATACACAAATCAAATGGCGGGCCGCAACTTTATCAAAATTTTATATAGGACTCCTTTATGTTTGAAGGAACATTAAATATTACTGTCAGATTTTTACCAAATTGTACAAAACAAAAGTATTGAATTACGAATTAAAATAAGAAGTAGATTTTTAAAATATTTAATTGCATATTAAAAAAAACTCGGGGCTACAATAACTTTAATGTGCACCCATGTATTAAACAATTAATGTGCAACAGATATCTAATTGTATTGATATCTAATGTTCAATGTCAAAATTGAGGTTTGTCTGCTGTAACAACCAGAGAATAGATATTTACATTTAAAATTTACAAATGTGTGTGTAAATATTTTCGTCCAAAATGAGAGGTTTTAAAAAGTTAAATTGGAGAATTTCGCCGAGAAAATTTCTGATACACACATGCTAAACTATATTCACAAAATACAAAAAATTAAGAAAAAAAAAGAGCAACATACACGATTATTTTTGTATTTGAATAAATATTTTCTTGGATGCAAGACCTGAGAAATAAGCGCCCGGGCCGCCAGTTGGAAACCACTGGTCTAAACTAATAACTCCCCCAGCCATTCGTCTGGACCAGCGGCGGGCACTATCGTAATGAGGTATAACTATTTCAGGTAGGGGTGTGGGGTCAATGTTTAGGGCAGGTTTCGGGTCGAGTCAGTAACAGAAAGGGAATCTTTTTCTTCGGTCTATTGTGTTAGCCCTAGAGTGAAGAGAAGCTACCCTCCCTGAACATTATTCTTGTTTCCATAGCAGCAGACAGTCTTATACTTAATGGTGGGGGGAGTTCTTACCGTAGACAAACTATATTTTAAATAGTTAAATCTCGTAACCATAGTCATCGCCACCACTCCAGACGATTGACTAGTGGAGTTCTTTTCACAGACAAACTATGAGTTTGAAAGATGATTTTGACATAATGAGAAGGATGTAGAGTAGGGGTGGCGAACGTTTTTGCACCAACGTGCCATTTTTTCTAAAAAATTGTTTAATGAAGTCATAGACGTGCCGTCAAATAATTTTGACTTCGTGATTATTGGGAAAATAATAATACAAAATAGTATCAACTCTCAACTCTTTATTTACTATGGAAAAAATACATTTTGCAATGTCTCAGTTATACGCGTAACTCAACTTAAAGTAACATCAGTGTAGCTTCTGTTGTTGCAGATTAGATGACAAATAACTTATATAAGTTTGTAAGATGTTAGCTTAAGCAGGACTGTTAATTTTTTTAAATTTTTTTTTAATTTTGATCCGTGGCGTGCCCAAAATATTGTGTGGCGTGCCATAAATGGCACGCGTGCCATTGGTTCACCATCCCTGAAGTAGAGTAATGTTGCCGAAGGCAGCAGTTCCCCTATCATCTGGCTCCCCTGTCTTCTAGTATATTTGAAAGGCCAACTTCTGGTCAATGGAGGCGTATAGAATTAAGAATGAAAAGTTCTAAAATGAATCTCATAAAAGGGAGGTTTCAGAGCAGGGTCCTCAAATAACAGGCGCACAATCCCAACAACGCCTAAAAAATCGCAGCTTACGTCCGATACTTTACAATAATTTAATATAAAAGCAAAAAGTTGTTACAGTTTTTTCCATTCCATAACACAACAGTTCTCAAATGGTGTTCCGTGGAACCCTAAGGTTCTGTGAAAGAGGAAAAGGTGTTCTGAGAGTAAGAACTTATTTTTATCTCACAGTAATGATTTTCGGAAATCTGAATTTATAACCTGTAATTTATTTAATAATTAAATTTTTTTATGAAATTAAAATAAAAATCCAATGAGAAAGAAAGGGAAATTTTTTTAAAATAATTATTTTTCTAATAACAATTTCTTGAATAAATTATGAAAATGACCTGTATTTATGAAAACCTGCATTAGCATTTCTCATCGCACTTATAAAGTCAAAATAAAATAACCAAATTCGTTAATAAAGAAATATGTTTACCTGTTTCCCATTTTCAACTTTTTTAGCAGTTCTTTTAGCTTTCATTTCAGCATAAAAGAATAATTCGCTTATTTATTTCATTTTAAGCCTATGCTGTATTTCATTTTAAGCTTATACACCAAAAACCAATATAAAACTAAATTAGACTGCCTTTGTATAAAAAAAAAAAAAACCTAACTAATTGCTGAAATCCAAAAGATAATCGTCGTAGGTTTCAAAAATATTGTCGGATAAAGGTAAAAAGTTAACATTTAGGAGTTATTACATTTATTTAAGTTTGCAATTTTCAAATTTTTTTAAATTCTTTAAAATCGTCCTCGTTTATTTAATTTTCACGTAAATATTGTCCACCGTGCAAAGTATATAGGTTAACTACACTAAACGCCTGCGAACTTCCGATCCCATCTCTGCCTCGTCTCAAATGCTGCTCGAATCGATCGTCGAACATCGACGTATTGCCTACGTCATAATGACGTCTTTTGACGTCACAATGAATTTCAGTCCAATCATATGACCAATTCTTATGCTTGCCCTTACGCTTTTAAAGATAATTACATTTTTTTTCTTCAAAGTTCTAAAGTTATAGTAAGATTTTTCTTCACGAGGTAATAAGGAAAAAAATGGGTGGAATTCTGTGACATAATTTTTGAATTCTACCAATTTAGGACTTATGAGTAATATAAAATTCAGGTTAGTTGAATTTCGACTTCAAGGGAGAAAACTAATAAAAAAAAAGAGATCAATAGTTATCTTCGAAAAGGAAAATGAATCCCTGGAGATAAATTTTCTTAATGGAAGATGTAGTAAAAACGTGAAATTTTAAAGAAGAGAATTCTTTTACATATTTGTTCTTTTACAAGAACTAAATTTTTAAAAAAAACAACAACTTATTTTTATAAATTTTGTTGTATGCTATTCTTACTTGCATACAATTAAACTTTATTTTGTTTCTGTTTTTACTGTTTGAGAAGAAAATAATTAAATTATGTTGTTGCCCGTGCACGACTTAAGCAGTTTCTATGATTTTGCAACTTCATCAGTGGCGTACATAGACTTGGTGTACCCCCGCAGAATTTCTAGGTGCGTCCTTTAATAGATAAATTTTTTTTAAATATTAAGAAAAAAATATGCTATGGTGAAGAAATATTCGGGTATTTGTAATCATTAATTATATTTTAATATAAGATAAAAAAAATGTTGTGTTGTTTTTTCTAATGTCACTTGCCTATACCAGAAAGTGTGCTTGGTGAAACCAATCATATTTATGGCAGAAGGAGCTTTTCTTTTTTTTCAGTGGCGCCATCCATGGCTAAGAATACGTCTTCGGCCACATACACACATCACAGCCCGTTTATAGGGTGGACCCATTCATACAACCATTCATTCATCCACAGATCGTAATTTTGACTTGAACCAGAGAATTCTGGAACGATAAATCTTTAAATAAATACCCCCAGAGGTATTGATTTGTTATGGAAACTTGGAGGACTTTGCAACTCGACAGATTTAACGTGCACCAGTCACTATTTACTACACGGGGAGTCTGTGGCCGGCGGGATCGACCTTTTGGACATGGGTCCAACACCCTACAAATCAGACTATCCTGATCAATAATGAAAGTTGTAACTGTAATGAAAAGGTACTGAATTGGAACATAGTATACACTTACCACAATGAACTTAAATTTATGTTAAAAATACGAGAAAATAGCTCACTATTCTAAGTCTAAATTCTAAGTTTATTCACATATTATTATTTATAAAGTGAGTTAAAAATGTCCTATAAATAAATAAATTTTATTACTCATAGTGTAATTTTCCCTAGAGCATGCGCGCTCAAACCTCGTATGCCCCTTTGCGGCGCGGGTTATGCCACTGGCCTTCATGTATTAATATCTGTTTAATTAATATTTATGGATTGGTTTAATTACCAATATTGCATTGCAATTTTAAGCACATATGTATAGTAATTACAATATTTGTAGATTTGGCCAAAAATTTTTTAAAAAAATTATCTTTATTAATTTTTGTTCTAGTAATAGGATTTTCTAAGTTCCATTCTTACCGGATTTTAATCTGATCTTAAAAATATTAATTAAACAGTGATAACTATTAACACGTTGAATGCCACGCAAATTTTACATGGCTTGCTCGTCTGGCCACACGGTAAATAACTACAAACTAAATTTTCAAATATAGGCAGGTTTTGCTAGTTTATAAAAGGTTTAGCATGACATATCTGAAAAAAGTGGTGAATTATATATGCCTACGAATTGTTTAAAAATAGTGGTGGATAAAAATCTACTAAATTGAATTTATTAAACCAAGAGTCACAATAATTAAGTAAATTTTGAATAAATTTTCTACAATTCCATAAAAGAGTGTAAATTTTATAGTTCTATATCATGTTATACGCTGTCAGCCAGCTGTTTTTCACGGCCTATGTGAAAGGTCAGAGTCAGCAAGCGGTGGCAGACGCAGCCTAACTGTAATTTCTGTGTCAGCCACCGGTGGTTGACGCAGCCTAAATGTAATTTCAGTGTCAGCCACCGGTGGTTGACGCGGCTAAATGGAAAGTCCAGTGTCAGCCACCGATGGCTGACGCAGTGCTCAACGTGTTAAGTAAGTTATGGATGGCAGGGTTGCAATTATGAAAATACTGCCCTGATTGATTAGCCAGAAGAACTGCCGAAAAATTGGAATCCTTTAGGTTAATTTTTATTAATGCATACTTCGACGTATCACAGAAACTTTTTAAGCAAATCGAAAACTCTGCGCACAATTAAAAAAACTAGTTTATCCAAAAATAAACTAATTTAAAAATTAGTTTTTAGTTTTTCATTATAACATCTAATAATGATTGAAAAGACTTTAAAGTGTATGTTACCCAAACTTTTTTTTATCTTTACCTAATTTTTAACTATGTAATTTCAAACGTATCTTTTAATTTTAACTAAGAAACTTTTTCTATTTTAACCAACTTTTTTAATCAAATTTTGTCACCAAATAAATACATTTCGTAATAATCTTGACAAGATATCCTAAACATATATTTTATTTTATTTTTTATGATTCTGCTTTTTCTGTTAAATCTAAACCTTCCAATTAGTAATTCTTAATAGTACGTGAATTATTATTTATTGAGATATTCGCAAAGGCACTTGGAACACTTTCTCAAACCTACAGCTGGTTGGGAACCACTAAGGTTTAGATAGTTTGCTTCATTTTATAAATAGTATTATAATCTCAAAGTTATTCCTTTTAAGAATTTTGTTTTTGAAAACTATAGAACTAGGACTGGAAGTTAGTGACCTCCAAAATTTTTTCTATATTTAGGAAATTTTTATGACTTTTGGCAAATTTAGATTATTAACTAGATCCCATGACTTCCTACGTTTAACTGTAGAAAAGTCATCACTTAGGAAGTCATACAAAATTGAGTATTTTCGAAGGAGCCTTAAAGATTAGAGGAAAAATTTTAGTAAATCACTAATTTTTAGAGAAATCCAGTGAAGATTATCGTACCAATTATCACATAAATTATTATTATCACATGAAATCTATTCAGTAATGATCTCAATAGCTAAGGGAGAAAACCATCGCAAACGATTTTAATCTTTGGCAGATACTAACGAACGGCGAACACTATTACGTCTCATCTAATTAATTAGTTTTTATTAAATAGTTTTAAATTCACCTTTACTTTGATTCCTGAATTATGATTATTATACGATAATGTGATATTAAGATATGTTGTTTTAAGTGAAAGGCTGGTTTTCGCCTCCTAAATATAAATGTGCAAGTATTAAAGCGTAGAATTTTTTTTTTTTTTTTTTTTTTTTTTGTCAAACATTCTAAAAATATGTATTCATGCTCTGAATTGTCTTTATTTTTTACCTAATTGTTATTTATTATTTCACATAGAAATTCAACTTTTTTTGTTATTTTACCCTTTTTTTTTATTCATAATATTTACAATTGAAAGTTATTTTGAAATTTATTTTGAGTTATAACTAAAATGACCCAATCACAGTTTGCGATAGCTCAAATGATATGTACTGCTATTTATCGAATCATTAATTATTGATGCATTTTAAATGCTGCTGCTACTGTTCAATTTGTCAATAAAGTATTATTGAGTCGTCGTGGCTCAGGGGATAGAGCGCTCGCCTCCCAATCAGGTGCCCGGTTTCGAATCTCAGCGACGGCTGGTCGATACGAATTCCACACCCCGCTCGCATCGATCACAGTGCTGACGTGAAATATCTTCAGTGGTAGACTGATCATAAGTTGGAGTCCCCTTGCCGCCTGGTTAATCGTGGGATGTCTTCATGGTCTTTCTCTCAATGTAACGTAAATACAGGTTAGTTCCATCAACAAAAAAATCCTCCACGAAGGGAAATTTCTCCCAATACTTGATTCAGGAGTTTCCTTGTCTTCTGGATTGGGTTCAGAATTACAAGGCTACGGAGTTGAACATTGGTAGAAGTAAACTCAAAAATTTGAGTCAGCTGTTCAACGACTATTATAATATAAGATAAAATTTAAAAAAAAAAGTATAAATGTTGAGGAAATTATGCATGCATGTTTTTATTATTTAATAAAATAGAAATTTAATTTAGCAAATTTCCTCCTCCTAAAAAAATGTATCTCGTGTTGCCCTTGCATAGATCTGATTAAAAAATATTTATGATTATAAAGGAGTTTCTCTTATTACTCTAAAATAGTTTGTGCTTATCATCCTGTAATTTGGACAACTCTGAAAGGGGAAATTTTTGTCCACCTTCCTGAAAATTGTTCCGACATTTCGATTAGATCGTTCGGAAGGGACATTTTTAAAAAGCGGCATTTTCTCATTGGTTTAGCGGAAGTCCTTTTTTAAAATTAAACTATAGATAATTATTTTTTTAAAAATGTTTTTAGACATATTTTAAAAAGTAACATCGGTGAAGTTAACTGGCTTATATTGCTTAACAGAAAAGCTGTTTTTTGAGCGTTCTGTAATGCTTAAATAATTTTTATACGTTCTGTCAGATTATGTTAATGATCAACCAGACCACAGTGGTGAAGTGAAATATTTTCAGTGGTAGACGGATTATAGATAGATCATAGGTCCCCTTGAAATCGGGTTTATTTGGGGAGGTTTTCGTGGTCTTCTTCTGTATATAACGCCAAAAGCGAGTTAGTTCCATCAAAAAAAGTCCTCCACGAAGGCAAATTTCTTTCAATACTTGATTCAGGAGCTCCCTTATCTTTTGGATTGTATTCAAAATTACAAGGCTACACAGTTGAACGTAGATAATAGTAAACTCAAAAATTGGGTCGGCTGTTCAGCGACGGTTATAAAATAAAATAAAGTATAGTTATGTAGGGGAAAGTGTGCATGCATGTTTTTAATATTTAATAAAATAGTTATAGCACGTTCACCAGGAGTTGGCACTTGGCTCCGCCTTCATCACGAGGCATGCGACGATACTATTTCGCTATTTTTGGGAGAAGGTTGTGAGCAATCCTGAACAAGAATGCCATTTGGCGATCGTATGGCAAAAATATTTATTTCGCAAACTTTATCTGCATTTTTTTTAACATCGAATATTTCATAAATTTGATGATATTTCGCGCCATTTTTTTTGGTATTTCTCTCTTTTGAGTGAATAGTTTGTCCTCTTGGAGAAATTTTGCTGGGAAAACAGCAGTTTTTAAATTTAAAATATATTTATTTAGCTCTAGAAATGAAAGATATAATAGCAGATGATAAAGCGAGGTAAGTGACTGAAAAATACGTCACTATTTGTGTTTGGCGCTCATTAAGGGTTGTCTCAATTTCAAGGGCGGAGATGTTTCTTTTCTTACTCCCGTGCTGAAATGAACTCTGCGTCCGAGGATGTGGAGCCAAGTCTCAACTCCTGATGAACGTACTATATTTCATTTTGCAAATCCCTCCTCCTAAAAAATGTATCTCTTGGCATAGATCTGAATAAAATATTTATGATTATAAAAGGGCCTCTCTTATAACTCTAGAACAGTTTGTGCGGTTCCAAAATTTCGATTAGATCGTGCGGAAGGGATATTTATAAAACGAAATTTTCCCATTGTTTTAGCGGAAGTCATTTTTTTAAAAATTACACCATAGCCGATTTTACTTTTCTTAAAAACCTATTTTAAAGATAACTGGTTTCGCTCTAATAAAAAAAAGCTGTTTATTGAGCTTTCAGCAATGCTTAATTGATTTTTATTCGATCTGTTAGATTATGTCAATGATCAACATGTGAGTCGGTGTGGCTCAAGGGATAGAGCGCAGGCCTCCCAGTAAGGTGACCTGGGTACGTATCCCAGCGATGACTGGTCGATACGAATTCCGCACCCGGCTCGCTCCAACCACAGTGTTGACATGAAATATCCTCAGTGGTAGATGGGTTACGAGTTTGAATCTCGTTACCGTCAGGCTAAGCGCGGAAAGGTTTCCGGACTTTCCTCGCCATGTAACACAAATGCTGGTTAGTTCCGTCAAATATATTGATGGACTACGTAATCAAATTAGTATTTACAAAGTTGTCTGAAATATGGTTTATTTTGTTTATGATTATGCTTTCAAAACGTGTTACTTTAAAATTAAATAATTTAAAATCATGGGTAATTGAAATAAAAAAAAGTTTTGCGCTGAAAAGCAACATTAATTGTGAAATGGTACTAATTCTTTGAGAAACATATAAAAATACCAATATTATGACTGACGCCAATGATACTTAATTAATTTTGGTAATAGGTATTTATTAAAATTAATAAAAGCTTATGTGCACTTAAATTGCCCATACTATTAATAACGCCAATGATACTTAATTAATTTTGGGAATAGGTATTTATTAAAATTAATAAAAGCTTATGTGCACTTAAATCGCCCATACTATTAATAACGCCAATGATACTTAATTAATTTTGGTAATAGGTATTTATTAAAATTAATAAAAGCTTATGTGCACTTAAATTGCCCATACTATTAATAACGCCAATGATACTTAATTAATTTTGGTAATAGGTATTTATTAAAATTAATAAAAGCTTATGCGCACTTAAATTGCCCATACTATTAATAACGCCAATGATACTTAATTAATTTTGGTAATAGGCACTATAGGTATTATGGTAAGACAGTTTTAATAGGTATCAAGTATACTCTTATAAGTACGAAGAATTTATGAGCACAATTTGGCGCGAATTAAAACTGCAGAAATATTGTACATTTTTGTTTAGATAATGTGGAAATATGTTTTTTAGAGACACTCAAAGAAACAATATAGGAGAAAACCTTGTGGTAAATTTAGAATATCATGAGTTGGCTTCGAGCAACATCACTATGTCAGATGATACCGAATACAGTTAATCTGAATTTTGATGGGTTGAGTTTCTAGATGCATGTTTTGTTAAATCTAATAACGTTAAACCCCCACTAAAGATAAATAGCAATAAATAATAAGAATTTTCTTACAAAAAATTAGGAATTATTTTAGAACGTTGTTAATTGTGTTGGTATATGACTTTTTTGTTTTGTGCAAGATTCCGTAGTAATATTTAGAACTGATTAATTAATTCTCGACTCTTTTTCACCCCTAACAAAGAACAAACATTCAGCTAGTAAGAGATAAAGTAAATAAATCAAGTTTGCTGCTTGTACTTGTGTTTCCAACTAATATTAATCCTTCTGTTTTCAAATTATTTTTGAAAATCGAAAACATCATTACTGTTGCGCATCTTTATAAAATAGTAATTTCATTCATCAAATAAAAAATTTCTCCTATTCTTAAAATGTGTAAACTGGTGGCTCCCGTTCATCTGAATAAAAATATAAGAAATAAAATAAAAGAGCTACGATTTCAATTTAGAATATTTCGAACTAATATTAACTTCTATAGTTTTCGAATTATTTTTAAAAGTCTTTTAAAAATTATGTTTATTATTATCATCATTAAAATTATGTTAGGTAAAAGTCTTAAAAATTGTGGTAGTTTTAAAGATTAAAAAAAAAATTCTTTTCTAAGTTTCGTTTTCGAAAACTCGCAGTTTGTTGAAAATTTGTTCTGAAAATGATTTTTAAAAATGCATTCTGAATAAAAAAAATATTGCGAAGTATTTTGAGCTATTTAATAAAAATTAATTTTATATTGCGATAGTCAATTAAAAAAAAGGAAAAAAAACCTTATAAATTAGAGAATATTTTAAAACAAATCGATCTTGTAGCGCGTCAATCACCGCTGTTCCCCGTTTACTGCGCGCGCATCTTTATAATACTCCATCATTTGCAATATGGCGGATTATCACCAATGGGGGGGAAACAGCTTGTGTATTCATCTGGAATGATAAAATCCTTAATATTTCTTTCATCTTATCATCTCGGAACTCTAGGAATGAGGTATCTCATGAACTCGTGATAAATAGAACCCTTCCATCCCGGTGTTTCTCCTGTGCAATCCACAACTACTAATCTTCCCTACCAAAGTGACATTGTGTTAAGATTTTATGTTTGTGTTTTCCTTTTTTGCCGGTGTTTGAAAATAATATAGTTATACGTTACTTTGACAAGAAATAACTTTAGATTGCAGTAGTTTCTTTGGAGATGTATCTGATTATAAATCTCAGGTACTGTTACTTATAATATTCATACGTAATAAATATTAATTAACTTTATAATCCTTTTCTATTTATCGATGCGATTAATTGTGAATCAAGTCCCTTAATCACCCTAGTTCTAACAGCCAGTTTATAGATTATAAATCTAGAAATGTCAAAATAATAACTGCATAGTTCTGCAATTCTAGAGAATATTTAGTATTAAATTATCTACATTGATCTATAGTATGTCTGGAGGTAATGACACCAATTTTATTTACAATTGAGATACCTCAATTGTTTATGTTCAAATGTTGAAATAGTGCGCATGAATACTGTAGTATTGGCTTATGAACTGTCATTGTTATTTATTTATCTTATTGTTTTAACAGTTTAGGTCATGATACAATTTCCATGCTTAATGTTAATGAACATCATTTGTTAGGGGATATTTTAATTTTTGTTTGTTCATGCATCTAATTAAATAGTTTAAATGTTTACAGTCCATCAAGTTCCTTAATCACTATAGCTGTTGTTTTAACTGTCAAATAAATGCCTGAATTTGAAATTTATGTTATTTCTAGATATAATTTAAATCAATAGTATGTCAATTGATCAATAGTATGTCTTTAGGTAATAACACCAATTTTATTTACAATAGAGATACCTTAAACTATTATATTCAGCTGTTGAAATGGTGTATTGATTTATAAACTGTCATTGTTAATTATTTATCTTATAAATTATATAAAAAGTTGAATTTATGATACATTTTCCATGCTCAATATTAATGAAGATTTATTTATTTCTTTGAATATATTTGTATGAAAATTTTTGTATTGATAAGCATCTAATCAAATGCATTTCATTAAATAGTTTTAATGTTTACTGAAGATCAAATCACTTAATTACTATGATTAGTTTTTTAACAATCGTATTAATGCGTGGCTAGACACTAGAGAGTTTGCAATATTTATTAAGTTTTATTGATCAATAGTATATCTGGAAGCAAACGAAACCTATTTTATTTATTATAAAGATATCTCTTCTGTCCCATGTCCCTGATCAACTATTGAAATTAGTGTACATGAATAGTGTAGTATTGATTTATAAAGTGTCATTGTTAATTATTTATGTGATAAATTATGTAAAAAGTTAAATTTAAGATACATTTTCCATGCATAATATTAATGAAGACTTATTATTTGTATGAAAATGTTTGTTCATCTAATTAAATAGTTTACTGTTGATCAATTCCCTTAATTACTATGGTTGATACCTTAACAGTCTAATTAATATACGACTGGACACTATATAAATATTCCATATTTAATTTTTATCTTGATCAATAGTATATCTGGGGGGCAATGACACCTATTTTATTTACTATAAAAATACCTCATCTGTTCCATCACCCTGATCAACTAGCTAATTAGTGTAAAACTAATATTTGAGCCTATTTATTTTTAAAATGTTATCGTTAATGATATTTATCTTTTATATTCTTTAAACAGTAAAAACAAAGATAAAATTTATTTATGCCTTTTTTAAGGTTTAAAAGGAAATTAAAGTTCTATTCTAATAGCATAATATGTATAATGTTATAGAACAGTGATTCTCAACCACTGTGCCGTGGCACTTTTGTGTGCCGCCAAATTCTTAAAATGTGCCGCCAAATATTAGAAATGATGCAATAAATATTATATTGCTTTTTTTATGACGAGTAAAGTTTTAATTAAAGAAAAGTGTATATATATAATATTATATAAATACTTTTTATAATTTTTTCACGCTTTAACCGCGTGAACACCTTTGTCGGCGATTGTCTTGTCTCTGACAATCTTAAAATAAGAAAGAAGAGTTTAAATTGTCTTTGACAAAAAATATTGAAATAAGTAGAAAACTTAATGACTATTAAAATTATTAATTAACAAAAGAAAGCAAGCTAAATATTAACTTTCAAACGGAAATAAAAGCTAATCATTAAAGTAAGCTATGCAGTTTATAATTCTAAAAACAAATTAACAAAGGATAATTAAAAATAATGAGCTAATGATTAATAATTAGCAATAAAACTAATTAACAAAAAAATCACAGAAAATAATAATTAATGTAAAAAAACTAACAGTTAATAACAATAGAAAACAAGCTAACAATCAATAACTAGCAGAAAAATAAATAACTGTGACTAACTAATAAAAAATTAGTCGAAAGAAATAATTCATTAGAATAATTAGAAATAATTAGTCGAGAATTACTGTTATAGAAGAACATAAATTGTGGGAACATTATGTGCATAAAATTATTTTTAGATTTTTTTCTATTTTTTCTTGTTGCTTTTTTGATGCTGTATTTGCAAGTTATTGTGTATGAAATGAAAAATATATTATGTGCACTAGATTATTGGTGTCATGTAATCCTCATATATATTGCTTTATAGGTGTTCATTTTGATAAGATATAACTTTCAATATATTAAATAATAAGTTAGTGGTCTTTTTATTTTGTATTTATGCAAATAATCTGTTATTGGTGTGATTTAAAAGTGTGACTCTTTTAATATTTTCATAAATATCCACATCCCATGGCAGAATCGCTGTGACATTGTTGCATAATGTTACATAGTTCTTGCAAGAAAATTTTTCTTTTGAGAAGTAATAAATTTCGGTTTTCTTTTCTGCTGAAATTTTTGATAATCACTTTTTGACACGCTCTATTTTCGTCAATAGTAACGTAAATCCATGTAATGTTTCTATTCTGTTTTCAGTTTATTGGTTTTAACATAGTTTTTAAATGCCCCGATATATTTCAGACAAAATGTAAAATTGGAATCATGCATTTGAGTATATACTTTTTAAGGCAATGATTCTATTCATTTTTGGCAGTTATTGCTATTCATTTTCCCATTGTTTTTAAAAACTAATATTTTTAATATGATATTATGTATTACAACAACCTAATCTTGAAAGCAAAATAAACATTTGTGTAACCCCTTTTTGAAGAGTCCGATCATAAGTTTGAAACATCATTTTTTGAAAACAAATATATTCAGAATTGTTTGAGTTTCTTTAGAATTGATTTGCTATCTTTAGTTAGCATTGTAAAAATAGTTTTTATCTAAATTATATGTTTATATGCAATCATCTGTTGTTAATTCTAGTGTTGTTTTTTTCCCCCTTTAAAAAAATTTATTTTATTCATGGAGGAAATTCCTCTCAGATAATGGAAATACGTGTTTCCAAAATTTTAGATTTATTTAAATCAATTTGAATATGCCGTTGGCATGACTTTGCATTTTGAATATGACTTTGCAATCTGCATTTTTTTAATGAATAAATTGTGCTTCATGGCAAGTTTGCTATAAGATGTAAGCAAAATTGCATCGTGTAAACTTTTCTAAAAAAAAAAGTAACTGTGTAAAACCTAATAACACCTTATTTTGAAGATAATTTGTTGATTTTAACTATGCATTCATTAAACTATGTTCCAATAATTTTCTTAACTCTATTAATTTCAGCCATCAGACTAGAGACTATAATGCTTTACTTGTTGGAACTACAAAATTGAGAATAATAATAGTATTACTATTTTTTTGATGAAAAAATTCATAAAAAGTAAATCTAGTACTTACTATTGTATTTTAAAAATAATTTAATTTAAGCATCGACTTGTTATAAAGTGTAGTTAAAAATAGTAATAATTAGTGACATTATTTTAAAAGCTTTAATTTTTTTTCCAGGTCACATTTATTTGAGATGATGCACTTTCGCGCAAGTCTATCTTTTCTGACGCCCCTGGATTCTTGATCGGTCCTTGGAAGGGTCACCATGGGTAGCAGTTGCTCTTCAGCTCAAAAGAAAAAAGATAAAGAACGTCAGAATTCACATGTGGGGCAGTTAGTATATTTCCATATTTCAAAAAAAAAAAAAGAAATTTAAAATTATTGTTTGCCTTACTCTATTTTAAGAACTATTTATATTCTTAAAAATTTTATTATGGTACTATCAGTTTTGCATTAATTTGCTTAAAGTTTTAATTATTTTATGTGTGATGAAATATTTTGTCTTATACTTTTAAATAGTTTTTGCATGATTATTAACAATTTTAATTTTTTTATCTAAGCCTGAGCATTTTGATGGTAAAAAGGTGTTTTTGAAGTTAGCAAATTTTAGCAAAAGGTGTTTATGCTGTGTCAGTAGCTATAATTGGTAAAAACAGGCAAAAGCAAATTGACAATGAAAAAATTGCTGATTATGTATCTTTACATAATACTTACAGCATATTTAAATTGATAGTAAGATCTTATATTTTTAATGTAACACCATAAGAAAAATATTTTAACGAATTCTTAATGTGTCTGCAATAAAGTATAGTTATAATTTAAATATGTATTAGATTTTTAAAATATTTTTGAATATTTTTTTTTTTTTTTTTGTTAAAATGAAAAAGTATTTTCTGATTCATATTTTTGAGGTATGTTTTATATCATATTACACTTTTCTTTCTTTCTTTAATTTAAGATAAAATAGGGAAATAAGATTATGGAAGGAAAGTGGATAAAGAATGCAAAAAAAAAAGTTAACAATGTACTTAATGATTGCTCATGTAAACTAATGGCTTTGAAAACTACTTTCTAAATAAAAACTACTCAGAAATACATAATTTTAGAATCTTTGACAAAAAAAAATATTCGTTGCATTAATAATTGCAAATTTATATTTATGAAAAGAAAACCAGCATCCTAACAACAATTATTTTAAATATTTTAAACAACATATTATTTTAACCCCATACTATCTCATCAGTAATCATAATTCAAAAATTAAAGGAAAAGTGAATTGAAAATCAATAAAAACTAGTTACTTTGCTAAATGAAATAGTGCCATTCATCTACCATTAGGATCTGCCAAAGATTAAAATCGTTTGAATAGTAGTTTTAACTTTTAACCTCTGTTGTGCTTGACTTCAATAATAATTTGACATATTTTAATAACTTTCTCTGACTTAGATATTAAGATCATTGTTAAATAGGTTTCACGTGATAATTACTACTATAATCTACATTTGATTTTTCTCAAAATTGGTATTTTTCTGAAAATTACTGATACAAATGAAACAACTTAGTATCATTATAAGATATGAAAACTAATCAATCTTGAATGGGATTTGTAGTAGAATATCTTGCCCAATGACAATGCTAGACCTGAAAATAACCACTCACAACCTCTCCATGTGGCAAGTTAACAATAAAAAAAAAAGTGGTGACTTAAATTAAATAAATAGCCAGTCACTTTTCCCCATCTTTTTTTTGAGGAAAATTTTTTAATGATAAAAGTACATCAATGCTGAAAGAGACTCTGAAAAACATAATTTTCATTAAGATGACCAATGTTTCCATTCAAAATTTTGATTCGTTAGAATCTATTAATTTCTGGTTGAAAGATTCACGTGGAAGGAGAGTTCTTTAACAATTCACATGTTTTAATGTGTATATTAAATTTTGTTTTGCCCCACCCCCAAATAATTTGAAATAAAGTTCTTTAAAGTCAGTATGTTTAACTAAATTTTGTCACATATTTATATTATTTTTTTATTGAATAAACTTCTTATTGCTGTAGATTATTTCTAATATGAATTTCTTTAAAAATATATAATTTAATCCAAACAACAAAAAAAAAAAAAAGAAGTTTGCAAAAATTGGCTATAAAATTAAAAGGACCCATCGATTTTGGTCACTGACTCTTTAGGTTTGAGGAAAAAGTGGCTGCTAAGTTATGAGTTTACCGGCAACTGTCTACTAAATGAAAATTTTAATTCTTTGGTCTAAACAATGCCTTTTCATTCATAAATAAATTTCAAATGATAACCTGGAACCCCATGCAACAAAGGGAAAAAAAAAAAGAAGTTTTGACCAAGTGCTTTGACTCTGGCATCTTTTTGTCTATTTATTACACTCAAAACATTGAGTTAATCATCTTACAAATGAACAAAAGGAGAGGGTCAAAGACTGGTTAAAGGAAATAAATCCCTCATTTGTTTAATATACAATGAATTTTGAATTAAAGGAAAAAATATTTACAAAAGATAATTATTTTTTTCAAATTATGTAGTAACATGGATTAGCACCAATAAATTGTTTCAAAATGTATAAAAATCTTGCAAAGTTTCAAGAGAATTTTGTGGATTAACGCAATTATGCCTGGTCTGCAGTATGTTGCTATTGAAAGTGTTCATAATTTAGTTACTACAATATTTAGGTATAATTGGTTTGAATTATTACTTATTATTTTACAACAAAAGACAGAGTGCTACTTTCAGAGCTATATGTATTCAGATACTTTATCAAACTGTATTAAAAATGTTATTTAATTTGCACTTTCATTATTTTAGATGTCCTATTGGAGGACGGCGTCGTTCTACTGAGAGTTTACCCTATGGTAAAGGCTCTCCTCCATCATCACGCCGCCCATCATTTGACCCTGCTTCTGCACAACCACCACTGCCAGAGCAAGCGGAAAGTCCAACGGAATCAGCATCTGGCCACAAAAAACCTGTTGATGCCACAATCTCTTCAGTGAGTGCAGGCGGATCATCTTGTTCTCCACCCCCTGGGACGGTTCGTTAAAATTGCAGATATGCACTTCTTTATGCATGTTGCAATTTTAGCATGCCCATAATATATTAAGCGTCATATTTTTTATGTAGCCATTTGCATCTCTTTATTGGAATTTGAACGTTCATAATTTTTTTTTTTTTTGTATATATATGCTTTTAACATAGACAAACATTTTGTGTTTAAGTTATACCAACAATTGCATAATGGGACTTCATTAAAAAAAAGAGTGAGATTGATTTTATTTTTTCCATTGGGTATAATAGCAATAATCTGATCATTTAGAAGAAATTTGGGTCGGTGTAAGGTTTATGTGATTTCCTTCTATACATCAAATAGTTCAGGTTAATCAGAGAATCCTTCACAAAAAAAAAAAATTGTTCACCTCGATGTTTAATTTGGAAGTTCCTTATCTTTTGTGTTTGGTTATAAAAAATTGTTTGAGTGTGGTGTTGAGCAATGATAATTAAATCTCATATGGACTGTTTAATGTCAGGGAAATAAAATCACCAAAAAGAGAACTGATAGAGACCGGCAATTTTATAAAGTCAGCACACTAAGTGCAGACATCTGCTTAAAAAATTTTCTACGTGGGTAAAAAAAAAAAAGTAATGCAGCAGCTAATTAAAATGCTTTATGCAGTTGCATGTCACAAAACATGTGCATGATGCCAGGAATAGTATTGGCTTATTTTTTATATCTTATAACATTTGTGGTTACTATTTATGTATAATTTTGTTTTAATATATTTTGTTTTTGCATGGAATGCTTTTTACTTTTTAGCCATTATTTTTTTCTGAATTATATGAATTATTTTTCTAAATTTAATTTAATTAATTGCATATTTTTTAGACTGGTACACCCATTATTAAGGATGCACCATCATTTGATGCTATAGGCCTACCTGATTTACAACGTTTCCCTGATCACATAAGATCATTAATCCTTGGTCGAGTTGATGAAATCGAACTATTTCCACCTCTTCAAGAAATCACGCTTTATGTTGCTGCAGACTTTTATGGTATATTCAAACATTATTTATTTTTAACATTTTTATATCATTTTTAATTTTTTGGGGAAGAATATTTTACTCTTTTTATTTATTGTTTATTTAGTTGTTTAAAAAATGTAGATTTTTAATTCAAAATTGTAGAAAGTATATGTAAAGTTGTTTATTATTGCTTTAAAAGATACTCACAACTTTATTTTTAAGATAACAAAAGCAGCATTTTTTAATATTTCTTCAGTGTCTATTTGGACAACCACCCTATTTGTTAAATTTTCATAACCATAATTTAACTTTATATCTCTAATTATTAAGCTGGTTTTTTTGTATGCTTTCATTAATTTTTCATACGTATAATTCCCTTATAATTTACTATATGTTATTGCTGTGTTGAGCCCTATTTTTCATTTGTCTATTAATTCTTCTTGTTAGCTTTTAGGTTTTGCAATTTATCTTCTTTGACAGATTAAATAACTTTTTTGTTTGATGGCGGGCTACACTATATGACCCTTGGGACAGGTCAATGAGGTTCTACAATCTATGTTCTTGCAGTTTTTTGTAGTATATGTTATTAATTTATTTTAGTTTTCTAAAGATATTTTGACTAAGTTAAACACATCTTGTTAATTTAAATTATTTATTCACTTTTTTGATAAAAAACAAAAATATTTTTTTATCAAAAGAAAATGGTTTAAAAAATCCTGAAAAAAAGTCTAAACTCCTGTATGTCTAAAGCAACCGCAAAAATAATTCCACCTTTCCCCAGTTCTTTTTTTGGAAAATAAATAAATAAATAAAACTAAAAATGCTTATAAAACAAAATTAAGATTCCTTAATTTTCTTAACAAATAAATTCTAAATTTAAATCTAAAACACTATTTCTATTCTAAAATGACTTTTAATTATGTTAAAACATAATGTAGAAATTGATATACAATAAATTTTCATTGAAGTTTGGAAATTCCAGATGTACTTTTTTGATATTAGACGCCATATTTCTACTTAGAAGTAATTTGCATATGAAATTTTGAGCAAAGCATTACATACATACATACATAGCATTACATTGATGCATTACATACATAACAGCGAGGCATGAAACATTAGTTAATAAATATACTTCTATTCTAATATTGCTTTTTGTTCATAGGTCAACTCATACTGCTTATTGAGATATAAGCTGCACATTAGTTTATTGTTTTTCTTTTAATTACTGTTAGTAGACTCTTGATTATCTGTTCTAATGTGGTTGAAAAGATGGAATAAGATTTAACTTCCTATCCACACTCCCATGTAAATAAAAATAAATGTTGAATATTTTAAGATAAATATTCACTGCAATAAAAAAAATATAAATGCAAAAATACTCAAAGTTAGTTAATATACTACACAAATGTGAAAATTTATGATTAAAAATAGTCAAAATGTACTGCAATAGCTGTAGCATTCCTTATTTTTTTCTTCTCTTCCTACTACCAATTTTACATATGGCTGTTTTGTGTATTCCTTACTGAAGCTTAATTATTATGCAAGCCTTATTTTTTACTTTTAGTATCACGACTTTTTAAACAGTTTAAAATGTACTTTTGATTTCAAGAATAGACATAGAATTTCAATTGCAGCAAGCTTTTTTTTTACTTAACAATTATTGATGTCATGGTACAATAGAGAAATAGATTGGTTATATCTGGAGGGAAAAAAAATGTAATCGATCCTTTTCATGTGCAGTATTTTTCTATTTTTAGAGTTCTCATTTAAATTATCACTGCACACTTTTAAAACCTTAAACCTTTTGAATGTACAATGGTTAAAAAAAAAAGAAAAAAAAAAAAAGATTGTGTGTGTTTAGCTGTGGTTGTGAAAATAAAAATTATATTCCATGTTTTAGATTCTGTAGTTGAAAGAGATGCTTTGATTGAACGTGTTTTCTTACACTTGAGGCGCTACTCTGCAGAAAAAGGATATGAGTTGAATGTTATTGATCTACACTGGGGAATACCAGGTGTTGGGCTAGTTGATCACAGCTTGCCAGATTTATGTATGAATACTTTAGAAAAATGGAGGACAAGAAGAAGACTTCTTACTTTAGTAAATATCTTGTTTATTTTTCTTTTAAAAATTTAGCAAGGTTTAAATTATTCCAAAAATGATTGGGGAATTTTTATTTATTAATAAAAATCATGGTTAAATATTAAAAGAAAAAATTGAAAGGGATAAAATTTTATACAAGTGTCTATGACAATTCAGGTGCTTAGTGTTTAGGTATATTTCTCATCGAAAATGGAACTGTATTTAAAAATTGCATTTAGTTTATAACCACTCAATTTTTATTATTACTTGTATTTGAAAGTATTGAATTTAGTTTTAATCCAATTTATTTTGAAAACATTTAGGGCAAAGAGGATTGTGATAAATAGTGTTACATATTGCATTCAGAGTGCTTATGTTCACTGTTTTTAATTTTGTATTACCTTAAAAAAGTATATCTTCTTAAATACAAGCTTAATGTCTTTGACACAATTTTGTAATTTATACTGCTATTATTTTGTTTGAGATTTATTTTATTATTAGATAATACATTGTAACTCATTTTGATTTTGTTGCATTGAAACCATGAAAATGTTTGTGTTTAGTGCAGTATAGCCATTTTCAATTTCTTGGGCAATTATATTCTACTGCTATCTGCTTTATATTAATTTAATCCTTTCAAGTTCATGCTCATTTAGAGAGAAAAATCAAAGCTTATATCACTAAACCTTGATATCAGGCAAATGATTGTTTTCAAATGCGTTTTTGACTTTTTAAAATCTAGTTCATATTAAACAAATCAGAACATTGGAATTTAAAGATATTGATGGCAGCCACCCTTAATATTAAGCTTTTTATCTAAACTATTATGCTCTTTTGAATAATTTTAAAAATTTACTTTTTTTCTCAAGCAGGGGTCGCATTCCCCCTAAAATTCATAAAATTCCTAAAACTATGTGCAAACCCTAAAATTCCTAAAAATCTGATAAAATTTTGTTGGTGTTCCTAAAAAATTAGAGTTATAGGCTAAATATAAATAAAAAAGCAATCATCTAAAATGTAAGAATTTAACTACATTAATTAAAACTGTTTTAATTTTGCAACTTGGGAATTCTGATCCTGAGAGAGGTTTTTCGATAAATAAAGCAATGCTTAATGTGAGTCACCATGAGAATACTATTGTGTCTCTTAGACTAATCAAAGATACCATTCCAAATCATGGAGAAGTGTTGAAGGCAGTAAAAGAATCTCACAAATCATTTCAAGAATATATTAGCAAAATTATCATAATTAATTTGTTTTTCTCTAGCTTCTAATATAAATTGATGATTTGAAATCTAATAATATCACACAATAGTTTTTCTTAATAAGCTAAGGTAAAGGGTAATAATAAAGTTTTGATTAAGAAGGTAAAAATCAAATAAAAAAGTATTCTATTTTTCAGAGGAATATTCTTTTTTTTAAAAAATTACTATTGAATCGAAATAGAATTTTAATTTATGGTAATAATTTTAATTAAAGGTATGCAGATTATTTGTTCTGATTTTTCGAACTATTTTTTAATACTTTTATTGTTTATATAAACATCGCAGAGGATGAGAAAGGGAATTGTTTACAATATATGTAACTTTAGTTAGCAATATTTTTGTCATGATTTCCTTCAATGTTATCGGATATTAAATTTTGGGAACTTTTCTGTGTACTTTAATAGTACATATAAGCATCAGAGATATGAGAATTTAAATTGTTGAAGGAATATACAATTTTAGACAGTATCATTTTTGTTAATATTTAAGTTGATACAGTTTTTATATGGCTTCATAAATGATTATGTCATTTTCTGTACACTTAATCTGAGAAGGATAGGAAAGAAATGAAATTGTGAATTTTTTTAATATATATATCGCTTATAATAATTTTAAGTTCGTAAAGTTTTAGTCAAATATTCCTTAAATTTTTATTTGGCGTTGCATTTTAATTTACGAATTGTTTTGGATTTAATAAAGTATATTTAATTTTTCCAAGTTGGTGTTAATTTATTTTTTCCCTTGATTTATTCTCACTTTTGTCTGTTCCTGAATTATGCACTTGATTTTTGATAGGTAATATGTAAAGTTGAAATTTCATTTTTACACTTTAGAGATTTCATTCTTGACTTAATTAATTTCAGAGCTTTATTTTATGGCTTGCAATTATTTATGATATGTATGGATGAATAATCTTCTGTTCTGTTAATCTTCTGTCTGTAAACTACCGTGTGATCTGTTTTTATCCTAGCAAAATCATATATTACCCCTAAAATTTACCTAAAATGTTTTGAAAAAAGTTCCTAAAATTACCCTAAAATTTTAAAAAACTTTGCTGCTACCCCTGCTCAAGATATAATTTTAAATAGACAAAATTAAATTTTAAAGGGAAATATAATTTGGGTCAATTATGCTTACCTGTTTTTTACATAATTATCATAGATTGAAATTAATTTGGTTTATTTTGTAACTGAAGAAATATTATGCATTGGTTTCAGTGACATTGATCATTATATTTATATATCTTAGATTAATAAAGCATTACCTGGTTTTTAAAATCTAAAAAATTTAAATACTATATTATCTCAATTTGCATTTCTAGTAATCACTTTTTGATATGTTCTATTCCCAAGCATTTCAACCTAAATTCACATAATTTTATCTGTATTTTTTGGCAGGATTTTCATATGCTTTTAAATTTCTGATATTTTAATGTGATAGTTATGCAATGGGCTAATTTTGAATTGTGGCTGTTGTCCCTGTGACAGAATTTCTTTGGTCTTTCTGCGACAAATCTCTCCAGCATTAATATCTTTCTGCAAGATACTTTTAATAATAACAAATATATATGTTACTAATTTAAGTAACAAAAGCGTCAACTTCAAAAGAAAAAAAAACTTTTCGGAAAAAATATTTTTTATTCTATTATAATGAACTTCTTGCATTTTGTGGGGAGAAAACACACTAATTATTTCCTTTTTCTTTCTTTGTAAGTCTTTCATCAAATTTAAAAACAAATTAAAAATAGTGAAAACCATAGCAGTAACTAACGAAAAAAAAAAAGATCGACAGCAGATCACGCCAAATCGAACTCTTTAAAAAGGGGGTTACAAATGCGTGTTTTCATTTCAAAATTCAGCTATTGTAATAAATAATATCAGATTAAAAATATTGGATTTTAAAAACTATGTGGAAATCAATAGCAGTAACTGCCAAAAAAAATAATAAATAAATAGAACGAATATTTCTGCAGAAAAGAAAACCAAACTTTTTACTTCATTATTCTCAAATGAAAATAGAAAAATTACAAGCCTTTTTTTCCACTCTGATGTGCAAGAATGGCATATAATTTTGAATATAATTCTGAAGAGAAGATAGAAGCTTTCGAAAATTTCTCAAGAAAAGAATTTTTTACATCCCAGAATAAAAATCTTTCTGCAAGAACTCAGTAACATTCTGCTACAATGTTGCCGTGTCGCCACGATTCTGCCACGGTTACCAATTTCTATGCAATTTTCAAGCTCTAATTTTTTTTTAAAAAATCTGATATTATTAAGATGAGTATATTTTCAAGAATACTCTTCACTCAAAGGAGTCATGATAAATTAACTTATTTTTCTTGCCATCATGTTTTCGATAAAATTGTCCATTTTTCGGTGGTTACCGAATTTTTTTAAATCCAGATTTTCGAAGTTTGTATTGCATCTGCATTTGTAGATCACTGTATCATCACATCATAAGACATTTTTTTAATCTTGAATTGAAATAATTTTTTAAAAAGTTATCTGACATAAAATATTTTGTTAATTTATTTAAAATAGGTCATATTTAACGACAATATTGGAGCTACTCTTCTACCGCGCACACTACCAAAACCTCATTTTGAAAGTGGAATGGAATCTGTTGAGTCTGAAACAGATAAAGAGCTTTTCAACAAATGGTATAAGTTAGACTCGGTTGCTTCTCCTATGGTTTATGTTCTTCAACCAGTTATCAAATATTATCCAGGTATATCTGGGGAAGATCCAACTGAGAGAGGGAACTGCATGAAGCAATGGAAAGAAGAAGCGGAAAGAATGATAACGGTGTTTGGAAATATTTTACCCGATGGACAGCGGCAAAAGTGTCTAACTTCTGGTTAGTTTCTTATTTCAATATCTGCAATATTTTACTTTTAATTCTTTAATTTTTTATGCACTTTACAAAATAATGAAATGTATAAATATCACGTTTAACATGTGTGCTTTTATGTCAGTAATCGGTGACTGACACTGAACTTTTTGTTTAGATTGTGTCAGTCGCAGATGACTGAAAGTGTTAAATGTGATATAAGACAAAAAAATTATTTGCTTTAAGAAGTTGCTGGAAATTTATTTAAAATATCTTTAGTATAAATATTTAATACAAATCAAATTTTTTATTTATTTCAATCTGTTAGTAGCGCACTTTGCAATGCTATGCTACAATACGAGTGCATATGGCTTGACAAGGATTTCTTTAAAAATACACCAGTCTCTCTACCTGGTAATGTTTTAAGTTTTTAATCTTTAAAATTAAAGGAAATTGGAAATAATAACATCAATAATTTTTGTGCTAATAACTGTTGAGACTATCTGTATCTTCTGTGTTAATTGACCATGTGATTTGTTAATCCAATAATAATAATTAGCTTGAATTTTTAACTGAGTTGTTTCCAGTTCAGGAACAAAACGTAATTATTAAAACATAAAATTATTTTAAGTGGTAAGAAGTTCATTTCTTTGTTTTTAAGACCATATAAAAGATTTCATAATTCAAAAAAGATACAGATTTGAAAAACACTATAAATATTTAAAAATACAGATTTTTAATTATACATATTTACATACTCATATTTAAAAACATTATAAAGCTAAATGCTTCTTATTTGGTTTACTGCTTTTTAAATACAATACAATTATGCTTTTAATAAAATTATGAAATAAATTGGTGAAGCTGTTTAAAATATTTCATTATCTTTTTAGTTTTCCAAGATGAGATCAAGTTTATTGTTAATGATGATCCCCAAGAAGCAAAAAGAGTTCTGTGGACACAGCGTCGTTTCACTCACAAGCCGACCGTATGTGCCGGAGACAAACCATCTCCGAGTGCTAGGAAAATTGATCAATCTAAAGTGCAACTTGAAGATTATTTGCCTGACACACAAAAAATGGTCCTCTATGTAAAGTGGCATGAAGAAGGCTTAGATCCTCAAAATTTTGAGGAAGATGAGCAATATATATCTGATTTCACTGATTCATTGAAGGAAGAGCTAAAGAAACTAATTGATGGTCTTTTAGAAGAGGATTTCCTTGAAGAAGCTCGGGAGAAATATAGAGGTATGTGAATACCTTTTTCTTAATGTAGACGAGTTTTGATATGATTATATGTGACATAAGGTAGCTGAAAAAACACATGATTTAACACTTCTGTAGCACTCACTGCATTGTGTAAGAAGAATTCTTTAATACAATCCCAAGATATCCCATTTCATTGAAAGAGCCTTAAGTAAGCTGTAAGCCATGAAAGCTATTACTTAAATATTTAAATGAATTTCTATAAAGGTAAAGTGTCTAAAATGTGTTTAAGTGCTAAATGATATTTTCAGTGTTATTTAGCATTTTTTCAATGTTACTTGCATTGCATTTATTTAGCAAAGAATGCTTACTTTTGTTTTCATATGAAATAGGGAGTCGTGATTATTCACAAACTGACTTCACGCGTGTCCATCTGCTATTCATTTACAATCTGTTGTGTGAAATCCAATACATGTTCTTGCTTTTGTTTGAATTTTCCTAATAAAATTTAATTATTTTAGATGGTAAATAACTGAGTGAGAACAATATATGTAACAAAGTTATGTATAATAAATTGTGCCCTAATGTAGCTTATTGAAAATGTGGGTGAATATAATTTATTTTTATAACATTGTTGAATTTCAATCAAACCGCTGGATCTAGTTAATAATCAACAAAATTTTCAAGTTCTGAACATTTAAAATTTTTCAATTCAGTAAAGAAGGTGTTAGAATGAGTTATGTAAGCCTGGTATTACTTAATAAAATTATGGGGATGATGGACAGATATATTTCAATGGACTAGATTCTTGAAAGTATTGATTCATTTTCGGTAATACCGAATACTTAAACTTTCAACTATTTTAATAAAATGTTTTAATTTTAAAATTTATTAATTTTACTATTTTAGAATTCTTTATTACAAGCCCAGACAAATTGTTTCAAAAAATAAGGAGAGAAATTAACAATAACCATACTTTGTAAACACTATATTGCAGAAACAGGATTTATAATTTCTAAATTTAAAAACAAAACTAATTTTTAGCTGTAGGGAAACTCCCGTTAACTCAAAGAGTGATAGATAAAAGCGTTAATGTGTTATTTAAATATTTAATACATTGTAAAGAAAAAAGACTACATAAACTGCATTAGTAAATATTTACTTATTACTATATTTATTTACTATATTTTTAAAGAAAAAGAGCAAAATTAAATTACATTACTTGATTTTTGAACATTAGATCAAATATAGTAACAATGATGGATTGATATTTTTCAGTGGACTAGATTTCTGAAAATACTGATTTTTTTTAATGTAATACCATAAAATCATTCACCCTATATATATAAGTGTATACTATTTCTATCCAATCGCGACTGAGTTTAATTAAGTAATAAATGATAAGTGAAATAAAATAATATTTTCTATGAATTTTAACACTACTGATTTCAGCCCAAAAGAAATGTTAATCCGCTGCGAAGAGCTGCATATTCATCTCTTCAGATACTTTAGTGATAAATAAACAGTTTGAAAATTTAAAAATCTTTCTTTCATTTTACACACATTCCCAAAATCGTAAATTTAATTCCCAAAATTTTACTAATAATTTACAAAGAATGTTCATAGCATATAATTGATATCAAAACTAAAAGAGCATTGAAATAACCTTAGCGTATCGAGGTGTCACGTTCACATCATAACCAATCAGGAATTGTTTTTCATTGCATTACTTATGGAGGCCTTTTTGGGCAATTTGAATGTTTTATTATTAAATTTTAATAATTCTAACATTTGGCAGGAAAAAAAAAACAATCAGATTTCCAGTGTTAGAAGAGAATTTCCTCTAAGTTAGCATTGAAAATAAAAAAAATTTAAGAGATACTGTACCTGTCCATTTTGATTACCTCAATCTTACAAATAAATTATTTCCAGCTTAGTAAGTCAATTGTATTCAATTAAGATATTTTTATGTTCTAAGAATGCATTATAAAATAATAAATAGAAAAACAAATTTTATATATCTATAAAGTTTCCATTATCTCTGTAATAAAATTAAAACTTACATAACTACAGCTACTTTTAATTCAATCAGAGAAAAAATAAAGTTTTGATTTTAAGTTTTTCAAAAGCAAAATTTATGCATTTCAAGAAGGTAGGCCTTTGTGTTTTTTTTTTTTTTTTATGAACTAATTTCTTTTAAAAGAGAGAACAGGACTTTTGGTTGGTTAAAAGTGCCAAAAAAACTATGGTTCTGGTAAATAGATTGCCAAGTATCGATGTTTTATTATAGCCTAGAGTAGTGGCTTTCTGTTTTTCTTTTTTTTTTAACCTAAATGATCAACCTTTTGGTTGAACCCCAATTTTATAAAGGAAGTTCTTAAATAGTAAACGCATGTCATTTTTTGCAGTTGTGACTATATAAACCCAAATTCTTGAACCCTTGTGGCTCTTTTGCAGAACCCTCGGGGGCTCTGCAAAACACATTTTGAACATCACTAGTCTAGATAAGATAGATAGTTCTTAAACTAACAAATTTCATTAATAGTATTGGATACTTTTCAACTAGGTTTGAATTATTGTATATATTGAACATATCTTAATTTTGAAATAAACTGTTTTTTACTTTTTAAAGTTTAAATATTTTTTATTTACTAATAAAATTTTTATTTAGGAATTGAAAAACCGTTGTACTTGGAGTTAGTTCAACAATATCGAGCATGCCGTGAATTGAATAAAAACTTCCAACATAGGGAATCCAGTTTATTAAAAGTGAAGGACTACCTTGCTGGAGAAGATAATTTTCCACTCATTATACAAGGTCCAAGTGGCAGTGGTAAAACTAGTCTCATGGCAAAGTTGACTGAGTATGCTTCCAGTTGGTTTCCATCGGCTTGTGTAATAACTCGTTTAGTTGGCTTAACTGCTGAATCTTCAACTCAGCAGCAATTGTTGAGAAGTATTTCGGAACAGTGCTGTGCTCTTTATGGGGAACATCCTGCTGTTGCTTCATCTGTAAGTTATTGATTAGTTTCTCTCTCCTTTTTTAAAAAAAATATTCTGGAATTTTTTTAAAATTATATTAATTATAGACATGTCAATTAATGTATTTCGAATTGATGGTGAAATTTAGTGAGCCTAATGGATCATACGATGACTTTTCTAAAGTTTTATTTTTGTTCCATTGAAAGAACTCTCAGTATTACAAGCTTATAAAATATTTTTGCAGTTTTGGATTTGGAAGAAAATTTCAAAATATGAAAATTTTCAATTATAGTATTTGGGTTATTGTAACCATTATGTAGCATTTTTTTTTTTTTTAAATTTATGATTTTTTTAAAATATAGGTTGTTTTTTAAATATAAATTAAAAGTGTTTCTTTTGTTTTAATATTTAAATACTTATATCAGTTTGCAAGGCCTATGATAGATATAAATGCACCTTCTTTGTCTAACTGGGTCCACCTTTTTTTTTCAATCTAAAAAATATTTGATTATTTAAAAATGAATAAGCTTTTTCTTGCTTACTCTGTTTGTCTAATTGAATTCAATAATCATGATTTGCCCCTACCTTCATGTGGTTTTTAATGCAATACTGCACTCTTACTTGTTACTGCTTGTGTAATTGACTCCTTGATTTAGACATTTTAAGAGAAGATAATATTGATTATAGAAAATGAACTCAGATGATGGTTTCCTAAAGGCTTTTATTTTCATGACAAATGAAGCAAAAAATTAATTTTAAAATTGGAAAATTTATAATTAACTAACACACATTTTATGTGAGAATTAAAAAAAAATTTCTTAAAAGATGAGCTAAATGGCCAGGGCATTTGGGCGTAAGCGTCGGAAAGGCAGTTTTTTTTTTGTACATTTTTTATTGGACATGTTTTTTATTTCCATATTTTATTTTTTTGGACAATTTTTGTACTATTCAAACAAAAAAAAACTAGGTTATAATTCTAATTTAGCAATCCACATGAATAAAATTAAATTTGATTCTGTTTTTGCTATTTATCATGTCGTTTAATTTGCAACTCATAATAAGTCAATTCACCCTATTTCATATTAAAAGAGCACTCACAGAAAATGATTCGACTCTTTCTCTTATTTGTTAAACGAGATAATGAGGTAGTGGCAGACAGAAGATGACACTGCTATGCTGGCTGCTGTATTACACTCGTAAAAAGAATTCCCCTCATATAAATAGCACTATTTTGGGATAAATTTATTTTATTCTGTTCTGTCAAGTGATAACCAATGACAACATCATATTTTCAAATACTGATTCTGTGCATGATCTAGTAAAGGAACACGCAGGCAAGAATCTTCAATGAGAACCAGCATTTGTGATCTATTTAACAGTTCTGAGAGTGATCCAGAAAGTTAAGACACCAATTAGAAATGTGTTTGTTGAAACATTGTAATCAAAATCGTATTATGCTTAACTTCTTACCACAAATTCTTGATTATATAAACTGGCATATCACATATTTCGCTTTTCATGAAATGTGTCTGCGTCATTTATATAAAAAAAATTTATATCATTTGAGTTTTTTTTTTTTGTCAAATAATAATTTTCTATTTTAATACATATGTTTTCTTTTCATATATTTTTAAATTAATTTAGTAAATAAAATATTTTGTGCAATATTCATATTATTATTAATTTCTTTTTGTGAAGAAAAATGTAGTTATTTCAGTACATATTTTGTTTTCATTTTACATATTTATTGATTAATTTATTAAATTGATAGTTTCAATTTATGTCCATTATCTTTTTATTATATTTGCAAAACAGTTAATAAAGAATTATTATATTTGAACTTTTCAGCTTTAAATACTATTAAAAACTAATAATGATTTCCATTCATTGTTAGTATTTTTCTTCCCTTCTTAAAGGGGAAAAATTCAAAAGGGCATGACATTTTCAGTTGACAGAAATATTCTAGTATAGTTTGCTTGTAACCTTTAATGAATGAGAGTTCAATTTATTATGTTAATGGTATGTACCTTATTATGTTAATGGATTAAATTTTTTCCAGGAACCCACAACTCTATATACATATTTACTAAATTTGTGACTGGAAATTATACACAGGAAAGACAAATAATTAAAATATAATTACTAATAAAAATATTATCTTTTCATCAATGTAAATCTAAGTTGCCACAGTTCATAGTTAGATAACTAGGGTGATTGATTTATAAGTTTTTCAGAGTTCCAAATTGAAATGATTTACCTTTTTGTCAAGCTGGCTTTTCAGCTGGGTCCTCTTTTTTAAAATTGTATTTAAAGTTTAAGAGGCTCAATTGTTTTATGTGGATTTCACCAAAACCTAAACTAGTCAGTAAGAACATAACTCATGTGTTCTTCTATTATCTGTTTTACTTGAATAAACTTCAGTTTGAATAAGTTTTACTTACATGTAATTTTTTTTCTTTTTATATTTTCTGGATTAAACAAATTGAAATGGAGTTATTGTCATAACTTAATTGTAGAATGTTAAATTGTTGTGGCTTATACAATTAGTTTAAGAAAATCAAAATTTTATTTTGAAAATGGAACAAATATATCTTTTGTGTTCAGTTTTTTGTTTTTAATTCTTAGTTTACTAGTTAAACCTGTAAATTTGGAAAATTCATGTCAATTAAGATTGACTTTTTGTCACATTTCTAAAAAAATGTAGTTTATATCACTTTATGTGAATAATTGTTGTACATAATCCAGTTATAAACTAAATTTTTATTGAATAAGAGAATCATAATAAAAACTTGATTTCAGTATTTTCTTGAAACTTCTTATTTTCATGCATGGATAAAAATTTTGTATGGACATTATTTTCAATTTGTTTTCAACATTTTGGGGGTTCATTACTTATATTTATAAAATAAGAAAAGTTCTTTAAATATGTAGAGTTCATTCCATTTTATATATAACTAGAGTATATATACATTAAAAGAAAATATATTATTTTTAATCTAAATTCTCAAAAAATTGATTATTTTTATTTTATGTAACTTTTTTCTTAGAATGTCCACGATTGGGATTTTGGACTGGGTAAACTGCTCTCTAAAGTCTCTGAATTACGTCCTCTAATTGTTTTAATTGATGGTATTGATCAACTGGCTGAATATAGCTCTAAAGACCTTCAATGGCTACCCCGTGAACTCCCAGCTCATGTAAAACTGATCTTAACTGTTAGAGATAACAGTGATGAGCTTGAAAAAATTAAGGTAATCTTTTTATTAAAACCTCTTATAATGATACAGGGGGAATGAAAGTAATCTGGCAAACTTTGAATTCAAAAACACTTATTAGTTATATTGTTTGTACATTTCACAACAATTGATGAGAAACCTTAAAGAGCTTTAAGAACAATTATTTTGTGCAATTATTATGCAATAATTATTATTATTATTTAATAGAGTTTAATGGTATTATGGTGTTGGTAGTTCCTTTCTGCTCTAACATACCTTCCAGAATTTGTGATTTTTATAAAATATTTCCTCCTTTGGTAGTGAACAAAGACCGAAATTTATAAAAATTATATAAGAGTTTCATTATAACATAAGTATATGACTCTTTTTCAATCTGGTCTCTTATGTCTGTTAAAATTATTTATGTCTAGTGATATCTATATTAAAATATCTACAGTAATACTTTTTCGGATTGTAGCAATTACCTTTGTTATAATTGTGGAACAATTTTTTTGAATCTGCGAAATCTGTTAGCGCTAATAATCCTCCCTATGTTACTTTTTGTTGTGACAGTATAACTTATCTATTATAATTTACATATCTAGCAGTATAACTTGTCTATTTATTTAACTACTGTGTGTAAAAATTAGATAGCAAATTCTAAATGCACACTATATTATTTTTGTTTGCTAACCTTTCAGTAAAATGTGCTTAATTTTTTTAATTAATTTTGCACATTTTTAAGGGAGGGATATCTACTTGTTATATAGAGTTATTAAAGTAATCTATTTTATTAAAACTGTAACTTTTTAAAATTATCTAGTTGAAATTTCATAATTAATTGTCTAGAGGTTACCTAATTGCTATTTGATAGTTCAAATATATAGATGAAAAATATTTCATTATGTACTATTTATTTATCTGATAACCAAAAGTAATGACAATTACTTTACTGTAATTTTAAAATTGGTTTCCTGACAAAAACTTTAGATTAGAATGTTCATTTATTTCTTTTTTATTATCTAAAAATTAAAACTGAACAATTTATAACAGCCCATCGTTTATTTGGATATGTCGAATAGTATTTATATAAAAATATATGTTTACTAACAAAATTTCCAAATTCCTAAACTTTAGAAGAGAGAAAATGATAAAAGAAAATTCTATATTCAATGTTTGTTTTTTCTTTGTTGTTCTACATTGTTTTGTTCTTTTACTTTATTTAGTATTTTTTATCTTGGTTTATATCTAAAACTTAACAGTTTGTTGGACTATCAATGTAGTTATATAGTAAAATGAATAATAAAAAATAAATAAGTTTGTAAGTAATTTAGGTATTTACTTTCTGTGGAAAGTACTTTAACTTGCTTTTTTTATTTTTTTATTTTATGATTTGAGTTAATAGGTACTGTCAAACTTTTTGTTCTTTTCCACTGTCATGTCTGAAATATTATCTATTATTATTTATCTGGCAAATGTTAGTCTGACTTTAGTTAAAATAATTGCTATTAGTCTTCAATGTCTTTTTTTATAATCTGCATTGGCTTTTATTTATTCATTCATTTCATATCACCCAAATTTTTTTCATTTTGCTTTTAGGAACTTATGGAAAATAGTGATTGCTATTACATCTTAAATAACTTCACTAAGGAAGAAGCTAAGAACACAATCAACAAGCTTTTAGACAGCCGTAAAAAGAAGCTAAGTCCGTCGGAGCTAGAAACAATAACTGCATATCTCGATGGTGACACCAGTGCTCGATATACCGAACTTCTTGGACTTATGACATTAAAGTGGACTGACATGTTAGTGGAAAAATCTGACAGCATTCAGAAAAATACTGAAGGATTAATTGTTCAGTATTTGACTCATGTAGAATCTCATTTAGGTATAACGTTATTAACCTTTGTTTTGGGACTTTTAATTACAGCAAAACATGGCATTAGTGAAAGTGAAATCCTTGATATTTTGTCTTGTCAAGATAACCTGTTAGATTTAGTATTCTTAGGTGGTGAACCAAAAGTTCGACGAATTCCTGCAGTTCTTTGGGCTTCTATAAAGAATTTTTTACAACCTTTCTTACGAACACAAGTGCTAGGTGGTCGAACTTTGACAATGCTTTCCTGTGAAGCATATAGGACAGTTATTAAAACTTATCTTCTTAATAAAGGGTTTACCATTAAAAGTAGTGCCCAAATTTTAGTTGATTACTTTTTTGGTAAATGGGCGGAAAGTAAAGCTAAAGCTATTGCTCCTAACTCAGACAAAGCACAAGACAGATTTGTTCTAGAACAACCTTTAGCTTATGGGACAAATCCAAACAAAAGAAAATTGGAAGAACTTCCACGTTTGGTTCTCTTATTGAATGACAATATAAGGGATAACTTTTTATTTGATGCAACTTGGCTTTTGTACAAATTTTGTGGAGCCGATCCTTATCAGCAGTTAGAAGATCTTTGGTGTTATCAAAAGACTTTGCCAGAGAGTGATAAGCAGGTAGAATTGTTAGAAAATTTTGTGAAATTATCCAGCTATGCACTTCGTAGCGACGGATCTCAGTTTTTTGCACAAGTATATGGACGGCTAAAGAGAATCTTTTCAAATGCTGATATTTCTTCACACTATCCATCTTTAAAAAGCATTTTTGAAACATCTTGTAAACCTCCCTTATCTTCATTGTTGCCATTAGATTTTTGCTTAGAAGAACCCATCATCTCATCATCAAGTAATAATTGTAATTCAAATAATCATGATTCTTCACCAGATTCAGATTCCCCTAAGTCAAAAAGCTTCCCGTTTACAGGCCTATATACTATCAAAGAGGATAAAGCTCATGTAGTGTCAATATCTAGTGAAAAAAATGAAATTGTTGTTTGGAACATTTACGAACAAGCTGCAGTTAGGCGCATAACTGGAATAAACGAACCGAAAGATATAAAAATGATTGATATAAACAGAGCTTTGGTATTGTGCAATAGAGAGTTGAAAGTGTATCATTTAGATCAGGGTACATTGGTGGTTAAACTGAAGGGTGTTATGAATCAAAAAATGGCATACTATGGCTTGCACAATGAAAACTATGCTGTTGCTCTTTCTAGAAATCGAATGTATGTGAATATGACAAATTTGGAAACTGGAGACTTGGAAACAACTTTTAAAGTCGGCGAAGACAGGTGAGTAATGTGTTATGATGTGCCTTTGCTATTCTTGAAGTTGAAATATTATTATGTTTTTGAATTTTGCTGCAATGATCGCACCTAAGGAAACCTAATTCCAGGGTTTTAAAAAAACTCAGAAATTTTACCTGTCTCCGAGGACGGCTTGTCCAACAATGTACCTGTCCTCCTTTGAAACTTACCCGTAGCTTCTGAATAAATAAAAATATAATTTTCTCTTATTTATTACAAACATTTATATAAATTGCACATTGAATTAGTAGTTACTAGGATTACAAATACTAGGTTTACATTATACAGTAATAAAAGAAATACTAGGTAACTAATCGTTAAACCTAATATTTATTTTATGAAATAATTTATTTCTTTTATGAAATAATTTAAATAACAAAAGTCAAGTTATCTGGAATGTCAATTGGGTATGCTATCGCCTACATCACAGGTTGTGTTATTCCTACTAAATTTAACCAGTGAACGGCATTTTCTGCGAGCCTGATTGATTTTGTTGTTTCATCTAAGTAAGTTAATGTTTTTAGTAAACATATTTAAAACTCAGTTTATTAATTAAATTAAAAGTTTTTTTTTCTCTTCTGACAACGTGAGACATCAAACCAATTAATCTTAACGGACATCATTCTATAGAATCATATTTTTTAAAAAATCAATGTTTTCAAATCAAATTAAATTAGCCCATGTAATATATTAAACAACAACCACTATCTTCCATTCATTTAGCATTGCACGATAGTAAATGTTATTCCTACTAAAATTTTTGAAGTGGAAGTAGTTGTGTTTTTTTAATATTATACCCAATTTATCCGAGGGTACTGCCTTTATTTTAAATGAATCAAAATATACGTTTACCAGTTCCACAATCAAGCCAATGATTTACAGAGGTTTCTGCACAGAAATCTGAAAGGGGTTTTCCATTTAAGTAGATGTTCATAATTGCGTTTAACGCTTCTTGTTAAAGACCAGTACGTAATGTGTTTTTGTAAGTTCATTGCTGAAAAGCCTCTTTCAACCGCTGCAGTACTCCCAGACAGAGAAAACATCAATTCCACCATGCGCAGTATGTTGCTGTATTTCTAGATTAGAGAGTCATTTTAGAAGTGAGGCGCTATAACTCTTGCAAGATAAAAAAAATTGAAAATATAGCACGAACATTAACGGAAATATGGCCGTCCGCTTCGGGCATCGGATTCGAGAACGGGCGGTTTTTCGAGCCCTGCCTCATTCAATCTAATTGTTATCTACATTTGCAACAGTTTCTGACATTGCTGGATTACAGCAGTGTTCTATGCTTCAATTGAAAAAATAATTTTTAGTCTTTACTGTATATTTCCTAATACTAAGGGGAAAAAGCCATTGAAAATTCCCTTTAGTGAAGTGTTTTTGTGCATTACTTCATGATTTCAAATTTTGGAAAGCAAACTACTAATATTGAAGTATGCTTAAAATAAAATGCTTGCTAGCTTTGGAGTTAAAAAATTAATTATTGAGAAGTTTAATTTTAAAGCATTTAATAAATTCTAGTTTAATCTAGTTGATTGTCTAAGCTGTTGGTACTATCGGATTGTGTCAGACTTCTGTACTTTAATTGAAAAAAATCTTGGCTTAGTAGGGTTAAAAGAACTTGGCACATGTACAAGAGGTCGTAGATTCGATCCCCGCCGGCCGAAGACTCCCCGTGTAGTAAATGGTGACTGATGCACGTTAAGTTTGTCAAGTCACAAAGTCCTCCATGTTCTCATAACAAATCATATCTGTGGGAATACTGATCCAGGAGTTTCCTTGTCTTCTGGATTGGTTCAAAATTACAAGGCTGCGGAGCTGAGCATTAGTAGTCATAAACCCAAAAATTGGGTCGACAGTTATAAAAAAAATTCAATTAAAAAATATATTTTGCTAATTCTATTATAGCTTACTAAAATGTCTAAATTTACATTATTTGTTAGCTTATACTGTTCGCCATCTGTATACAAAATTATTTATAATTTTTTTGTAAAATTATACACTTAACTATATCATACTAAAATATAAGTTAATGAGATTTCTCAAGAATGTGGAAAAATGGGTTAAAGATCTTTATTTTAGGGATCCTTTATATTTGATACCCTATGAGGGAGGTTTGACCTATGCAGCACTAATTATCCTCTTAAAAAGTTCTATAGGAAAAATTGTGTTTGCAGAAACATAAAATCTTAAAGTATTACTGAATTAGAAACATTACATGGTGGATAACTTTGCGACTTGACAGATTACATGTTAAATCTGTCAAGTCACAATGTCCTCCATGTTCCCATAACAAATCTTACCTTGGGGAGTACTGATCTCGGAGTTTCCTTGACTTCTGGATTGGTTCAAAATTACAAGGCTACGGAGTGGAACATAAGTAGTCGTAAACAAAAAAATTGGGTCGGTTGTTCAGCGACAGTTATAAAAAATATATATTTAGCAAAAAAATATCATTTTAGGTTCTTGAACAGCCTGCTTGTGAGTGCAAATGGTCGAATATGCGTGTGCGGAGATGAAACTCAAAAACCATTTCCTCTGCTTGTGTGGGATCTAACAAGTAGAAAATTAGTTTATGATCTCAGAATACCACATCATGAATTTGTTACTAGACTGTCAGCTATCAGTGATGATGGGCACTATGTTGTGTCTGTTTGCAGAGTAAGTTTTTTTCTAGTCATTCTTTTGTAGTAAATCCAACGATGATTTTATCACTAGTGATGAGCCATGGAGTATTCACTATACTGTATTAGGCTATTAACTTTATAATCTTTTAACTCCATCAAATCAATATTGCAGGACTTGCCTATTTCCTTTATTGACTTAAAACATATAAATTTTTATTGCTAAAGTTTTTGCCTTACTTAGTTAAAATGTTTGCTGTTTTCATCTTAAATTTCTTTTTATTAAATTAAATAAGCATTTAAAAAATATGCGACATTTAAAAGAACTTTCAGACATTCAATTAAATTTGAACTTAAATATATTATTGACATTTCAATTTTAGGAATTGCATGATACTTCACCTAATTTCATTATCGTTTATGATTTACAAAGTGGTACATTGTTCAAAAAATGGAAACCGGAGAGTAGTAGTTGCAGCATTGCAATATCATCACAAGGTGGCTGTGTTGTCAATGGCTTAGAAAACACTTGGGTTTTAGTCTGGGATTTATCAACTGGAGCAAGAAGGTATATATTTGTGGTTTTTAAAAATTTTTAATCTTTATTTTGTTTTTAGCTGGTAATATTCAAATTTTTTTTTGCTACATTTTTTCCTATACATAGAATGTTTTCTTTAAAGCTTTTCCTCTGATGATAATAAAAAAATGACAGATTGAGTTCCTAAAAATTACAGCAAAGCTTTAAGTTTTATCTATATCTTTCTGAGAAGAGAATTCTGGATTTTTAAATAGATAGCTTTGATTTTTACAAATTTATTGAACTTCTATCAGTTGAAGATGAAGCATTTAGTTTTCTGCTTTTTATGTCTTCTTGGCTTTCTGAAAATAATATTTTCTATCACAGCTTTTATGAAACGGGGTTCTGCAGAACCTTCTTAGGATTCTATTGGGTTGGATTTTTTTTTATTATTTATTTATTTTTTGAAACCTGTAATAGGTATGTACCCAACCAATAATAAAATATTTATTTAATATACAAGTTATTTTTAGTAAATTATTTATATAAAATTGGAATAAAATCGAAATAGGAAATTTAAAAAAAAAAATATTGTCCAGTAACAAGACATTGAACAAATTGCTAAACCATATATATTTACCCAATATTGTTTTTGTATTTCTCATCAAACTTTATAATTCAAAATAACCAAATTCAAGAATTTTCAGATAACCTTCTCTGCCATTTATAACAGTTTTCAAGAATTATTATTTTATTCAATTTCAACTTAAACGGTTAAAACTTACTACACTTATACAATTAAAAACGTAGCCTTTTTAGACTTGAGAGTTCTTCTGATTAACATAAAACCTTATTTTTTGAATTATTGGTGAAACAATGAAAAAAGTTCATTTACATTAGATGTTTTTAAATTATTATTTTTTTTCATTGGCATATTTACACCTGCAACTGAAGGTTTTTTAAAAGTAAAAAAATAAGTTTGATCGTAAAAAAAATTGAGAACTGTTGTTCTATCATGCCTTTTATCAACTTATGTGTTTTATTTTTCTCTTTTAATTTAGTAATAATAATTTAACATACAAAAGTAGTGGAAAACTTTTATTGTTTATGATATTAATATTAATTGATTACTATATTTTTAATATTTATCAAAGATTTCTTTTTGTACATAACATTTAATTTTGATTTGTAGAATAAGATAACATTACAAAAAGAAAATATTTAGTACAGTTATCTTTTTCATTAAACTAAAACTTTTTTTTAACTAGAATTCTTTTTGTAGGGACTTTTCTAAAAAAATATTTGGATTAAATAATTCTAGAATAAATTTAATTTATAATTTTAAGAAAAAGTTTTCTTTTAAGGAAATGCTAATTCTATGCATAATGAAAACTAATTAAAGCCGAAGTATGGCTAGAAAATTAGTTACTGCAACAAATTCAATTTGAGTAGACTGAACAAACTTTTAATTTCAGTTAATTTTGTTATTTTTTTTTTTTTTTTTACCGGAACACAATTATAATTATTAGTCAGCAAACGTGGGGTTAAGACTTCTTAGAATCTGGAAGAAAAAAAAAGAGCATTTTAAAGAGGAAATAATATTCTAATAGCATAATAATAAACTAATAACATATGTTGTTATTTGAACATGCATACTAAATTAAATGCATGTTATTTTTCGTTTAATGCAGCTTTAACTGAACAATCCATTAATATTTTTCTCTGTGTTCTATTATGTTATTTTTCTTTATTTTATAGATTCACACTTAGAGGTCATAGTGCTCCTGCTGATCAAATTCGAATGGAAGAGCAAGGAAAGAAGTGTTTGACTTACGATTCAAGAGGCTATGACAGAAGTGTCCGTGTTTGGGATGTTACTAAAGGTAAACTGGTTATTAAATAAATATTGTTTTAAATTGAAGTAAATTTAATCTATAAGAATCCTGGAAACTCAGCTATTTTGGACAAGTGAATTTTGTAATTCTTCATGCATATTTTCAATAAGAAATATGTTGAATTAGTCTTAAAATTTTATGCAGTTTACAAACTATTGCTATGCATTCATCACCAAAGCACATTTTTTGATATATTGTATTTTATTTAAAAAAAAAAATCAAAAAGTTTCATCAAGTCAAGTCATCTCAAGCACAAAACAGTTGCATTGATTTCCTGACTTTATTATAGTTTTTATTAAGTTCATCAAAATAATTTTTAATTACTTATTGTAACTTAAATTGATACTAGCAATAAATGATTTTGAATTTTTAAGTTTTATTTCTTCTTTTAGATAATTTAATATTCAGTGCCTGCTCAAAAATTTTTTAAAAAAACTATTTAGCTGACTTTGGTTCGAAACCCATTAAATACTCCAAGAATCTAACATCTTTGTTTAAATATAATAAATGTCATAAGTGTTACCAGTACAAAATGCAACACAAAAACAAAACTAAAATCATCATGTGAGCTCAGATTGTAATACATTTCCTATCAATATCTGATTCTGATAATATCAAAATTAATTAAAGCAATATATATGCTTAAATAAATTGCAAGTTTTATATTTTAATATTTACTTTACTTTTGTATGATATTGTTGACACCATGCATGAATTGACTCGCATGCTATTAGAATGGTGCTAATGAAATACAGTTAGAATCTAATCTTGATAAGCTGAGTCAATTTTTTTCCTATGTAATAATTTTCTGACATTATTTAAAAGCTATTTTTAAACTCCAGCCTCCTTTCTTATATTCTCTGAACCTGTTTAGATGGTTTTAAGTTCATGGACACTTCCTAAATAGTATGACTGGATTGGTTTGTTCTTGTTGGGTATACACTGTGTCCGGTATAGTGAAGCCATTTCCGACTTCTAAACTTCAATCAAACCGCTTCTTTGAACTTAACTTTGAAATGTCAATGGATTACAAGGTCCTTATACTTCAAACAAAAGTTTAGTTCAAATCACTTGAAATTTTGCATGAAGGTTTTCTATATTTATTTCTAGGAAATAGACTGTGGAATAGTTCATTAAACTATTATTTTATGTTTTACAGCTAAAATAAAAATAATTGATAGCATTTTTTGGCTCTTTTTGCCGGATAAGTTACGTTATTAGCCACAAAATTTCTAAATATCTATATTATGTCTAATGCATAGTCTATTTCCTTAATGGAGATTTTATGAGTATTTTAACCCACTGGCGGTTAAGGAAATGGGCGAAATTGGGAGAAAGTTTCTCCCCTACACACAGTTCCCCTATCTATTAACATTGGAAAACCGGTTTTGCTATGCAGTGAAGACTGCAGGTTAAAATACGACTTTCTACGTGCAGAACCGTCAGTGGGTTAAAGCAAAAATGGTGAAAAAATAATAAATTTTCAGAAAGTTATGTTATTTATAAAGTAGGTTGATTTTTGCACTTTTTTTTATCTGTTTTTCTCCATATTTTCTTTAAAAAAAATTTCATTTCGTATTTTTTTGTTATCATATTATGTTTTAGTGTGTAATACACACATAAATCCAAAAAAGAATTTTCTTAATTTGAAAATATGCCTCCGAAGGTATTTGGGTACCTTTACAGTGCAGTAATAAATGTATAATTAACCTTTTCTTTCAGGAGAATGTCTAGCAGTGTTTACTCCTGATAAAGAGTTTTCATGCTGCGAGCTATCTCTAGATGGAAAAGCTGTTATTATGGGGCTAAAAGGGTTTGATACCATAACAACTCTCTTGCTGTGTCGTGAAAACACTGTAGAAGAAGAAATGCCAAAGAGTGTGTGTTATGGGGATCCAGAACTAAAGCACAAAGAATTTGACATGAGTCATGATGGCCAATGAATCCATTGTTCTGTTAATGATGTGTGTCTCATGTTCTGTGTCATAATAAAAAGGCTCAACCTTAGCAACAGGTTGCTGTCCATGTTCTGGAAGCATAGGTTCAGGGTCCAGATGCTTCGATCTGTTGGTCCTCTGGTGTGCAGGACTCATTGCACTGCATACTGAGGAATGAACAAGACTCAAAGTAATGATTGCCAATTTTTAGTATGGCAGTTTCAATCATGTTTTAAAACCACATATGAAGCCAAGAAACAATGTGTTCACCAGGGCCACTGTCATGCATGTAATCATTTTTGTTTTGTTAAATAGGGACAATGTAAAGTAAGTATTTACTTTTGGCTTAGCTTTCTGTGAATGTTGTTGGCAGAGGCAATCAAATGCTAACACATTTTTAGTACTTGTAATTTGAAAACTGAGGATCAGCTTGCTACAGGCTGAGCGAATCACAAAAATTTGAATATCTTAGTTGTCAAAATATGTTTCGTTTTGCTTTTTTGTAAATAGTTTTCAAGTTTAAGTAACTCAGGTTTTTTTTAAACTGTTATTATGAAATTCACTCGCTGTGTACTTGTTTTATCATGGAGAAACATTTGTTAGAATGATATACATTTTTGGAGTTATACTTTTTTTGTGATTCAAAATAAGGCTTTTTCTTTTGTACAAATCCATTGTATAATAAATAGTTATTATATACATATTTACTCAAACAACGTTTTAATATGGCATTAAGGTAATTTAATAATTTTAAAGCAATGTTTAATAATAATAATTATCATCAAATACATTTGATTTTTTTCAATAATAATTTATTTTCATTTGTTGACGTTTAGCAATAAGCCTGGAATTTTGAATAGAACTTTCTTTTATTCAAATTATTACTAATGTACAGCAATAGTTGAAAACATAAATTGCAATAACAACTACATTATCTCTATTTGCTATATATTCAATTAACTCAATTTCAATAAGTTTTTTCATTTCGTAATAAACAGTGACCAATAATCACACAGTTAAAGCTGTTTTATATTAATAATTTATGATATACAACTGATAGTATAAATGTTGCTTTTTAGCCTTTTTGACAATTTTATGAAACATAATAGTTAAAAAAATAAAATAAATGATCTTTTATTTTGAAATCTTGTCTTTTGAATAGCACAGCTTTGATTGATTTTTGTCTTAAAATTTTTAAATTGTGTGATGTATGTTTCCAGTTTCAAACAATTTTTGTGAATTTCATATAGAGCTACTCTAGCCTTTTTTTAAAAAAAACTATATTTCTCGTTTGGATGGGTTATAAATCTTTTTTTTCTTTCTCCTTTTAGAAAATGGATTGCTTTTAATAATAATTTTATTACTTGATTTATGAAACTATGCAAATTACTATTCTTTTCATAGTTTTTTAATGTGGCAAATGAAGCATTTCTGAACTACATAGTTTTGTTTTATTCCGTAATCAGGAATCGTCATTTTTGAATTTATCTACCTTGTATCTTTAAAATATTTTTATTCCAAATTATTCAGAGATAAATATTGTGCAAGTATATCCATACTTTAAAAATGAAAAGCGATACTTTATATTTTAATAATTATTTCTGTTGTATTAGCAATTAAGACAACTTTTTTTCCTTAAAAAATGAGCATAGTTTTATATATAGTTTAGCTTATATATATATATAATTGGGCTTTTTGCTTCATAAAACAGTTGAATTTTGATTTGTGATATTTTAATGGTTGTACAGTGCACACACACAAAAACAACTTTTGATATAATAGTTGTATTTTCATATACTAGGATTAAATCTTAATGGTTTGCAATGTTGAAATATGATATTTAGTTATGGCTGACAATATTTTAAGTTAAGAAATCAGATGCAGAAATATACTTTCTCTGACTAAACATACTTTTTTTTTACTATTTGATTACTTAGGAATTATTCGACCGGTTTCGTTCAAATTTTGTATTTTGTTGTACAAAATTTCCTTCTTAAAAATGTAGTAAAATGTTTTATACCTTACAATTCAAAAATATTTGGACTATTTTTGAATAAAAAAAATTATTGAAAATTATTTTTTGTGTAGAATTATCTTTATATAAATGAATTTTATGAATGTTTTATATATTTTTTTCCTTCAATCTTCTTAAAAAGTTCTCAAGGTATGGCAATATTCTCAAAAAATAAAATTAACAGTAAGGATTCCGAACTTTCCACTGTTCACCTGACCAATTTATTGGGACCATATTTTTAACAGTACGGCTACTCCCTATATTTTGTGGGTCCGGAATCATAATCGGTTGAGAAAAAAAGTATGTTTATTTAGAGAAAGTATACTTTTGTGTCTGATTTTGTTACCTGAAACATCGTCTGAACTAACTAATTACCAATTTATTGGGACCATATTTTTAACAGTACGGCTACTCCCTATATTTTGTGAGTCCGGAATCATAATCGGTTGAGAAAAAAAGTATGTTTATTTAGAGAAAGTATACTTTTGTGTCCGATTTTGTTACCTGAAACATCGTCTGCACTAAATAATTACCAATTTATTGGGGCCATATTTTTAACAGTACGGCTACTCCCTATATTTTGTGGGTCCGGAATCATAATCGGTTGAGAAAAAAAGTATCTTTATTTAGAGAAAGTATACTTTTGTGTCTGATTTTGTTAATTGAAACATCGTCTGCACTAACTAATTAGCAAATTTGAGGTCACGTCTGTGAACCATTGAGTCCTAGTTCGTGAAAATCTGATCATTAGATCAAAAGTTATTCAGGGTATTTCATTTTTTTATGCTCACTGTACATATCTAGCTTATTAGTTATTTTAAATGAATAATTCAGAATATCAATTTAAGTATACAGCTTTTTTTTTCATAGTTAAATTTAATTTTTAACACTTATTTAAAACTGTAGTGCTTTTTTTGATTTTTTGGTATTAAAAATATTCAGACTTAGTGTGAAATGAATATAAATTGAATTTTCCTATCTCTTTAAGTATTGCTATTATTAGTGTGATAACTCTTGCACAAGGTTTTACAATTTATGCTACCATGATTTTTCTTTAAAGTCCACTTAATCTGATTGCAGAACTACAATATTATTTAATTATATTAAAAATATACATCTATGCACATTAAAGATCACAACTGTAAATAGTGTTACATTGCAGTTAATTTAAAAATAGTTTTTTTTGGTCTTGATTTTGACAAAAAATTTTTTATAAATTTAGATTTAAAACACCAAGTGTTGGAACTAATTATTGCATCTATTTTTTGTGAAATAATCAATTTCAAGTCTTTTTAACATTATATTTTAGCTGTTTGAATTTCTGCAACAAATGAGATTCATACTTACTATAAATTCACCAGATAAGTTTGTCCAATATTTAGTTATCATTTGCATTTTAAAACTTCTTGACTAATAAATTTCATATTGTAAATTTAAATTATTTGTATATGTGAATGTTTTCTAAATATTTTTTTCTAACATTACAATTTAATATAATTGCAAAAATTTAAATCTTAAGATTTTGTTTTTCTTTTTTTATGAATTCTATAATAAGTAACTTTGTAATATACTTTAGTATATATAATTTATTTGCAATTAAATTTCTTTCTTTTTCTGGCTGATTTTTATTGATTCATGTGTTAACATCTGGATCATTATTGTAAATATTTACTCTAAATTCTTATTAATTTTTTTACTGAATTCGTTTGCAATTGGGAAAGTTTACATTAAAAACTGATATTGCAATATCTAGAAAAACTCAATTATTTTCTGAAATTCAAAATTATATTTGCTTGAATCTAATCAAACTAAATTTGTTATAGCTAGTTAAACATTGAATATTAAGTTACTAATCTCATTTGCCTCAATTTCTAAGTACTGTGTTTCTTTATGCAAATTTCAGTGAAAACTTAATTATATCAGCAAATTTTTTTAACAGAAATTTGTTAGCTTATTTATTCGAGATTTTAAAGACGAATCTAAATTTCCTAATCAATAACTTTTTCCTTGCTGCAAATATGCGATAACTATGCAAATTACATTGCCATACGCTAAAAAACATAAAATAAATTCTCATTGAATTAACCCATATTGAAAATTCTTGATTAAACAAAAAATAATCAATTTCTTTTGATCATTTGTTTTTATTATCTATTGTAGATAATTCTTTTTTCAACTCATGTTATTGGTACCATGCAATAATATTTGCAATATTTGTTATTTTACTACTCCTGAAATATTCTTTCATTATTTATGTTCTTCAGCATTCATCACAGGCTTTTCATTTTCAATATTGTCCTTTTAATATTATATTTTCACCTTTTTCATGCAACAATTCATAATTTAAATAGTAAATATTTTATTTTAAATTAAAAAGTTTTAAACGCATGAGATCCATTTTTAAAAAAGAAAAATGCATTGATTCTCGAGCCATGGCAAAAAAAACTATCTAAATTTCATGTTTACTGGTTCTATTTATTGTCTTTTTGTACATTTTCACGTACAATCTATTGTAAATGTTTTATCTGCCTATGATTGCATTTACTTAAAAATATATACTGCTACACATCAAAATAAAATTAGCATTTTTTTTCACAAATTAACAAATTATATTTGTTATTCTGTCAAAATGCGCAATTGATTTAGTTTTGCTCTCTACTTTTATTTTTAATGTTCAATATTACCAGAATTTTTATAACTGTGTGTCCTAATCATTAGATTCATATGAGTAGTTTGGTTCTAGAGGGCTAAAGGAAACATATTGTCTCATCTTAAATGTAGTTAGAACTGATAAATATTAGTTGATTGTTATTCAATGTTATGATGAAAGATGACAAAAACTGCCACTTATTTTTTATATGTGTATGCTGTTGAACTTTGCTAAGATGAAAAGAAGCAAAAAGCTGAAAAAATATCTTATTTGCAGAAATGCCAACTATTACAGATTTTCATAATTACTGTAAATTCTAACTTTGGTTACTAAACAATGGAAAGTGATTCAAAAATGATTAGGTCTTTACCCATTAACGATTGTTTTAATTTTCAAGAAAACGGTCATAAAAGTACCATTTTGCCAAATACACGTATTTGATTAGTGCTGACATCTAATTTAAAATAAACTAACCATCTACAATTACCTTAAAAATATCCTGGTACTACCATCTGGTGTGTAAAATGAGAAATGTTTTTGGGGCAAAAGAAATGAATAATTTTTATTTTTATTGGCGGTTCACTACTGAACACTCCAGCCCGGAAATTTCACGGGAGCAAGAAATAGAGGGCAAAACCTCACCCCGCCATTTTAACGGGAGCGAGAAATAAGGGGTTAAACTCGAAAATTTATTTCCCTATTAGTTTGTTTCGAAATTTCATATATTTGTTATTACATCAGTAGTAACTATTTCATTTAATTAAATTTTATCCATACACTAAATGCTATGACGGAATATAGGTTTATGAGTGTTTGATTCAAAGGGTTAGAAACCATAAGTTCAAATTCTCACTCATAAAAAGATTTTACTTCTAATCATTTTCTGCGGTGCAATAAAGTAATTATATAATATTTAAGTATTTGTTTTGAGTGCTGGGTTATTTAACTTACTGGCATTGTCATTTCATTTCATTACCTCATTTTCTATTATCATTGTGTTGCACTAGTTAAAGCTGTTATAGCTCTAATTTATGCTTTTTTTTTAATCATCATATGTAAACTAGTTCATAGTGATCCTAAGATTTTAAAATATGCATTAAAAAAAAAGACATTATAAGCTGACATTTAGTTTAGTTATTATATTTGTATTATTTATCTGAATTTGACAAAAAAAAAGATTAGAGGTCAAATCTGCAAACTCCTTTCTAGTATAACCTTCTGAAAGAAAACAAATTGACTGAGAAGTTGTTTTCTGACAAAGAGAACCTATGCTATTAATTACTTTAATGCTGACTTTTGAGACAATTCTTTGTAAGAAAGAGACCCTCTCTACCATGTTAGGTGTAGGTAATACGTAAAACACCTATTTTCACCATTAAATTAAATTACTAAAATATGGTGATGATTTAATCAGCAATTTTTTCTGCTTGAATTTATTCTACATCGATAAAAAATTTATTCATTTAATTTCAAGTTGATATTTGTTCCTGAAATATATAAATCAATAAAATGAGGGTGATTAATAAATATAAAGATATTAAAATAGTATCAAAATATTAAAGACATAATATATTATATATATATATATATATATACATGGTCATATTCTTCCTTCAATTGAACACAATATTTAAAACAAAAACAAAAAAAAGCACATCCTACTTTAGCCAGCCAAAGGGATTATAGAGGTTAGGGCTCTACAATTTTTAAAGCCATCCACATAATGGTGGTAAGGGAGTCAATACTGTGCACCAGCTGCCTTTACCTCTCAGGCTAGTTTTACTTCTTAGATTTCTCAGAATATCTAGGTTAATTATTGATCTGAAGCTGGGTGGGCTTCAAGCAACTTGATCGGGGAATGAAATAGTTTTATTTTTTTCTTCTTTTTTTCCACAATGACGACTCAGTGAATCGCAGTTAAATATTATGTTAATGCTCAATAGTTTTTGATAAAGTTAATTTTTTTTTCTTTTCTTTCTGTTTCAATAAAATTATGAAAAATCACTTGTCAAAGTTGGCATTTCTCAGTTAAGTTAAATTTGTTAATTCAATTTCTTTTTGCTACTGATCCCAAGTGCTGGTTTGTTGGCAAATATATTTAATATTTAGCAAATATACCCTAGTGTTTAGGCATTTATGGATTCTAATAACTAGAATAAACGATTGTATAAGTGCTTGGTGTTAATTGTGATATATTAGTTTGTATAAAAAAAAGTTCAAGTGAGCTGTTTGTTTCGGTGTTTTAAATGGACTCCATTAAGACCGAGCATAAAACTGTTTCCTATTACAAAATGTAAGATTCAAATTTTTCAATTTCTGGGTTTCTTATTTATCCAGAAAGTTATCTCGAATCTCAGTGTTTTATACTCATGGATTCATTATTTTGTTGATTCCTCTAATGTACATTGGAAAACAAAATCAATTAGATATTTGTACTTTCATCTCTAATGCTTGAGGATTTGTGTGTGTATGTGTATTATACCACACTTCCTCTCAATGTGTGTTATTTGTAAACTAAACTGCACCCTACTTTCTATGTCACATGACATAAAATTGTTTTAGTGAGAGTTTAAAAGATATGAATACAGTATTTCATAAGAAATCTATGTTTCTGTTATTTATTTAAGTATTGATGGCAATATTTGTTAATCTGCTGTTTTAAGTTGTTTAATCTTTAGCACCACTTAATTTAAAATGTGCTGATGTATTTATTTATGATTTTATCACTTGTGTAACCTCACGAAAATAAACACAACTCTAGGTCAATTATCATAAATAGCTTTTGTATACTTTTCTTATATGCTTGCCTGACTAATTGTTACTGTAATTCCTATTTGCTTTATCGTTTTAAGTACGGAGAACTTGTTAACCGTCTTATGGTGAAATTTATGGACAAAATTTAAAATATTTTAAATTCCTACCCAAAGTCAGTGATTCTAATTACTTATATTTCCTTTGCTTTGAAATAATTTTGGGAGAAATTCTATTTTACTACTTATTTTTATTCCAATGTGTTAATTATATTGTTTTATTTATGGTGATGAATATGATTTACTATGGTATTATGAATTGTGTTGTAAAGTTTGGTTAAGTTATCTTTATAAAATGATTGATCTTTAATGATTTTGGTTCAGAAAAACATTGGAATTTTAATTATTCGGACTGCTCTATTTGTAAGGCCCCTAAGTAGAAATTTTTTTTTATATAAAATTTGGTTCATATTACCTCAATGAAGTAATTTTTTAAATTTTTCTGAAATTAACTTGCTTTAGCAGTATTATATTAATGAAGTCAGGAACTTTTAACTCTTGTGCCCTAAACCGTTTCAAACTCGTATTAGATATAAAAAATTATTCTCTTTTCAAAAAAATGAAGGGTAATTTATCCTGGGCTTAAGACAGGGTTACTGAAACTCTTATGGTTGTTTGATTTTAATTATGTTAACAAATTATATTTATGCCGTTTATGTTAACGTAAACAGCCACTGCTGAAACTGATGATCAGAGATACGAAACAGTGCTAGTTGTGAAAAAGTAAGATCTAAAAGCTTTCCGCAATTTGTATTGACTACTTAGATCTTTAAGTTTTAATCAAGTTTGTAAGTTCTAATAAATTAAAAATAAGTTATTTAATCACATTAGAAATTTGCTTTGTTTTATAATTTTTTTTTCTATGGGTATGTATTTTTCCCAATTTGTCTTAGGCTCTGAACTTGCCTTGAAAAACTTACACAACTAAAAAAGTTTTATTTAGTAATCAATTCACTCAGTTCTAATGTAATGTAAAAAATGGGCACTAAGGGATAAATAAATAGTTTTTATTTTATATAACTAAATAACTACTAAACAAAAAGGCTTCTTAACACATAAACGTCCGTATGGCAAAAATTTGTCATTTGTATATTTCAATAAATGATTGTAATAAAATGCTGTCATGTGATCAATGACAGTTCAATATTTGTTATTTGTAGACTGCAGTAAATAATTTATTGTGAAGAAAATGATGGATTTGGTTAATGATGGTACAAATTTGGGTAGTTATGTATTTCAGTAAATAATTTATTGTATAAGAAAAAATAGGACGGCATTTAGTCAATGACGACGCAATTAATGCCGGATGGATATGTCTTAATAGGTCTTTTATAGGCACATTTCTTGAGTAATATGAATAGAAAATTTAAGAAACAAGAACGATTTTGTTCTCAGGGAATGCATGATTCTCTTATTCATTTATTCTTGAAAAATAGTTTTTAATGTTTTAAGATGGCAGGTTAGTTTGACTTTAAAGGTTTAAAAATTGTAATTCATATATTCTAGTTGTATAAATTTGATTTATTTGTTGAGTAATTCACATGCAATAAAAGCTTTATCTGATAAATGCAATATTTTGTAAAATATTTATACATATGTATACTTTACCTATAGTAGTGAATGCATTTCCTGTGGCTTTAAGGCAAGCTATGTCTACACTTGGTCTTGCCTTAACAAAGCGCAAAAGTATAGAAATCTTCAATATATTTCTGTTTTTGTTTTTGAAGCATTAAGCAAATATCATGTAGAGTTGTTTAATTGAAAGTCTCTATAAATTATATCAGATTTAAAGTCAGCAAAAATTATATGTTGTTAAACTATTACAGATTAAATTTTTCTTGTTTTGTGACAAAAATATTTATGGTGTGATTTGGATGTAAGTTAGATTCTGAGAATTTTGCTGTTTTAGTGTTAATATACTAGTCAATATCTTTCAATTAATTTATAGTATTCATATTATTCATAGTTCTCTCGTGAAGCTGAGTTTGTTTATGGTTTGTAAATTTTATGAATGTACTGAATTTATATTGAATCTTTCAAAACTTTTATTTTGCATCTTGTTAACTTTTTTTTTTCCCTCTAAATTTATAAATTTAATATTCATTCCTGTATTTCTTTGACTTGAATCCATATCAAGAAAAATTAAAATGGTTTTATAATAATGACTTTGTTTTCTTTTTAATTGGTTTAATATTTTCATCCAGTCTTTATCAAAAATTGTATTTATTTTAAAACTATTCAAAATGTTATTCCTCTGAGGGTCAAATTAAATTGAGTGCGTATGATGTTACTCTGTTGTATTCTTAAAGTAATATGAAAGTAAGAATATCTGAAAATTACTCTATGGTAATACAAGATATTCTAATTTTTCTTATTTTTAGACTCCTCAAATGGACAGAGCTATTTTTTTATTTTTTTTATTTATTTTAAAAATTTGAAATCTTTATTAATTTATTTATGTGTTTATTTATTTATTTGTTGATTAAATCTGAAAGTTTTACTTTCCCCTATCTTCAAAACTCCTTTAGAAGACTTGATGGGAAACTAAAATCCCACAACCTTTAAGTAATTTCTGTTTTTTTCCTGTCTTAGACTTTATGTAGCATCATTTGTTTAGCTGCCATTAACTTCTGATGCTGACAAGCCGATTGTGTCTCTTGTGTAATTTTCTAGTCATTCGTCTGCTACTCAACTCAAACATTTTACAAACTTGCCTACGCGAACCGTGGTGGCTCAGGGGATAGAGATTTTGCTCCCCAATGAGATGAATCGTTTCAAATCTCACACAGGCTGGTCGGTGCGAATTTTGCTCCTGGCTTGCACCAACCACAGTGCTGATATAAAATGTCCTTCGTGGTAGGCGGATCATGGATTAGAGCCTCTTGCTGTTAGGCTAACTGTGAGAGGTTTTCCTTTCCATGTAATGCAAATGCGGGTGAGTTCCATCAAAAAGTCCTCCATGAAGGTAAATTTTGCCAAATACTTGATCAAGGAGTAACCTTGTCTTCCGGATTAAGTTCAAAATTACAAGGCTACGGCGTTGAACAATCAAAATTACAAGGCTACGGCGTAGTCGTAAACTCAAATTGGGTCGGCTGTTCAACGACGATTATATATATGGGTGATTCTCACAAAATATGACAATTCGGACCAAAAAATTTCTTCAAATTTAAAGTCTTCAAAATGATCTAAAATTTTTTTTGGATACTTCTTTAGTTACACTTATTAATATCTTACAGACAGCAGTGTAGTTTATTGACATTTGCTCGGGGAAAAAAATAAAATTGAAATTCACCAAATCTTGAATGCCAGGAAAATGACATATTAGCTTAGAAGTTTAAAAGACAGTCATTTTAAGTTTAAAATAAGTAACTCAACTAAAGCCTTTATGTTAGATGAACCATAAATTGCTTAAATTAATTCTTTTTATCCACTGTAGAAGGAATCAAAAAATTTTTGTTGCTGATACGTACAGAATAAAATTGTGGATAATAATCAATCATTAAATAAATAAATAACTTTGATTACATCCAAGCATATTACAATCATACATAAACTTGGTATTAGGTTAATATTTGCTTTCCTTCCTTACAGTATTGGCAGTTTGGCATTCATAAGCCAGGATAATGACAAATTCGCCATTTTAAAGCATATAACTTTACTTTAATTAAATATTTTGGCCTAAGACGTTTATATTCTGTAGAAAACAACAGGATTTCTTAAAATAACTCAGATAAATCTATGTAGTTTATGTTATTAATGGTTTCAAGAAGCCAGGAAAATGACAACACAGAAACCTACTCACCATGAAAAATTTTTTGAAATAGATTAAATAAATTGGCCTAAGACGTTTATATTCTGTAGAAAACAACAGGATTTCTTAAAATAACTCAGATAAATCTATGTAGTTTATGTTATTAATGGTTTCAAGAAGCCAGGAAAATGACAACACAGAAACCTACTCACCATGAAAAATTTTTTGAAATAGATTTCGAACTAGAAAATTGGTTCTTTATTCATGCAACAAGACATGTTCATATAGGAGGGTATCTAATATATCTATTAACAAAAGATATTGATTGCTGGCTCTATCTATTTTGGTTATAAACCACTAAATAAAAGTAGCCAGGAAAATGACAGATTTTCTTGGGACAAACAAATTATTGACAGAAAAAATTCATTTAAACGAAGTTTTTGTAAATAATACCCTCTGCGTATATTCTAGAAATGCTTACACCGATTGAGATAAAAAAATAAGATATTGAAAAATTTATAGGAAGTTTTGAAGCTAGTTATTATTGGAAACATTGTTTGGGACACGCCAGGAAAATGACATTTTGAAGTTCAAATAAATTTTTTAACTATACAAAACAGTCAATGCTAGTGCAAAGTTATATTAAAATGCTAAGAGCAATGCTATTTATTAATTTTAAAAAAAAAAGTTCTTTTAGTATTATATTATTAGATCTTGGAGCAAGGGACAGTGAATTGTCATATTTCGTGAGAATCACCCATATATTAAAAAAACTAACCTACGGGTCTAAAAAATTAGAGTTCCTCTTCAGAAATGGCGCCAAACGGACAAAAAATTTTAGCATCCATAGTAATAAAAGTTGCATGTTGAACCGGGATGTTTGATTGGGTGTAGCACTTTATTCTCAAATGAGACAATCCAGGTTCGTATCTGGTCTAGTCATGTCCTTTTCTGGCTCGCACCTACTACAGTGTTGACCCGGTGGTAGATGGATCATGTTTAAGAAACCCCTTGCTGTCTTGGAAGATTTTTATTAATAATTATAATAAATAATTTAAATAAATTTCAGGAAAGAATATTTTTTAAATAATTACCTTCATGACCTAACACTTTGCTCTAGCATATTTGTTACTCTATGAACGCTAGGTTATTCTATAAATTAAGATTAGTTTTTAAACCGAAAGCTAATAAGGCTAAATTCATGAATTTTTTTAAGCTTATTTCATAATTGTTGTTGACGCCAGAAGCGCCATCTGTGAAAATTCAGTGTGTGTTATGAATCCGAAGAGCTCGGATGGGAGAAAATGAGTTATGTGAATAAAATATTGTGATTAATAATTACAGTCCACTGCGTCAATATGTGTTTTGAGTTCTGTGTTAAGAGAAACAACATGGTCCTTACCCGAGCCTGGAGAGGGTAAGCGATCTATGGACGAGCGAATTTTGTGAAAATTAAGCTAAAGTTAGTGCAAAAGACCCAGTGAAAGGTGTACGTGTGCGATTGAGAATCGAAACTGAAACTAAGTGCGTCTAACAGCGATCTGAGAAGGTAGGTGAAAGTTAAATTTATATTTACGTGAATTAAACTATAAACATGTCTTTGACTAAATTAAAGAAAGACGAGTTAAAACTCGTCGCAGAAGAATTAAACTTAACTGTACCGGAGGGTGCAAAAATTGCCGATTTAAAAACTTTAATTGAAAACAGCGAAGTTTATAAAACAGATCAAGAGCTATTTAAATGCGCACTGGATTATGCTATAGAGAAAGTAAAAAATAAAAAGTCCGATAGTGAATCTAAATTAGAACTTGAGCGAATTAAATTAGCGCAATTAGAAAAACAATTAGCGCTAGCTAATGTTCAAAAAGAATTACCGCATAATTCCGTACTCGCAAAAGAAAGTGTTTCTGAGAATTCGAATAACATTAATATCGAAACTTTATTAAAATCGGTAAAAACCTTAACAATACCAGTACCTTCACGAGTAGAATCATATAATTTATTTTTTCAGTCCCTGGAAAAAGCATTCAAAACAAAAGAGGTTCCCGAACAATTTAAATGCGAAATTCTTTTAAATATTTTAGGTGAGAGAGCTAACAATTTAATGGTTCACATTTCCGAAGAAGAGTTAACTAATTACAATAAACTCAAAGATTTAGTGCTAAAAGAATTTTCCCCTACACCACAAGAATGCTTTAATAAATTCCAAAGAGCACAAAAAGTAGGTTCAGAGAATTATGTACAATTTGCGTCAAGACTAAGTGCGACGTTTGAATATTATTGTCAATTACGTAATGTAAATCCGTCTGTGAGTTAATAGTATCGGATAAAATAATGAGTACTCTCGATAGAGAACTGATGACTCATATTAGTGTAAAACAGGGAGAAAAGTATTTTAAACCACATGAATTAGGGCGTGAGTGTGATATTTATTTATCTTCGAAAGGCAAAAACAAAAATGAAACATTCTTTCAGTGGAAATACTAAGCGTTACGAATTTAATAAACAAAACAGAGTTAATAATTCCAGTGTACAGAGAGGAGCAACAAATGTATTTTTATCTGAAATAAAAAATGATAACTGTGTATTATGTAAAAAAAATGAGTCTCATGCTTTGCAATTTTGCCCACAATTCAAAAGAATGTCTGTACACGATAGAGTAGAGTTTGTAAAAAATAATAGACTTTGTTTTAAGTGCTTTTCCCCCAGATGCGAAGTTAATATATGCAGAATGAGAAACTGCTTTCTATGTAAAAAGGCTCATCACAAACTTTTACATTATCCGAGAGAAATTAAAAACAATTCCTCCACTCCCAATGTGGCGCCAATTAACGATCAAAATAAATCACAAACAACCGCGTTTAATGTAAGTGCTGAATCATTTGATCCGAGAGTAGACACTACTCAAATTGTGGCGACCGCCTGTTTTAAAAACAAATGCTTATTAAGTACCGCATTAATCCTCGTAAAGGATAAATATTCAGAATGGAAATTGTGTAGAGCGTTACTTGATTCTGGGAGTGAGACCTGTCTGATTTCGAATGAATGCGCTAATAAATTGCAACTTAAGAGTGAAAAAATAAATACCATGATTTCTTGTTTAAACGATACTTCTATGATGGTGAATGGGTGTGTTAAAGTGGCGATTTCAAATAAAAACAAATCGTTTGAAAGAGAATTAGATATGCTCATAGTTAAAAAAATCACAGAATTTATTCCGAATAAAACTTTAAATATAAATGTTGATTTTTCAAATTTCGTGGAATTAGCAGATGACACTTTTAATATTCCGGGAAAAATAGATTTATTATTGGGTGCAAATATATTTTACGAGTTAATAAAGTCGGAAAGAATTAAAATAAAAAATTCGCAATTGCTTTTGGTCAATAGCGTATTTGGGTATGTAGTGACAGGAAATTTAGATTCAATAAATGAAACAAAGGTTCACTGCGGTTTGATTCGTGATGAGGACTTAAATAAAACATTAGAGAAATTCTGGCAAATAGAGAATGTAGAGGAAACAATAACAAAGAGTAAAGAAAATTTAATTTGCGAGAAACACTTTGCGGATACTCATTTTAGAACTAGGGAAGGGAAATATGTTGTTTCAATGCCCCTAAAGGAAGATCCCTTATGTTTAGGAAACTCAAAAGATATAGCCCTCAAACGTCTCAGATCGCTGTGGAATCGCTTAGCTAAAGATGAAATTTATTTAAATTTATATCGTGATTTCTTAAAAGAATATGAAAATATGGGACACATGAGAGAGGTTACTAAAGAAATTGAACCAGAAGTAACATATTATGCTACACATCATGGAATCTATCGTCCAGAAAAGTCCACGACAAAACTTCGTGTTGTATTTAATTGTTCTTCAGTAACTGATAAGGGAATATCTCTTAATGACATTCAGTATAATGGAGGAGTGATTCAAGAGGACTTATACACTCATATGCTAAGGTTCCGCACATATACATATGCGTTTACTGCTGATATCAAAATGATGTATCGAACTATTTTAATCAATCCAAATCAGTGTAATCTTCAGAGAATTGTGTGGTGTGAAAATGTAGATGAACCGCCAAAAATATACGAATTATCTACCGTTACTTACGGCACGGTTAGCGCACCTTATTTAGCGCAAAGAACGCTTAAACAGCTCTCAGCTGACGAGCAAACCAATTTTCCCATGGCTGCTCCTGTCCTACGAAATAATTTCTATATGGATGACTGTTTGTGCGGCGCTGACACATTAGAGGAGGCAATTGAGCTCAAGCAACAATTAAAAGGGATTTTGCAAAGTGCTGACATGAAACTACACAAGCTGTGTGCCAATCACGTGAAACTAGCACCAGATTCTGAATGTGATTATAATTTTGCAACGTTAATAGAGACAAAAACTTTAGGTGTATCCTGGAAACCCATTTTAGATTGTTTTCTATTCAGAGTAAAGGTTTGCTTGGAGAGTTCTTACACAAAACGTGACGTTTTGTCCACTATTGCCAAGCTCTTCGACCCGATTGGTCTAATGGCACCGGTAATAGCAAAGGCAAAGATTTTCCTTCAGCGTTTGTGGAGAATTAAAATGGACTGGAGTGACTCTTTATCAGATGAAGAATATCGAGAGTGGCATCAATTTCTAGCGTCTTTAGAGAGCATCAACAATATAGAGGTTCCAAGACGCATTTTCATCAATATTCCAAAGAGTGTGGAAATCCATGGCTTCGCTGATGCATCGCAGCAATGTTATGGTGCAGCAGTCTACTGTAAATCTATAAATTCAATGAATGAGACTTTGGTTAGTTTGATAACGAGCAAATCAAGAGTTGCACCTATAAAAAGTCTGACTATCCCAAGACTTGAGTTATGTGCCGCTGTTCTTCTGTCAAAACTTGTGAAACGAGTTGTTGCTGCGTTAAAGTTAGAAACTGCTGAAATATATCTTTGGACAGACTCTATGATAGTTCTAGCGTGGCTTCAAAAAGAACCCATAGACTTAAAAACCTTTGTTCAAAACAGAGTGGCCACAATACAAGTGCTATTTCCTAATCAGCGATGGAGACATGTACCAACTGATGAAAATCCAGCAGACTTAGTTTCACGAGGTGTCGACCCTGACAAACTTTTGCAAAACCGATTGTGGTGGAGTGGCCCTCTATTTCTGCGACAATCGTCAGTAGATGATTGCACAGATAATATATCTGTAGAGTCTGATGAATTGTTTCTTCGAGAATTAAAACCACCAGTAGTTAGTGAAATTTGTGCCCTAATTAACACATTTGAGCCTCTAAGTGTCATTAATCAATGTTCTTCTTATATGAAAGTCTTAAGAATTGTGGCTTGGTGCAAGAGATTCTTGCATAATTCTTTGAATCCATTGCATCCTACCCGTGGAACGTTGACAACCAGTGAACTTTCCCAAGCTTTGTTGTGTGTTGTGAGAAACGTTCAACATACTTCATTTGTGACTGAAATTCAGTGTTTGGAAAAAGGGTTACCGATACCTAACAATAGTAAACTTTTAAATTTGTGTCCCTTTTTAGATCAAAATAAAATTCTTAGAGTTGGTGGCAGACTTCAAAACAGTGACTTAAGTGAATCTCAAAAACATCCAATTGTTCTGCCTACCAAACATAATTTTACTTTAACAGTGATTAACTATTTTCATATTGTTTATTTTCATGCAGGTGCAGAAACTACATTATCACTTATAAGATCAAAATTTTGGATTGTTTCAGCAAGAAATGTTGTTAGAAAAATTGTCTTTAATTGTATTGTGTGTAAAAAGGTAAGTTCTAGGTCAAAACCACAGCAAATGGCTGACTTACCAGCTGCTAGAGTAACAATTTCTAGAGCTTTCTCTCGAACTGGACTTGATTTTTGTGGACCGTTTGTAGTTAAAGGCTTTATTGGAAGAAGTAAGCAGGTAAAAAAGATATTTATTTGTGTTTTTGTTTGCTTCACAACAAAAGCTGTACATTTTGAAATAGTGAATGATTTAACTACAGCTGCATTTTTAGCTGCTTTTAAAAGATTTGTATCTAGAAGAGGCAAACCTTCTGAAATTTTTAGTGATAACGGCCGAAATTTTATAGGTGCAAATAGAGAATTAAATTCATATCTTAAATTACTATTTAAATGTGAAAGTAACAAAGAAATAGAGAAATATATGACTGATGAAGGAGTTAAATGGTATTTTAATCCCCCTTCTACTCCACATTTTGGAGGATTATGGGAATCAAGTGTAAAGGCTCTGAAATATCACCTTAAACGAGTAGTTGGAAAAACAATCTTAAGTTATGAGGAATTTTTAACTTTAGTAGTTCAAATTGAAGCAGTCTTAAATTCTAGACCACTCTGTCCTCTTTCAAGTGACCCAAATGATGTTGAAGCACTAACACCCGCACATTTTCTTATTGGTTCTACTTTAGTAGCAATACCTGAACCTAACTATACTGAGGTTCCAATGAATCGTCTTAGCCGATGGCAATTGGTTCAAAAAATGACTCAACATATTTGGAAAAGATGGTCAGTAGAGTATCTTAATAAACTTTTAAATAGACCTAAATGGTACAAGGGTAAAATAGATATAAAAGAAGGTGATTTAGTATTAGTAAAAAATCCAGATGTGTATTGTCCTTTAAAATGGAATTTAGCAAGGGTTATCAAAACTCATCCAGGTAAGGATAACATAACCAGAGTTGTAACTCTCAAAGATAAAAATGGTATATTTAAACGGCCAGTAATTAAATTAGTAACTTTGCCTCATGTTAATTAAAAATAGTGTTGAGATATATGTTTTATTGTTATATATTTGTATGGTTGTTTTATTTGTGTTTGTTTAGTTTTTTTTATTAATTGTGTTTTGTTGAATGCTGCGTCATTCAACGCCCGGCGGTATGTTGACGCCAGAAGCGCCACCTGTGAAAATTCAGTGTGTGTTATGAATCCGAAGAGCTCGGATGGGAGAAAATGAGTTATGTGAATAAAATATTGTGATTAATAATTACAGTCCACTGCGTCAATATGTGTTTTGAGTTCTGTGTTAAGAGAAACAACAATTGTATTCCAAATTATTAGCCGCTTTCATGCTAAAAAATTGATTGAATGATATATTTTGAACCACTGTAACAAATGTTAACAGCTTATTTCTTAAGCATTTCCAATTTTTAAGTCAAGGTACGAAAACAATCGACTTCAATATTTGTATTTCTTGTAATTTATTCGGAAATTCTGACCACTTTTCCCCTGTGCGAATTCTATTTACAGTTTTGTGCTCGTAAAATCGGTGGAAACGTAAATCCTGTGATCGGTCGCTGATGGATACGGGGATCTGGAGAAAATTTCTTTCCCTTTCAGATCTATGTGTAAATTGAGGAGGTGGCCTCACAAAAATTGTATTGCCATGTCTTCGGATCATCTCAGGGATGTTTCTCAGACCTCCGCCAACAGCTCACGTAAATCAAATACTTACCGACCATTTACGGTTATTATTTATATATAAACATCTAAATTAATTTACGCATTTAAACAATCGCACACAAGAAGTTTCTAGCTGCATCACCGTTTTTTCGATTACAAATTACTTTGCCATTGTTTATATATACATGTATAGTTTGTTACTAAAGTGGGAATGTGATATCATTTTTCATACAAACATAAATAAGTTTAAATTTCTTTTAAAAGGAGCATTTCAAAAACCGTAATTCCAATGTATCAATTTCCTACACAACCACCTCTGTGCTAACGACAAGTGTTACATTTAATTAACTACAAGCAAAGCTTACAGAAATTTTCTTGTAAAAGTTTTCAAATGAAAGAAGGCAAATAGTGAAAGCTTTTTATTATTACGCACTAAGTATGTGGTTATTGAAAATTAAAAAAAAAAAAAATAAATAAATAAAATACGAAATTTAATTTAATTACGAAATAAATTTTCACTAAAATATATTGTACTCATTTAAATACCCATTCAAGTGTGAAATGGAATAAAAAATTACTTAAACATTCGTTTCACAACGAACGGCAAAAGAAGCTCGCGTATTACAAATCCATCAAATAGCTTCTGTTGGCGTATTTTTACACGCCGTAATGGAATGAAGGCGGCCATAATTGTTTCTTCAAACTCTTTTTTTTTATTGACAGATTTACTAAAACTCTTACTCAATCTCGCGTGTCCTAATTTCCTGCGCGGGATTCTCGAAGGTCGTGTCCGAAAGAAGTATTACAAAATAAGTAAACCTGCCCTTTCACTTGCTCAATCAAAAACAAAAGTTGTTAGCTTTCGATCTATGTTCAATAAAATGATATTCTGCAGTTGAAAAACTTAGTTACAAAAGATTCTAAATGAATCGAAGTAATTTTGAGAAGAAAAAAAAATTAAGATGTATCGGGAGAAAGACCATATTTTAATTTCATTTGTCGAGTCAGCAGATTTTAGGAGATTTTAATTTTATTTGTCGAGTCAGCAGATTTTAGGAGATGTGTGATTATCTCTGAGTGGTGCATTAGACAACAGTTCCAAGTGCATTAGACAACAAACAATATACAAATAACCTTAAAAAGCCTCTCTTTTTGTTTGCAAATTAAAATGCTAACAGTATGAACGCTTTGACGCGAACGACTTAACAAATGTAACTGATATATAGATTTTGCCAAAGAGAAACTTGAGTACAAATAAAGGCAAGGAATAAACATAAAGGCAAAGAAAAAAAAAAATAAAGGCAAGGCGTAATAATTTTTTCTACAAATAAGTTTTAAAACTAATTTATTTAAATTCCTTAAAATGCCATTTAACAATTCCCAACACATAACAATGTAGATCTATTCTCAGCTCTTCAATTACTTTTCAATAACCAAGGAAATTTTTTTAATTAGTGTTACTTTTTTACTGTAAAGTTATCGAAATATCTTTTTAAAGTATATATTTTTTTTTAAATTAAAAAAGGAAAAAAAAACTTCAAGTTGAACTTAATTGTACACTTTCTTTATGATCCTAAATGTGAAATTGCAGACAAAATGTGGACTTTTACTTAGACTACTTTTTAATATGAAATCATCGAGGCATCATTTTGAAATCTTTTGTATGTTATCATTTTGATTAATAAAATATTTTCATTTTTAATATAAAATAATGGTGTCGACTACTTTTTGACGTAAAATCGTCGAAATTTCCACATTGAGAAAAATTTTATTCTTTTACATGCATCTTAATGTTTTCTGGATTAATTATTCATTTCATTCGCCCGGGTTAGTAAAATAACCCGATGAAAAATTTGACCATAACGCTATGTAAAAAGGGGGAATAATATATATATCGTTATGTTAAACATAGAACTTATAGTAGTTTTCTTTTTTTTTAACGTGTATGTCGGTGATGTAGGCTAAATGGTAACTTCTGCATTTTGTAAACCCCCAGCCTTACTTTGCTGTCTTTTTCCTCGCTTTTTAGATGATTAATACTTTTTTGCAATGCTTTTGCCAGGTTAATTAGAAAAGTGTCCAGTATTTTCTGATTTTCTTAACAGTTTTTAGGCTTTTTACAATGAGCCCGCATAACTTTAGTCTAATTTGAGAATATATCATAAATTGCGCAAATAGTCTGATTTATTTCTAGCCGTTTGCAATGAGTTAACAAGACCCATACAAATTTAGACTGACTCTGTATTCTTTACACAGTTTCTAATTATCCTTAAGGCATCTGGACTGTTGTAATAAGCCTAAAGAAATACCAAACTGAATAAAAAATACAGTTGACCTTTGTAATGAGCCTGGTGTTCTGCGAAATGTCGGATACAGGTTTTCCAATTAGTTTACGACATGCATCCCGATGATAAATACTTCAAGAGTTCTCGCGTCTTCTTGAAATTAAAAGGCTACGAAAGGCGAATGTTCTATATCTATAATTGTTCTTCAATAATGACAAAACAGGCTTTTTTTAATGGTTTAAAACACAAAATAGACCTTTAAGAGAGAGAGAAAACAAAAGAAGAAAAAAAAAAAAAATAACGCTTTTATCATCTTAAACACATAAGCATTTTATAAAATTTATGAACATGATTTTCGTAATCAGTTTGAACTTTGCTTTTAAACTTTCAGGAAATAAGTTGTTTCTTTTAATAGATAAGAAAGAGAAGTTAAAAACAAAAATTGTTGTCATGCACAAAAGGATGTGTGCTTATTCATTTACAGGAAAATATCACACTTTAAATTCAAAAACTTTATTATTTTGCCCTTCTTACCTAAACTCCATTATTAATTTGTTATTTTGTGCCTATTATTCCATTTATTTATTTAGGTACATTTATTTTCGTTTTTTTATTCTTCTGACAATATAATTAAAGCAGTTTAGCAACGTTTATTCAGTGCCTCATGTTCTATACATGTGGTCTGACGCCTGAGAAGCAAACTTTTTATTGCAAGCATTTAACTTCCATCGTAATTTTCAAAAAATGCTGATTATTGTAATGAAAATCAACTTTAAAATGTTTAATTATAACAAAAAATAGTGTAGTGCCTGATAAAATTGCGATAAAATGAAATTTTTGAGCTTTCTTTCTTTTTTAACGTTGAATTGGGTGCAGAACAGCCGCGTCCGGCTCTTGGAGCCTTTGGGTCTTCAGATTTGCATCTGTTACTGTTTGTGCTGTCGATGGAAAATTAGTTTTTAAAGCTTAATTTCCTGAACTTTTCTTATGCTAAGTTCGGTCAAATATTTTAAAATAAATGAATAATAGAAAATGTTTTTTTTTTTTGACGGCATAATAAAAAACTAAAAATATTTATTAAAAGGGGTAATTTTTTTCCGTTTAATTTTATTATTATTAATCATTTTTTAAAGTTAAATTGGCAGTTTTATACATCAATCAACCATTAGAGATATAAATTATTAAGTTTATAAATTATTTGTTTCTTATCAATCCATTTTAAACAATAGATTTGGCAGAATATAGTCTTTAGAGCAATAAAGTTAGTTTCAAAGTAAAAATATGAGGCAGATATTTTTTGTAAGTTAGTGGCTATAATGTGGTTAGAATACTTAAAGAAAAAAAAAAAATTATTTTGGAGGACTTTGCATTTTAACCTTAAATTAATCTCTTACTACAAGTCCATGTCATAGTGTCAAGGTTAGCGATTTCGCGAAATACTTGTAAATGCCATGAATAATATTACAAATTTTAAAATTATACGAATTATTTCTACGTGATACATAAAACTGAAAGTGTGATGCTGTTGCTTTACCCAATTATCTTTTACGAAGGTTAAAAAAAATCGCGTTCATGAACTTCAAGATAATAAAATTATAAACTGCATTGCAAATCAATCTCCTGTAGAGATTTCAAAGAGCATAAGAAAATGAGATTTCACCGAAAAGAAATTCGAGAATACTAGAATAGAGATGCGAAAACGACGCTATTGCTATTGGTAATTGCTTAAAAAGTTGCAATTCCACATATTCTTATGAAAAAAAAGTTCCGTAAATGGACGGAACTTTTACTACATTCTCGGAACTTTTCAAAAATCCGTTCCTTTTATATTATTTGATCAACCCTCGTAATGCTTGACAGTATCTGGAAAAAGTCGTTTTCTAAATTTAAAAAGTCGGGTGCAACCGGTTTTTTATTTTATCAATGCAATGAAACTATAGATTTTAACTCAATGAACTTAAAAGGATTATTTATTCGATATTTTATAATACAATTAATATTTATGTACACAATAAATTATATTAATAATAAATTAGATTAACAATACGTCATAACAGTTTAATTGATTAGAATTCAAAATTTGTTCTCGAGCTAAATCCTTCGATTTTTATTTAATTTAACTATTGAATAAAAAGAAATCCTTTTAAATATATAAATTTAAAAAAAAAAAAAAAAAAAAAAAGAAACTCGTTGCAGTAATAATAATACATTTATTATAATTACTTTTTTTTAATTGAAGAAACTAAAAAAGAGATCAACTAGTTGATAACCAAACCAGTTTCATTCCAAAAAAGAAGAAAAAAAAAGTATAATTTACAATCAATATAGGCGGAAACACAGATTGTTACTTTCCTTATTGTTATCTTCTTACGGTTCAAAATTCGCGTAGAGAGGAAAAATCTGTCATCCAATAATTAGCTCACGTATTATCAGTCTCTAAACTTGGCGTAACAGGTTTCTCTTCATTATGACTTTCGTTTTCAACTGTTTTGTCCCTCGAAACTAAACAGAAACCTTGCTGCTCTTATTTGCTGGATGGGGTGATGAGAGATCTGATAACCTCCATAGAGGGCGTTGTATTAGCGTCAAAGATGGCGACTTCTAATATCAAGCTGCCGCGAAGGCTCCCTTTATTAATTATTGATGGAGTATTATTTCCTGGGGCATCGATTAGAATACCTGTATCTAATGAAAAAAAGTATGTACATTTAAATTTTGTTATAATATATATCACATTGACATTATATTTGCCCAAAATTGGCCTGGAACCGTATGGACTTACTAGAACAGCTGTGTGTGCGCACATGTTTATTTTGACAGGCAAACATAAACAATCAAAATATCAGCGGCTCACAATTTTTTCTTTTCAATATATTTTTATAAAGGAAGCTTATTTAAGATTTAGTTATTAACTTTTTTGAGAATCTCTAGCTTTTTAGGTTTTTGCATTTTAATATGAGAATATTTCGCAATCATGATTTAAATAAGTAGCTTTGATTTTTCTCTCTCTCTCCACTTTGATGACGTCCCCTAGTTAGCTGTGTTAAAATTTAACATTGTACTTGTAATTAATTCTTTTGTTTAAATTATGCAATTGAGAGTGGCCATTATACTTTTAATAGGTATTGATTATGAGTTTATAAAATAGTCCAATTTTTAGTTTTGTTGTAATTATATATGTTTTATAGCTATGGGTTGAAAACTTTTTAAAAATAGCAAATATTTATGAAAGTAAATTCTATATTTTACAGCTGAAAGTGGGAAATATCCATTACTATGTTCAGCCTGTTGATTAAAACAAAACTGCATTATTCTTTCTCCCTTCTTATATTTTTTGAAATTCAAAAATATTTTGCTTCTTTTCTCAAAAAGTAAGTTTTAGAAATTAATTAAAATGATTTGATAATAATAATAATGTGAGAAGCTCTGTCTAAGAAGAAATGAAGAAAAAGAGATCAACTAAAATGAAAGAAGTATGTATTTAAGATATTAATTTCTTAAAATAGATTTTTCAGCCTGTGAGAAACATCACTGAAAGAGACCATCTCGAAATGTATAACTCGTCGTCACCCCTAGACAAACATCTACGTATTTTTTTAAAATTTTTTTTTGCTAGTTTCAAGTCTATTTGGGGAAATAATTCCGGATTGGGATCTGTCACACCAACTATAATCGCCAGGATGCCAAATAGATTTTAAGCTTATAATTTAAAAAAAAAACAAACATGTAGATGTTTGCCCGGGGGTGAGTTATACCTTTCGAGTTGGTCCCTTTCTGTGATGTTTTTTTTAAAAAGTTTCTCGCTGTCTGGAAGTTGCCAAAACTTGGCGATAATGTTGCCGCAGATCACAATATGCAAATGTACCCCTATTTGGCACCTCAATGATTGTAGTTGGCAGGACAAATCACGATACGGAACCATCTGCCATTTACTTATGCAATTTTTAGTGAGTTTAATAATTTGAATCATTAATATTAATAAATCTCACACCAGTTCTCTTCCTTGGGTTCCTATTTATGAAAAGAAAACAGTTACAAAAACCAAATGAAATGTCTTGGAAAGTGGAAATGTTTATTATTAAATAAGATTATCTCTGCAAAATTACCCAAAAGAAAAATAATGTTAAAACTCAAGCCCTATTGTAGTTATGATGTTATTGTGCTAAACATTTCGTGCTTGGAAGTAAAATTTACCATTAATGACTTTGTTCACAATTGAAACACTTTAATCAGGGTTCGGTTGTTGATGTCACAAACCTGTCGAAAAGTGTCACAAACCTGACCTGTCAATTAGTGTCAAAAACGTAGAAATTTGTCCAAAAACTGAGGCAAGTTTCTTTTTTGTCATTGAAGACATTTTATTAGATATTAAATCATGCATTATATGCTATTATAATTATAACTTATATTTTATATCATTTACATAATATATAGCCAAAATTATTGAAACTATTAATTTGTTAAAATTTTTTTTTAAGCATGGTACTCTTGATTCTTTAAGATCAATAATATTTGCTGTATTCCAACTATTCTGTTTATATTATAATTAATAACTATAAGTTGTTAATTATTATCAATCTAAATACTGGTTTTAATTCTTTTATGTCCCAATTTAGGCAGATTTTTTTTAGATTAAGTAAAACTGGCAGTCAATGTGTAAGTAAAAGTGGCAGTCAATAACTGTCTGATCTCAACTTATAAATATATTTTCTTCATTCTTGTTATTTGCAGAGGAGCAGAATATGTCTAATCATTTGAACCAGGTTTTGAGTGAAATTCAGTCTTATGTTGGGAAATGTTTGGTTTAAAAAAATGTACAAAATTTTTATTTTTAAAAAATGTGACATCTTGCTAAATTTTTCCTTGTTAAAAAAACATTAAATGTCAATTTGTGTATTTATTAATTTAAATTTCTTAAGTTTATGAGTGGGACTTATAATTGAATGAATTTTTCAATTTATTTTTTAACACATATGCTTGTTTATTTAAGAATCCTCTACAAACTTTACTTTCCAAAAATATTTTAAAATGTTGTTATACTGAAAATAATATTTAAAAAAAAACTCTTAAAAATTTGGGGTGGGGGATGGAATTTGATCCAAAAATAAATTCTTCTGAGGAAATATTAGGGTCTGAGAATTTTTTTTCATTCTTTACAGGTATATGAATATTTTCAATATATCATTACTATAATATATTCCTCAATTAGTAAACTAATTATAATTTATAAAAATGTAAATGTTTGTTTAAAAGAGTAAATTTTTCTAATCAATCAATTCAAGGGTTTAATTAAGTTAGGTACTATCAATATTTAGTACAGTTATACAAATATATTTCATAATTGCATGTTATTTTATTATGTTATAATAGTATTAGTATGTCTACATTTTAGTGCATGCAGCTGAGCATCAATTGAAAGAATAGTTTTGAATTTCAGTTTTATTCATACGAAACTGATATATGAACTTGAAGTACAGAGAACTTTAAAAGTATTTTTTTGTAGCCGCATGCTTCAGGGAAAAGAGGAATAAATGAAAATTGATTTTACATATGATGAATAAGATGATTAAGTGGTTTTTGTATTTTCATTTTCGATAATTAAACAGATTGCAATTTAACACATTTTAATTTATAATTATTTAGTATTTTCGACATCAAAATTTGGATTTTTGGCCTTAATTTTCAAAACAAAGAGAGTTGAATGTTAAAGTAATTCGAGATACATAAATAATTGATCACTTGTAATTTTATATGTATGTTTATTTAAAAATACTTCATATTTGTAATAGCTAATAATTATCTTTACAGCACAATTTTGGGTTTTTGACCATTGCCAAAAACTGTGTCAAAAAGGGTTTTTTGACGTGACTATTAAAACCGGATAAACCCACCAATTGTCAAAAACTTGCCAACTCTGACTTGAATACGCCTCTGGGGAAAACCCAGGTTTCATGTCTAGAACTTCCTCATTACCTTCTGCTCAGATATATACTTTTTTTTGTATTTAAATTGTCAAAAATATTTTAAAATTTCCTCTAAGCTCATTGTTAGCAATATGTTTAATTCAGTTATGACTTCTATAGAGTTTCCAAGCTTAAAATTTTTTAATCGGTTTGAAAATCAAGACAGAAACTAACATACTTCTATGACAATCCACACACCAATGGTGAACGCATGCCTACTGTTGCCATAGGTAAAGAATTCTGCTGTGTGTTCATTTTGATTGCCAATACTAAACTCTGAATCATCTGTGCAAAGATTATCTGTTTTCTTAAGTAGATTTATCTGTGCAAAATTTTACAAAAAGTGGTTGAAGGAAAACCGGTTTAACAAAATTTGTGGGTTCACCTGAGAGAAAACATAATTTTTTTAATTGTTTGGAGTTTTTTTTTTTTGCTTGTAACTTTTTGGTAGTTTTAAACAAATTTCTCTATAAATAACTTTTTATGTTTAATTCAACTGAATTGTTTTTATTGAACTGTTAAGAATTCTAATTCTTTTGATTATTATTTCAGTATGAATATGGTTAGAAACCATCTACTTAGTAGAAGTACTTTGAGCAGTGCTATTATTGGTGTTGTTCCAAAGGAAGAGCATCATCGTTGTGAAGAAGTATGAATTCAATATCTTACTTTTTTGTATGTCGCTATAGCTTGCCTTGTGGTTAGTTTTTATCCATGACATTGTATAAACATTTTAATATGTAAACTTTTGATACTTCTGCATTATACAAGCTCAAATATATTGGGCACAGTAATTGCACATTATAAAGAGTTTAAGAGATATTTTTTTGCATATGTACCTGTTCACACCAACTACTATTACCCAGAGGTCCAATGGCTTAGGAAAGAGGGTGTTCGCCTCTAAATGAGGTGACCCAGCTTCAAATCCAAGGGGAGGCTGGTTGATATGAATTCTGCTCTTGGCAAAACACCTACCATAGTGCTGATGTAAGATCTTGTGTCGTTACTACCACTACGAAAATGAAACATCAATTCACTGGTATATAAGGCATGCTAACTTGATTCTATCATGAGGTACCTTTTGATAGATGACGGTTGGCATGGTCAATAACTCCGCCCCCACATTGGTGACCTCCGGACGTGATTTGATCACACAGTAACGCCCACTTCGATCTGGTAACGCCTACTTTGATGGATAGTCCACATTGAACAGTTGGTTTGCTATTTGTGACTGCATTATCCACCTCCTCACGCTGTTGCCACTCACACGTCTCGATTAAACACAACGTCTGCCTGCATACACTCGACTGCTAATGGCAACACAGGAGCGACTACTACTGTGAAGTTAATACACCTCTCACATTCAGCACTCAAAAATTCCGGTGACCGTTCTCCCGGTCTGTCACAAGTACAGCAACTAGTGGTATCTATACATCGAATTCTATCCCTGATAGAATTCTGGTGGGAGAGTAATGTGGTGTAACTACCACTACGAAAATGAAACATCAATTCACTGGTATATAAAGCATGCTAACTTGATTCTATCATGGGGTACCTTTTGATAGATGACGGTTGGCATGGTCGATAACTCCGCCCGCCACAATATCCTCAGTGGTAGACGGATCGTTTCCTGTCCATGAAACTGCGATTTAGTTACATCAAAAAAGTTTTCCACAAAAGCTAGTTTGTCCCAATGCTTTGTCCAGGAGATCCCTTGTTTTCTTGGTTGGTTCAAAATTACAAGACCGCAGAGATAGTCATAAACACAGAATTGGGTCAGTTTTTCAACACTCGTTATAAAATAAAATAAAACTACTATCTCCTAGAGACCAAAGGTATTTTAAGTCTGCAAAAGTTTTTTTATAAAATATATGTCACTGCTTCTCTGGTGGAGGTTGCTAGTTATACCCTTTAAGTTGGGTCCTCTTGAATGAATGTTTTTTTAAATAGTTTTTCTTGAAGAAGTCACCAAAACTAAGCGATTATTTTGGCATGGGTACCAACCAGTACAGAAATCTTTCCATGGCTAAAGTTGTTGTTATCAAGTTCGCATATTAAAAAGTGACTTCTAGTAAATTAATTATTTGTTGGAATTTGTTACAATTAAATTATGGATGCTCATGTTTATTAGTAAATGTAATTATGTTTGTTCATTATGCTTAATTTTTAAAATATGTTATAAATAAAGAATTAATAATAATAAAGGAAATAGCAAAGTATTTTCAAATCTGTGATAGAAATACAAATGTACTTATTACTCAAAAAATAGATGTTTTTTATTTTCAGTAATTTATAATACAACCTATATCAATAATATTATGAATAGATCTGCTACTGCTACATGGTCATTCAAGATAACCATATTTGCCAAACTAATATGTATAAATTAAATGGTATTTCTGTGCTTGTGTAAATGCATAGAGAATATTAAACTATTTTAAAAATTAACAAGCAAAGCTACTTATGAAAGCATTTTATCAAAAAAGAATTTTGTACATAAAGCCAAATCATTAGATATTTATAACACATGACATGAAAATCATCTTATTTTAAATCACATTATTCTATTAACTTAAATGTTGCTTATCAGTAACAAAAGATTAAATGGCAGTTAACTTTCTCATGAGCCGACCAGACTGTGTAGGGGTCAGGGAACTGGCCTTGCATCGTAAAGGTTCTGGGTTCGATGCCTGGGCAAGGCAGGGATGTTCTTTCATTCTCTGTACTATCTGTCTTTACTGTGGGAGCAACTTTCCCTTCCTTCGTCATTGGCTCGACAGCCCAGGATGGGCCTTGGCCTTCTCCAGTAGTTTTTTCCAAGCTGTCCTTCCTTTGGCAATGGACTTCCAATTCTTTATTTTTAATATAGATAAATCTTTCTCCAGGGTATCTAGCCATCTGAGATTTGGCCTGCCCCTTCTACGTGTTCCTGTCGGCCGGGCATCAAAAATCTTTTTCACAATACGGTCTTCTTCCATTCTTACTAAGTGGCCTGCCCATTTTATCTTTTGGACCTTAATGAATCTTATGATGTCTGGTTCATTATATGATCGATAGAGTTCTAAATTTGATCTTCTTAACCACTGACCGTTTTTATTAATTCCTCCAAAAATGCACCGTAATATCTTTCTCTCAAATATGCTCAGCATTTCTTCATCTGCACGAGTCAATGTCCATGTTTCACAAGCATATGTTAAAACTGACCTAATGAGGCCTTTAAATAATAACAGCTTTGTTTTTCTCTTGATTACATTTGATCTTAAAAACTTTCTTAATCCATAAAAGCACCTATTTGCTGCTGTGATTCTCTTTCGTATGTGGGAGCAACTTTGACCTTCCTAATATGGTGCCCCTGAAAGAGTGGCCTACCTACAGATCTGCCCTGCAAAAGGCCTGAATTGACAAAATGTTCACACAAATAGGCATTGAAAATAATTAAAAAAAAAAAAAAAACTTTTTCATAATATTTTTTATTTAGTTCATCAATATTTGTGGAAAACAAACAAATATTTTATTAAGGAAGCAAAGTTTTTACTACTTTCTTTAATTTTGGAAGCTTGTAAACTTTTTTAAAATAATAAATGCTTAAAAGCTATAATGTTTTTTTATAAAGTTTTTGCACCACAAGATTATTTTTATTGTTTTCTTTAAAAAAAATTAAAAACATATAATTAAGGAACTGCATGCTATATAAAATTTTATGTCAAGTTATCTATAACTTTCAATGAATTATAAAGGTTATTTTTTTATACAAAATTTGTTTATATTTAGTAATCTTTACTTATTACTTTTAGGAAAACTCACCTGTAATGCATTCCATTGGTACAGCTGGTATTGTAATTCAAGTCACTGGTACTAATTGGCCTAGGCCAGCATATACACTGCTTGTTACAGGTCTTTGCAGATTTAAAATTGAACGTATCACTGAAAAATCACCATATTTAGTTGCTAGTATTTGTCAGCTAGACAGATTGCCTGGTGAAGAAAATGGTATAATTTTTTTAAAAATAAATTTATATTATTTATTTTACTAAATTTTTAAGTTACTTACATTTTGAAAATGTAATTTTTTGCACTCGATTAAGTTATATTTTTAATGATTTTAGAAATAAAATTAATTTGTTGCATGCATTTTTATTTTATCAAATTGAAAATAATTCTACAAAAGTTATTGCTTCAATTAAAAAATATAGTTACTATAATCAAAATTTTAAAATAATTTAAATTTTTTTCTTCTATTTATTGTAGTTTTTGTATTAAAGGACAGTTTATAATGAAGAACTAAAGGAAACTTATTATTTGCTGTATTTTTTTGTTATAATTATTTTTTATTAGTATAAATAAAAAGTAATTAATTTTTTTATTTCAACTGAAAATTTTAAAAATTTTGATAAAATTTAGTTGAATTCTATATCCAGACTGAACCAGACTAAATTATTTAGGAGGGAAATATGCTTTGTTTAAAATTGTTAATCACAATTGCCATTTTAATTAACAATAATGATACTCTTTATTACTGTACTGTACAGTGTGCAAAAAAAGATATCACCTTGAATAACTTTTGTTCTAATGATTGGATTTTCATTTACTGAGAGTCAATCTTAATAATTTTTGGGGATGATTTTAAATATGCTAATTAATTAGTGCTAACTATTAAATAAGTTCACCATCACACACTTTTTAAAAATTAACATAATGTATAATTACATATTTGGATTTTTGACCCTCAAAATTAGGGTTAGACAAAATTTTGAAATGATTGAATCATAAATTGTGGGGCTAACAAGTTATATATATTTAGCGATAGTCCCAACCCAGTCTTTACTGTGGGAGCAACGTTGACCTTCCTAATGTGGTGCCCTTGAAAGAGTGGCCTACCTACAAATCTGTCCTGCAAAAGGCCTGAATTGACAAAATGTTCACACAAGTGGGCATTGAAAATAATTTAAAAAAAAAATATTTGCTTTAAAATATTGCTTAATTAGTTTCAAAAATACGACTCAAAAATTTAAAAGTGAGATTTAAGGAGTCCAAACATAGGAGAGAATGTGCTTTTGTGTTTAATTTCGTAACTTAATAGTTAGCACTAAATATTTAGCATATTTGAGGTGACCCTCAGGAATCATTAAGATTGACATTTAGTATGTGAAAATTCGATCATTAGAACAAAAGTTATTCAGGGTGATTTCTTTTTTTTGCATGCTGTACACTCATTATTAAAAGCTTACGTCTGCAGAAATAAATTATTTTATTTAAATGTTGCTGAGGAAGAAGTTATATATTTTTTTATAAAATCTTATGTAAGCCTATTATATGTTATCACCCAAATTATTTCATATATTTCGGTAATTTTCTTGGAGAAAATGATTATATGAGTGCCATAAATGAATAAATCAAAGGAATAAAAGAAATATTAATTTTTTTCATGTAACTCACACTTTTTTTCTTCGTATTTTAGAGTCTGAAGAGTTAAACACTGAATTATCAGATTTGATGGAACAATTTAGGGAGCAAGCAAATAAATTGATTGATATGCTTGATTTATCTATACCTGCTGTTTTAAGATTAAAGGTAAATTTTATTTTTTTAATTTCCTATTATTGCCGCTTAAACTTATCTAGTTATCTTTGTTTAAAGATTTAATCATTATATTTTGAATAGACTGTTATGACATTTGCAATTACTTGGTAATAATAATCATAGCAGAAACATTGTTCAAATGAAGTTGTTATTCTAGAATTTATTAAGGTTTAAATTTTTTTAAATGAAAATTGTTAAATTTTATTATTTTGTTTTAAGGTTTTTAAATAATTTTTATGAATTTATTTTTAAAATTTGTTTTAAGGACTAATATTAATGTTAATTTGCGTGTTTTACATTTTTTGCCTTATTTTCACAATTTTATGCCATATTTTTTGGCGTCTAAGGTGACCCCTTCTTTTAATTTCAAAATGGTGCATTAACTGTAAAAATTTACCTCTGAATTTACATTTACAGTAGAGTCTTGATAATTCGAGGTCGGTGGCACTGAGCCTACCTCGAAATTTCTAAAACTTCAATTATCTAAAACTTAAAATTTAATCAATATTTAAATAAATGGAAACATTTTTTAAATTTCAGTATTTTATTGAAAAATATATTATATTTAAATAAAATTTACTTATATTAGAAGGATCAGGTTACATTTAGTTTATTACACTAAGTTACAATATTTATTATATTGCTACATCAGGTTAATTGTACTGTAAAATAATTTCCTAATGTTTTTTGTTTAAATACACTATTCACATGTTTCAGTGTTTAACACACAATTTCGTTTTTCAACATTCAGTCATAGTAATTGTTCCACGTGTTGTGTGTGTGTTGATCATTATTTAGGAGCAAGACTGACTTTTTTTCTTTCTCAAGCTCGGATTTCTGGGAAACTCGAAATATCGAGACTCAAATTATTGTGATTCTACTTTATTAAAAAACAATTCTCTGTCTAAATGCAAAATTAAAAAACTTAAAGATCATCGAAAAAAATAATTTTTAGTAATTTAAAGAATTAGTATAAGATTTTTACACTATCCCTTATTATAATTTAATAAGATATGAACACGTTAAAAAGTGTGCCAATTTTTCCTGTTTGATGCACAAATAATGATGTGTGGTATTCTGTAAATGAATTCTTGATATTTAATCAGTTTGAAGAATGTAACACAGCTTTTAAAACATACCTGTTATGCACCAAATCCTTTTAGATATATGGAAAAATACTGAAGCAAATGTAATAATGAAATTTTTTTTTTGAAAAAAATTTGGTATTTGTTGGGTGGTAAAAAGAATTTCCACAACATCCCCTTGTGGGCTAGGGGTGTGTGGTACCAAGCGATATTTTGTGTCTCTAGGTATATGATGATAAATTTGAATCCCATGTAGAATGGAACCCTTCTGCTGATGAGTAAAAGTTTATCATTTTACATAAAAGTTTTGATTATGTTATAATAGAGTTTTCATTTGCTTATACAGTCAAACTCTGCCTGCTATAGTGAACTCCCGGATATAGTGAACCAAATGTTCCGTCCAGTGCCTTGCCATACACGCATAATGTTATTTTTTGTGGATATAGTGAACCAAAAAAGTGAGGAAGTTGGATATAATGAACTTTTTTCTGTCTTCGACTCATTTTTTTCTTCATTTTTTTTTGATATTTTCAGGGAATATAAACTATCCAAATCTGAAGTTTATAGCATATGGAAAAATAGGCAGTTAATGATTTATGCTCATGAAAGAGATTTAGATGGCAGAAAAAGTTGAGAAAAGCAGAACACAAGAATGTTGAAGAAGCATTACTGAAGTGGTTCACCATTTGAAGAAGCCACAATCTGGACAAATGTGGATGAATTTGCTGAGTGATTTTATGAGACTACTTTCATGTGCTCGAATGACTGGTTAGAGTGGTTTAAAAAACGGAATAACAGAAATTCAGGAAAAATTATCTGAGAGTCGGGAAGTGTTTCCATAACTGATGTTGACCTCATCAGCTAAAGATTACTATTTTTGTATGCAAGACAAAGAGTAATGAAAAATAACACATTTTTTGCAACTACATAATATTTTTCAGTCATTTACTTGAATAATGTGTAATAAAAGGGAGGAGTTTGGGAACCATTAGTTAAATTATCTGCGTAACGGATATAGTGAACACCCGATTATAGTGAACCGAAATTTCGGTCCCTTGAAGGTTCACTATAGCGGGGTTTGACTGTATTTGTTATTTTACCATGTTTGTATTTATCATATGGATTATATAATCAGTTTATATATATAACCATATCATAAATACAAATTAGACGAGTCAGATTTTGAAAAAAAATCTGTGTCTGAACCCTACCTTTTTTTTGTAATTTAGGGATTCAAGAAGTAAATTTATACACCAGAAAATACAGTGATCATAGTTCTAAAAGTATTTTTTTGTAAAAGTTCATTTGAAAAAAAAATGTTACAGAATTTCAGTTTTGGATTATTCTTGATGCCTTTATATCTTTATCGTAGAAATATAAGAAAAAAAACTTATTTTGTGTTAATTGTATATAAACTATGCATAGTTTTTTATTACCTTTTTTAGTTGTCTTTCCTTTATTAAAAATATTTAAATAGTTTTTTCACTGCAGTGGATCACGTGATTCTAGATAGTTAAATAAATTTGCTGTTAAAAAATAGTATTATAAATTTAATTATTTTATAAAAATATTGCTTTATATGCATTTAAAAATGATATAATGCAATTTATATACCATTAAGTTTTGGTGAAATAGTATTTTTTATTTTAGTTTAATATTTTTTTAGCGCTTACTACATTCATTACCAAGTGAAAGTCTTCCTGATGTATGTGCAGCTATTGTAAGAGCTTCTTTCAATGAAAGATTGCAAATATTGGATGCTGTAGATCTTGCTGAAAGATTTAAAAAAACATTGCCATTGTTAGTTAGGCAGATAGAGGTTAGTTATTGTCTATTTTTGTTTTTCGCTATTTAGTTTACAAATTTCTGTGACTTTACATCATTTTAAAATGGTTCTATTAATTATACTTCACTGTAAATTGTTGTTTTATATTAATTTTCATTAAATGAATATTGCATTCATGTGCTTAAATTTTCTTTCAAAGCAATGGTTACAACACTGATTCTCAACCTTTTTTTAGTGGCGGCTCACTTTTATCAATTTCAAAATTTGACGGCACACAATGAAAATAATTAGTTAATAAGTTGTTTACTTACCTATAATACACGGTGTTAAATAGTTTGCGACAATAATTTTGAATGTGAAATAAAATAATATGTACTATAAAAACACGTTTATTAAGGGATTGATTATTTCTTTCTACTAATTTTTTTATTAGTTAGTAACAGTTATTGTATTTTTTTTTGTTGTTATTAATTGTTAGCTTATTTTCTACAGTTATTAACTGTTTTTTTTTTTTTTTTTTTGATTTCTTATTAGCTAGTTCTTTTGCTAATTATTAATTGTTAGCTTATTATTTTGTTGGTTATCCTTTGCTAATTTGTTTTTATAACTATTAATTGCATAGCTTACTTTCATGATTAGCTTTTATTTCCGTTTGAAAGTTAATATTTAGCTTGCTTTCCTTTGTTAATTTATAACTTTAATAGTCATTAAGTTTCCTACTTATTTCAACATTTTTTTAAATTGTGTGAAAAAGACAATTTAAACACTTCCTTCTTAATTTTAGGATTGTCAGAGACAAGACAATCGCCGATAAAGATGTTCACGTGGTTAAAGCGTGGAAAAATTTTAAGAAGTATATATATATATAATAAAAAAAAAGCATTATAATTTTTATTGTATCATTTCCAATATTTGGCGGTACATTTTAAGAATTTGTGCAGTGCATTTTAGGACAAAAGTGCCGCGGCACAGTGGTTGAGAATCACTGGGTTAAAAGAAGCATAAAGTTATTTAACAGTTTTATAGTTATTAGCAGAGTAATTCCTCATGGAATATTTATTATTGTTTTTTTAATATAGCATATGTATGGAGTAAGCTTCAATACTTTTCAATTCAATATACAATAGTGTTAAACTTATTATTTAAGATGATGATTTTGTCCTAACCAAGATTAGAATATATTATGCTTTTACATCATTTGCAGATAATATATTTTTCTATGGAAAAGTAATATGTGCTTTTTTTCATTATTTTTAAAATTCTTTTCCCTTTAAATATTTTTTTGTTTCAATAGGGTCTTCAGATTTTACAAAAGACTCAGAAAGAAGAAATTGTACCTCTTGACATAACGAAACTTCCATTTGGAAGAAATAAATTGTTTGATTTTGACAAAGGTGGTGATGATATTGCAGCACTTGAAAAGAAAGTGAGGTGAGTATTTTATGTTTTAAATATTTAACTTTTCATTAAGTTTTTGTAAGTAGAAAATTTGAAAAAAAAAAAAAAAAACTTTCTGAGTACTTTTTTTTTCTTGTTCAATTTAATTTAAGTTGAATTCATTGGCTCAGATCGTAAAAATTTTTGTTCAGTCTGTTATTTAAAAAATTTAATTTTCATTGTTATCAAATTTTGCTCTTGTAGAAATTTGTTCTCTAATTTGATTAAAAAAATCAAACGCTATTAATTTCATTTCAGGGATACAGATATGCCAGAACATGCTAAAAATATAGCATTGCAAGAGGTGCAGGTAATTATATATTTAATTATTTCAAATGGTGTCTGTGATTTTAATTGTGTGCTAATTTTAGTTTTCATGATATTTTAGAGGTTAAAAAGAATGCCATTTCACATGCCCGATCATGCTGTTTCAAGGTAAGCGGCAATGTCCATTTAGTTTATGTGCAAATTTATTTTGCACTTAGTTAAAAAATATGTGAATAAATTGATCTAAATTTTTTCTAAAGCATGTAAATTTGCAATACTTTTAGGAATTATATTGATCTGATGTGTGAATTACCCTGGAATAAGGTTTCACCAGAAGTGATTGACATAATGAAATCAAGGTATGTTTATTTCATTTGATTACAGTGTATTGGAATTATTTGCTTATAAGAAAGATTTAGATGCTAATTCATATGGTCATATTTTAAATCATATTATTGTTGGTCATATTTTCTGGTCAGTTGGCTGTAAAATATTTGTAATTATTTGCTTACAGGAAAGATTTAGATGCTGATCATTATGGCATGCAGAAACTGAAGAAAAGAGTGCTTGAATATTTAGCCGTAAGACAACTAAAGAATTCACTGAAAGGTCCCATATTATGCTTTGTTGGTCCACCTGGAGTAGGAAAAACTAGTGTTGGGCGATCTATTGCTCAATCACTTGGAAGAGAATTTCATAGGTTGGTATAAATATTGATTTAACCAGGCTCAAAAATAAGGTGAGCTTTGATCATTTAACTCTTTGATGCAGATTTTTCATTATTTAGAATAAATTTACATCAAAATAAGTGAAAAATATTATTAGCATTTTAACAATTTATGGTTATGAAATACATCATAAAACTTTGGTGCCTTTCTCTGCATTAAAGGTAAAATCTTCCAAACCGGGCTCACTTCAAAACAATAATTTTTCAAATTTGCACTTATTTAGGTATAAGAAAAAAAGTTATATGTCATGGAAATTTTTTTAATTTACAAAATCAGTGATGAATTTTTAAATATGAATGAAAAAAAAATTTAAACTATTTTTTTATTTTTTTTTTGTTTTATATTTTAATATAAGTATAATTCTGATATTCTAACATTTTTCAGCAACTATTAGAACATTTTTCTATAATTAAAAAAATCAAAAATATATTTTTGTTTGTAATTAAAATGTCAAAAAAAATAATTATAAAATAGACACTGGTGTTCCATCTGTGTCAAAGCGTTAATACATTTGTGACAAATAATATGTTAATATGTGTTATTTTATAAAGAAAATATATCTGTATAAGAACTGTTTCAATAAATGTAATAATGGAAATTTATGCTTCCATAAACATAATTTTACTATCACAATTAATTATGTCAAAAACCCGTGAAATCTAAATGTCATTCAGCAATATTTATTGTAATTGATTTCATAGATTTAATTGCATCAAGATTGTATTCGTTTTTGTGTATGTAGAGTGCTTTGCCCTCTAGTATGCATTTACCAAATTGAATATATTGATGTTGAATCTTAGCTATGAATTTTCTCTGCAGAATTTCTTTAGGTGGTGTCTGTGACCAAGCTGATATTCGAGGACATCGTAAAACATACATTGGATCAATGCCTGGCAGAATCATTCAAGGATTAAGGACTGTTGGTGTAAAAAATCCTGTATTTCTCTTGGATGAAGTGGATAAATTGGTAAATTTTTTCTAAAAGGCATGTTTTAAAATGATATGAAATTTTTTAAATAAATATTATAGTGCAAGAATGAAAACAAAAGTTAAGGAAAGTACTAATTTAATAAATTTTAGATTTCATTTTCATACATTTACTAAAGTTTCATTAACCAGGTTCATTTGTATAATTTTTTGATTTCTGTTTGGATGTATTTGGAGCAGTTATTAAAAAACAACTTGATTGAATTTGAAATAAATATGGCAGAAATTTATTCCCAACCGATTAGGAAAACGTATGTTGAACTAAAAAAAAAAAGTAATTTGAAAAGAATTGTTTGAAAATTTTAATTTTAGAAATAATTATTTTTAACTTAAAAATAAATATTTCGGTTTTGGCTTAATGATTTGTATGATATATAGTTTGGTTAATGCTAAGCTGCATTTAGGTTGCCTCAGTTTCCAAAAAAAAATAAAATAAAAATAAATGCTTGTTCATCACTTATATAGTCGTAGATATTTTTCTATCAAATTTTTATTGTATCTTTCCCAGTAAACATTTCATGTTATTTTTGTATACAATGTGTTAATTTTGTTTTGTTTAAAATAAAAAAAAAAAGCTTTTTCTTAATATCTTTATTTTTTTAAACAAAATCCCCATTCTCTATAATGCTAAAAAATTTTGGAAAATATTCCAGTTTGATTGAATTTAATTATTTAATGATAAATCAGCTAAAGCAAATATTTCTAGTCATAAATATATATGAACAGTTGTATTCACTTATGTAAAGCTAAATTTGATGTTAAAATGTAAAAATTAAAATATTATTGATGTTTTTAATTGTGCATGCATCCACTATTTAATTTGATCTAGTGCAGACATCAATTGCCACAATTGATACAGAAAAATTTCAAACTAAAGTAGGTTGCCCTGAAGGAATCTTCAGCAGAAAGCCTTGATCCGTCCTTTACTATTTATTGTGCGAAGTATGATGATGCATATTTTATGAACTAATTTACAATTAAAGTTTTAATTTTCTTCATAAAGGTGTTTTTTTTTAAAGCTGATTAAGCTCTTAAATTATGTTAGTATTTATTGTATACCAATAATGACTATTTTATTTTTCATTATAAATTGAGTTAAAAATATTGTTTCTGTTGATTTAAATTTCCAATTCTCACTTGTGTTTGTTAAAACTTCAATCATGTTTTGTGATTTTGAATGTAAATTTTTTTTCTCCAGACAAAAGGCTTGCATGGAGATCCATCAGCAGCTTTATTAGAAGTATTAGACCCTGAACAAAATTGCACCTTTACTGATCAGTATCCTTTTTATTTTTTTTTACTGATAAAAATTACCTAAATGCATTTTCATAATAGTTAGCTGATAATGTATTTCTTGTGTGTTTTAATTTTAATCATTGTTCAGTTTTTTAATTGATCTTTTTGTATATTTCAATTTTAATAGGGAATTTTGCATTTTCCTTAATTGAATACTAGTTATCTTAACGTTCCATTTGATTTATCTCAAGTTTTATTTATAGCAACTGCCAATACAATTAGTTCTATTCCTCCTGCCCTGTTAGACAGAATGGAAGTAATTAAATTACTTATTTGATTTTGCATATATTACTTATTTGTATTTTATTTAAAAAAAAGAAGGAAAATATAAAGTTTGTCATACTTTGGTTATACTCCTTTTAGTGCTTACAGATTAGATTTCTTTTATTTTATAAGTGTTGTGGAACAGCCGACTCAATTTTGAGTTTACGACCACCAATGTTCAACTCTTTAGCCTTGTAATTTTGAACGTAATCCAGAATCAAGTATTAGGAGACATTTTATCTTCATGGAGAATTTTTTGATGGAACTAATGTGCATTTGCGTTGGGTGGAGAGTAAAACTATGAGAACCTCCCACGGTTAAGCTGAACAAGGGGACACTAACCCATGATCCGTCTACCACTGAGGATATTTTTCATCAACATTGTGCAAGCCAGGTTTACAGTTTATATTGCAAAGATTGACATTGAATTTAGAATATATATATTTTTCTAACGGCAGGCACTGAACTTTTACGTTCTTCACCTAGGAAGATGCCGGGAGTGTTACTCATTTAACATTACCCAGCGGGCACTTGTGAACCTAAGTCACAAAGGCGAGTGGCATTACCCATGCCACAGATTCCCGTTTATAGGGTGGGCCACATTCACACAATACAGAACAACACACAAAGAGAAACATCAAAGCCCTGAGCGGGAGCCGCGATGGCTCAGGGGATAGAGCGTTCGCCTTCCAATGAGGCGAACCGGGTTCGAATCCCAGTCGATACGAATTCCGCATCCGGCTTGCACTGACCACAGTGCTGACGTGAAATATCCTCAGTGGTAGACGGATCATGGGTTAGAGTCCCCTTGCCGTCAGGCTAACCGTGGGAGGTTCTCGTGGTCTTCCTCTCCATGTAACGCAAATGCGGGTTAGCTCCATCAAAAAAAGTCCTCCACGAAGGCAAATTTCTCCCAATACTCGATCCAGGAGTTCCCTTGTCTTCTGGATTGGGTTCAAAATTACAAGGCTACGGAGTTGAACATTAGTAGCCGTAAACCCATTAAATTGGGTCGGCTGTTCAACGACGGTTATAAAAAAAAAAAAAAAAAAAAAAGCCCTGAGCGGGATTCCAACCGGCAGCCAATGACTTTGTAGTCAGGCAAGCTAACCACTTGACCATCTGAATATATATATAGTCTATGCTCTTTAGTACAACCACCTATTACCGCAACTCTTCCTATGATGTTGCCACTCCATAAACATGAAATCTTTTATAAATATATAAAAAGTGACAGGACCACCTATTTTTATCCATGCTGATCCTAGATTCAACCTATGGTCTAATAAAACATAGGTAACTTTTCATTATTGAAAATTAGAAGTGTGCTTCGCATTCTTCTGTGGAAATCGAACTCTTCAGTTGGCATACATTGCCTCGTTTTAAAGGGTTCAGTAAATTTATCAATAATATTTTTCTTGTTTAAAAACACTTCTTTTTTGTGAGGTGTTGTGATAGGTGGGAGGTAAAAACCCGTTGATTAACATTCTTCTTGATTTTACTATGGCTTTTCTGAAAATGTTATTTAACAAAATTGGCTGGTCAGTGCCAACGTAACACTGTATGCTTCAAATTGAAATTGACAATTTTGAGTGTAGAGGTTAGCAAAAAGTACATTAGTAGATATCAAAACTGTATTTGAATTTTCTGTAGTTTTTTTTAAAATCATTATTGAAACAACTTTTATCATCAAAAATAGATTTTTGGAATTTAAACTTGCTAGTCAATATCTTTTCAAGTTTTCTATTAAAATGATTTATATTGTTGGATTCTTATTGAGACTTTTGCCAGTAGGGAACCGATTATCCGGAACGATCAGGACCATCGCTATTCCGGATAACTGATTTTTCGGTTTTCTGAATTCTACAAAAAACCGTTTTTTTATTGTCAAACCCAACCAACAAACGTTTGCGAGTTCCCGAATGAAATTAAAGACTGATTTGAGGCCTCCTGTCTTATCAGAACTGGTCAAAAGTATTGAAAGTCTTGCTGCCTTGCGGAATTTTGTTTTTAATTTAAATTTGTAAATTTTTCTTCTTTTGTTTTCTACTTACAACTGTAAGCCTCATGCTATACTTTGTGGTGCATGAGGAGTTTTAAGTCGTTTAATTTAAAAAAAAAAAAAAAAAAAAACCAACAAAAAAAAATATTTAGAAATAATCTTAAAAAGAAGAAAAAACGATAAATTAACACACTAATGATTATTTCTAAAATGATGGTAAGGTAAACCTCTTTTAGAAAAGAAAGAAAAATCCTAAAATCTTCTGAGGAAATTTTTTTTAAAAAAATGGTGGAAAAATGTATCGAATTTCGTTCCGGTTTTCTGATTTCCGTATAAGAGGTTCTGTACTGTATTACTACTTCAAAGAGATATCAAAATTCACTTATTTTATTACAGGTTATAACAGTACCTGGCTATACTCATGAGGAAAAGGAACACATTGCTAGAAATCATTTACTCCCAAAACAATTAAAGGAACATGGTTTGACACCAGATATGTTACAACTGACTGATGAAGCTATCCGATTAATTAGTATGGTTCTTTTGTTTTTATAAACATATCTTTATCATATACAAAAACATTAGATTAAATCTTTTGTTTATGATTACAATTTATGAACCTATATAGTGATAAATATGGTTCTTGGAATGATTTTATGAATCTCTTTGTTTAAATAAAATTAACAATTGATAGACTATATTACGTTAAAGTTAGTATGAAATGTGCTTAATATTATATTATTCATGGACTTGTACTATGATATAAATTTAATGTTGAACTTTTTGGGGGACAAAATCATGAGTAGAAAGAATGACAAATCATTTTTAAAATTTCTGTTGCAAATTAAGTATTTTGACGCCATTTTGAGGATTAAATATTGCGCTATTTAATTTTGTAGGTAATCCAGAGTTTATTGTCTGGTGTGTGTAACTTTAAAAGTTTACTAAAAACTTTTCCAGTAATAACTCTAAAAGTTGACTAAAAATAGTTTTTAAAATATGATATAGTTTGCTTATGCATTTTTGATTCATTAAAATAAATGAGGAATTTCATTATGTAATAAAGAGGAATTTCATTAGATAATAAATCCACATATGTGAATTTCATTAAAATTCATATACGTGGGTCATTTTCGAAATGGAGAGGCATTTGGAAATTTTTTTCTAAATATTTGAACTACTAGTTATAAAAACTTTCATCTGCAAATAGAATGTTTCTTATTCATAAAAGTTAAAACAGAAACACTTTTTTTTTACTTGGAACATTAAATGAAACATTAACTTGAATCTGCATTGTGTTTTCAACATTGTTATCAATGTTCAAAAATATTTAAATAAAAAAAAGTTTCCTGAAACAGTGAATAACTTCCACACTATTCAAATTTGCACTGTAAATCACTAAAATTGCTTTTTGTCAAATTATATAGAGAAATAAAGTGTAATTAATTGTCAGTAACTGAGTGGGAAAAAATGACAGGGCTACAGTAGAGCTAAATTTTTAATGTTCTTGTGTAGCAAATTGCTGAATTTCAGTTGTACCACTATTGATACCTACCTATATTTCTTTAATGAACTTAATATGAAGTGATGAAATACTAAATTAAAATTCAATAAATAAAGTTACCATTAATATGGTAACAGAACGGAAGAGTAACAGGGGGAGGAGATAAACTAAACATATAATGCCAATACTTAAAATGGTTACATTATTTAAAAATAGATTATTCAGAGAGACATGGGACTCCTTTTTGCCAACTCAACAGATGTAATTTAATACAATAATTATGGTAATAGAGTAAAAAAAATCCTCGGACAACATTAAAATGTTTGATTTTTGCTCAACATAACACAATTTTCACAACTAGATAAAATAAATATATTTTTTATTAACAGTTGGTTCAATTGCAGTAAAATAAGTGCTAAGTCTGGGATATAGCAATTTAGCTGTATCTGATATATTAAAAAGGTATTACACAGACATTTTTCAATACTAATTTTTATGTATATACATTTACAAAATTAATTTCACTTTTTTTTTAAATGACCCATGTATCTACAAAATAAATTTTATGATTCAATAAATTGTTTGAAATATGCTATCAAAATAGTTGTTCAGATGTGCGTATAAGGAGAGGTGATTTTATCAAATACATTGGCGTCTTTATAATTTAAAATAACAAAGCAAGTTGAACCTGAATTCCCTTTCCTGAAATTTCCCTATGAAGATTACATTAAAACTTGCTATTTAGAATTCTTTTTTTATGAATTTAAAGTCTGATGTTGAGAAAATCAAAAAAATTCTGCTATTATCTAAAAGCATAGCTGCTAACATGGATAGGAAAAAATACAGTAGATTTTACAAAGTAATAAAAATTTTATGTTAATTGTTGCATAATGTACTAAATATCTTAGACATAGGAAGTTTTTAAGGATTTTTATAGTCATCAAAATAGAAAAACTGCAGCATTTTCTAGTTATGATTGACATAAAGTATACTTGAAATATACTCATAAGATACATAATATATAAAGTATACTCATAAGATAGTTTTTTTACTTAATTTAAAAAGGGAGTTCTGATTAAAAATGAAGTAAACATTTTAGGACAAAAAAAGTTTTAAACTGATTTCTACAAATGAGGCTCGTTTCATTATGTATTAGTAATACTTATTTAAACATTCAAGTAAGTAATAATTTGTGCAAAAATTCTATTTCAATAGGGATTTTGCTTGGAAACTTACTCAATTTTAGGGAATTTTTTAAAATGTACGAAAACCAGGAGAAACTGACAAAATCCAGTAGTCTACTGGAAAATCCAGTAGAGTTGACAGCTTTGCTTAGAGCAAAACATTTACATTTATCCAATGTAGGCTTTAGTTAATCTCTTGATTATAAAAATACATTTTTCACTAGGACACACTTAAACAGGTAAAAGCAAGATAGAAATTTAAATACCATGAAAAAACCAAATAATTCTGTAAATTTGAACTGAAACTGTTTATTTGAAGCAACTGTATCTAGAAAATGTGCATAGTCAATACATATTTATTGATCAATCTAAATTCTTTATTCTGTATCTTGTTTTGGAAGTGTATTATTACTATTTACAATAAAATGCTGATTCTTCATTTCTAAACTTAATAATATTTTATTTAACAGTTGTCAAGTATACTCGAGAGGCAGGTGTTCGTGGTCTGGAGAGAAAATTAGGGGCCCTGTGTCGTGCTGTGGCAGTTAGAATTGTGGAAAAAGAAGCTGCTTTACGACCAAATGATGATCAGTTGAACATTAATGATTCTAAAACTTCAATCACTCCAAATGAGGAGGTTCCTGTTAACTGTCAAAATTTTACATTAAGTCCTATTGCTCCTTTACCAGAGCTACCATTTATTTTAGATGAGGAGGCTGTTGTAGATATATTAGGTGTAAGTATTTCTTTAAAATGAAAATATTGATTTTATTCCAAATTATAAAATATGCTTTCTAAATATTAAAAAAAGCTAATTTAGTCTTTTTTATATTTCATTACATTTTATGAATGGCAACTGAATATGGTACATTTGAAAAAAATCTGGTGCATTTAACAAAAAATGAGTAGTTTAAAGTTCTATTTTTTAGTTATGTAAAAATACTACCATTGGATACATAAAATACTCTTGAAAGAGATTTTGGAATCTTAAAGGTTAAGAACTGGAGAAGCAGTATAACAAGAGGGTTACTTGGAAATCTCTTTAAAGGAAGGCCTCTGCACACCCTGGCCTGTTCTGTTACTGATGATGATGAAATAAAATTCCTTGGTTATACTAAACCCTTTTTATCCAATAAGCTAAGAAAAATGGATCTTAAAATAATGAATTTGTTGATTAAAGAGATCATATAAAGATGTCAAACTGAATCCGGTTAATTTTATCTATATTAATTTGTTGTAAAATTTTATGGTTTATGAAAATGTAATACAGTAAAACCTCACTACAACAATATTTTGCGGACCAAATAAGAATATTGTTGTAGAGGGATATATTGTTATATCGAGGGCCCACATAATTCTGGGATGCAATGAGATTTTTTGAAATTTAATGTTATATATTCATTAACTATAAATATATTTATATATTATCGAAAAAATTAATTTGCATAGTGTTTATTACGGTTAAGCATTAAAAACAATGGATATAAATACAGAACATAAGATTGTAAACTTACCTTAAAAAAACATTTTTATTGAAAAAAATCAGATATTTTTGTTTGTTTATTCATTTTTCTGACTGTTAAGTCAACCAACAAAGTATGCATAGAGTCCAATGCCCGAAAATGATTTTCATTTGTAAATGGAAGACTTGAGAAAAATGTCTTTAGAGATTTTACGGATTGAAGAGCTTCATGGGGTGACAATACGGACTGTGATACACATGGATCATCATCACCATCTTCTTCCTCATCATTATTTTCCAATTCATCCGTAATTTCAGAGAGAATCTCTTCATCACTAACTCCTGCGAAAATTGTGAGATCGTCATCCGCAGTTAAATAGTCCTCCACGTTAACACCATATGTTTTACCCATTTTTTCCTCAAGTTGGGATAAAGATTTTTGAAGATTCAAAACTAATTCTTGATTATCTGAAGGATCACTGTCTGTGGAATTTTCTTCACTATTAGAAACAATTTCATCTTCCAAGACACACAAACCGGCCTTTTTCCAACAATTTTGAATAGTTTTTTCTGTTACCTCCCACCAACTACCAGCAATAATATCACATGCTTCCTTGACATTCACAGTTTTAAAAGGATCTTCTACTTTATTTTCGATGTTGACAAGTATCGATTCAACCAAACGCTTCCTGTAGTATCCTTTGAAACACTTGATTATGCCCATGTCGAGTGGCTGCAAAATCGAAGTGCAGTTGGCCGGGAAATAAACAATTTCGACGTTGTGTAGTTTTGGAATCGAGGTGTGAGCGGTGCAGTTATCAATTAATAAAGCAATTTTTCTCTTCCTCTTTTTCATTTCTTTATCTAACATCAACAACCATTCAGAAAAAAACTTAGAAGTCATCCAAGCTTTTTTATTGGCTTTATATTCCACTGGAAGACTTTTCACATTCTTGAAACACCTCGGCTTCAATGATTTGCCGATAACAAGAGGTTGAATCTTGTGTGTCCCTGTGCTATTGGCACACAGAAGAACAGTCAATCTCTGCTTTGATTTTTTTCCGCCGTAACATTTTTCACCCTTAAATGCCAATGTTCGATCGGGAAGGAGTTGAAAAAACAGCCCAGCTTCATCTGCGTTATAAACGTTCTCTGGTTTATACTTTTGAAGAATATCTGTCATCTTCTCTTGCTTCCATTCATTTGCTTCGTTAATCGGAGCAGATTTTTTCTCTCCGTGAACTTCCTGGAAAGTTATTCCATGTCGATCCCGAAAACGCATTAGCCAACCATTGCTAGCTTTAAAAGTTTCGTTCCCTAGCATTACTGCGAATTTACGTGCTTGTGTGCATAACAAGGGACCATTTATCGGGATATTTGTTGCTCTCATCTCTTGAAACCATTTTAAGACGGCAGCATCAATGTTTTCATTAGTTGCGACTTTTAGTCGTTTACGCTTTGGATTAATTAAATTTGAACTTACAGTATCTTCGATCTGTTTTCTTTTCTTTAGAAACGTTGCAACTGTAGATAATCCGTATTTTCTAGCTGCATCAATCTGTTTCATTCCATCATCAATATCTTTAATAACGTTAAGTTTATCTTGAAATGAAAGTTGCTTTCTCCCTGCCATTACACTAGTAAAAAATATCCAATACACTGAAGACTCACCAAGCTGAAAATGTTAGCAGCACTAAATGCGAAAAGTTCTGATCGTAGAATTTGCGCTAGCTCATGAAAACACCAGGTGTAGTTTAAATCAGGGATTAAGTGACAGTGATGAACGATGACCAATGGTCAGTATACATTTTTTTCTCCTCCTCAATTTCAATAAACGTGCTCCACCCACCTTCTACAGAAACAGTACCTTCTCAGGGTCGCAGGTGTTACTGTGATGTGTGTGGTCATTTATGACTCATGATGTTACAATGGTGATTTCTTAAGAACTGAAGGAGGCAATTCTAAAACATGAAGCTCTTAGGGTGGTCTAAGTACCTCAACAGTGGGGGAATGAAATTTGAATACAAAAGCCATTCTCTGATGTGCAAAGAAATAACAGTGGGGTGAAAGATCATAACCAGCAGTGACCCTTTTATCAGAAAAGATGAAAAAAATGGTAAAAGATGACAGAAAGGCATTTTACATTATTTGAAAACCAGTAAAAAAAAATGGAAAATAATGTTGAAATTTGAAAAAAAATCGTTTTACAGAGGTTTACTGCTTCAGAGAATATCGTTATATTGAGAGGAAGATAACATTAATCCATATGCAAGTTTGGCGGGACCACGGAACATTATCGTAATAGAGGGAGTTATTGTTGTATCGGATATCGCAGTAGCGAGAGTTCACTGTATTTCAAAATTAAAAATTTATATGTAATGAATTTATTTAACTATATTTGCATTAATTAAATTTTAACTGAAAAACTCTGCCATTAATAGTAATTTTTAAGTTCAGATAAAAATAATCTATATTTATTATAATCTATATTATAAAAATAATCTATATTTATAAAATTATTATTAGAAATAACTATTTTTTTACACAAATCTATACTAAATTCATCAAATCCATCTTTTATCAATATCTTATTTCAAACAATAATGCTTGCTTATCATTTTATACTGAACTATAAATATGCATTTTCATTAAAGAAGTGGTACTTATAATTTTTTTTACTTTTTACGACCTTTACTCTTAGACACCTTTATATGAAAGTGAGATCTCTGGGCGAATAATCCAACCAGGTGTTGCGATTGGCTTGGCATGGACAAGTGCAGGTGGCCAAATAATGTATGTGGAAGCCACTAAAATTGATGGAGATGGTCAATTAATACTAACAGGACAATTAGGAGAAGTAATGAAAGAGTCTGCACAGCTAGCGTTGAATTTAGTTCGCTCTCATTGTCATGAAGTAAGTTAATTTTCTTCCGTAAATGATTAACAAAATAAAGAAATTTTTGTTAGTTTTTTGCTCAGCTGTAACAATTCTTATTTTTTTTTAATTTACCTTTGCGAGTAAGAATAAATAAGAAAGAATGTAATATGAATGTTTATAATGTATATTTGGTATATAAAACTTATATTTAGTATATACATTACTAAACAATTAATAGTATATGATTTTATCTCTATACAAAATTCAATTCTTTCTAATGACAAATTTGTGCTGGTAAAATAGCCAAGAAGACAAATTTATATTGTTAATTTGAACACACTAATTGTTAAGTTACCTCTGGCTTTTTTAGTTAAGGAGTCAAAGTCTTGTTTTCTAGCTACTTTTAAAAGCTGTTAGTATAATAAGTTGTATGTGGCTATATTTAAGGTTCAAAGCATATCTACCCATCTATTAAGATACGAATATATATTTGAATTAATTTTAAATTTTGCAAGTTATAGTCAATGGTAAACTATAAAATTTACTCTCTCTTTCTCTCTACATTATATATGTGTGTATATACACATAGAAAGAGAGAGTAAATTTAAAATTTACTCTCTCTTTCTCTCTACATTATATATGTGTGAATATATACACGTAGAAAGAGAGAGTAAATTTTATAATTTACCATTGACTATAGCTTGCAAAAATTAAAATTAATTCATATATATGTGTGTGCTTTTTTATTATTCTTTTGAATTCAAAATTTGTTCAGCTAAATTAATTTTGTGAAATTACTCTGTCAGTTAAAATTTTTCTAACTAATTAAGCTTCAATGCATATTTTATTTTATTTAGGTTTTGTTTAAAACCTTTCTTAAAATGAAAATATAGATTTTATTGAAAAAATAAATTTAACCTACTCTTAATTTTATTTAAAGTAATAAATTATATTTTAAATCTTATAAATTACTACTTATTTTCTGAAAATAAAAATTTTTTCTACAGTATGGCATAAGGGTTTCTAGCGGTGCAGATTTGATGGAAGGTACCGATGTGCATATTCATTTTCCTGCAGGAGCAGTCGGCAAAGATGGTCCTTCAGCTGGTATAACAATATTTACTGCATTAGTGTCATTGTTTACAGGACGGATTGTGAGGTCTGATGTTGCTATGAGTGGGGAAATCACATTAAGAGGTTTAGTTCTTCCGGTAAGTAACTGAAATATTTTAAATGTTGCTAAATTGGTTAATTTACCTACATTAATTTATAACTCATTTATTTAAAAAGCTAGTTTAAAGCAATGGATGCAAAATTGACTATTAAGTATGATTTCTCCATATAATCTAATTTGAATGTCATTAATTCTATTTAACTTGCTTGCATGCTTATTTGAGTTAGTTGCAAGACATTACATGCTATGCAGAAAATCTGTAATTTTATTAATTTGTTGATTAATGACCCCACAAAGTGGTGCTAGTAAACAAAATTCTGATAGTGATCATCTGGCATTCATTGTATGATGTACATATTGGTACAACATACCTCCTAGATTCATACAATGCATCTGTTTATATATATTAGGTTGCATTTAAGTGAATATCCTGTTAATGAAGAAGACTCAATACTCAAACTCTATACTCAAAATTTTACCTTAAAATTACCTTTTCGGCAATTTATTTTATTACTTTTTCATTATTATTTTACAAATCGCAAACAAAAGGCTGAAGTACTGCTTTTTTCTTTTTTTGCAAAATTTTATTAGAATAAAAATTACCTGGAAATTACAGGTTTTGGGTTAAAATTAAATTTTTTCCACGAGTGTACAAAAGCTGTGAAGAATTAATTTAGCTGCATTCAATTTTGTGCATATATAAACAATTAGTAAAAATCCGATAAAATATTTTGTTAATATGTTTTGCAATGGAAAGGGAAGTTTTGCTTTACAAATTATGGTTGTGCAACTGTTAGTCTTTGATCGTAGTGCAAAAGAAAATTTTGGAGTTTCTATTCTTAATTTTAAAAGTAAGAGCATTCACCGGCAGCTATGTATTTTGTACTGTTGACTCCAAAATGTCCAAGACCAGTTTGCATGATAATTTGATGAAGATAGTGTTATTGATGAAGCAAGTTAATGAAAACAGCCTTTAATTTTTATCCCTTTGGTGCTTTTGTTAATGTTTCTGTCGTATTATATAGTTTCGTTTTGCTAAGGTGTAAATATGCAATGAATCAAAACGAAATTAAAATTTGATTATGCATAGGACTAGAAGAAAATTATATTATCCCCTTTAAATTTTCTGAATCTGATGTTTACAATTTCATTTTTCTACATATAGCCTCTTGTGTGTTGTATTGTGATTTGTTTTTGTAAAAGTCAAAAATAGTTAACCATTTTTTAATTGCTCAAGATATTTATATATATTTTTTTCTTTTCGCAAATACATTTCTTAATTTGAAATACACAACTTTACAAATCTCTTCAACATGTAGCAGAAATCTAATAATTAATGCCAACAATCATAGTGTTTATTGTAATGATATTCTTGCAGATTAAGTAAATCTAAATATTGAATTATTCTATGTTTTTTTTTTTCATAGTCTAAATATTACAGGTGTCATGAAACTAAATCTTTGTTGCAGTAAGCTACATTAAAACAGTTTTTCATTACTTATTGTTTAAGATTTTTTTTTTTTTTTAAATTTCTTCGTATGGTTTTCATTTTCATTTACTATTATTTAGAAGATTTGTTTGACATTGTTGCGTGTATCCTCATTATCATAGATGTAATATAAAATTTTTTTGAGTGTACAAATTTTAAATTAAACTATTTAATTTCAGGTTGGAGGCGTTAAGGAAAAAGTACTTGCTGCACATAGGGCTGGTATGAGAAGTTGTATATTACCTAGTAGAAATGAAAAAGATCTTGCTGATATACCACAATCAGTACAGGTAAAAATCTTAACTTGTTTACTTTTTAAATTCATAATAGTTCTTAATTAAATCCTATTTTTATTTTTCATTAATTTAAATAGCAATTAATTTCACTAGTGTATAAAAAAGTATTGGTTATTAATTTAAGTAAAACTTGGAAGAACACTACTAAATTATACAGAAATAATTCCGCCTGTAAAATGAAGTAATGTAATATATTATTTCATATCAGAAATATATTAAAATTAACTTTAAGTTCTACAACAAATTTTACCCAAATTTTTTTTTTGCTGTGTATTTTATTTAAAAAGTTTTAAGAGAAAATAAATGGTGCTATGAATAAAAGCTTTTGAATGTGGGAGATTTTTATGGTTTTCCTCTCCATGCCATCAAAAAGTCATTATTAGTAAATGCCATCAAAATGTTCTGCACAAAGACAAACTTCTTCCGATACTTAATCTAAGAGATCCCTTATCTTCTGGATTGGGTTTTAAATTACGAGCTACAAAGTAAACCCAAAATCGAGTCAGTTATTCAAGGATGGTTATAAAATATGAGCAGAAAGTCTTCCTATATTTAATATTTGTAGCCAAGATTAATTAAAATCTGCTAAATTAAAAGAAATTACTGTTATAAAAATCTCTCTGACAAAAATACAGGTATCTTATATATATTTACAACTTTATTATTATTAATGTTTAGATAATAAATTAATTATATAATAAATAAATTAATTTAAATTAATGTTTATTTGTTTTCTAGAGTGACATGAATTTTTACACATGCACTCACGTTAATGAAGTTCTGCAAGCTGCTTTTGATGGAGGCTTTCCTGTATCTCCCAAAATACCAAGCAAACTGTAAGATTTTTTTTTTGTGTGTGTGTGATGTTACAGAAGTTATGCTACTTAAACGAAAGTATGAAAACTTTTTCTGTGATAATATTATGCTTGATTGGATCAATCATATTATATTACATTTCCAATTCTTTATCAATCTTTCTTTGTCGGTGTAACTTCTTGATCATTTATGTAAATTACTAATGGTTCGTGTGTAAAAAAATACACTATTTGTAAATAAAATATTTTTATATTTATTGTGAATTGTTTTTCTTTTCTGAAAAATATGCACAGTATTAAATACAAAGTTTATAAAAGCATATAATGATGCAAGATAACAGTGAATTATTTTACTAAAACTTAGATGTGATTGAATAAATTATTTTACTAAACATAAAATTCTCTTCATAATAAGGCAGTTCGAATTTGGATGCATGAATTCTGATTGGATTGTACAGTGAGCAAAAAAAAAAAAAAAAAAAAGAGGACCACCCTGAATAACTTTTAATTTAATGATAGGATCGTCACATTCTTGAACTTAATCTCAATAGCTTGAGTGACTTCAAATATGCTAATTAATAACTGCAGACAATATTTTAAGTTACAAAATCAGCCACAAAAACATACTTTTTCAGAATTGGTCATAAATATATTTGTTTTGAAATTCAATTTCTCTGGAACTATTCAACTGATTTTGCTCAAATTTTGTATTTTGCCATGCAAAAAAATTTATACATTAACAATTCAAAATTTTTTTTGACCACTATTAAATAAAATAATATTTGCTATATTTTTTTGCATTGAATTATCGTTATATAAACTAATTTCATTACTGTGTGCAAAATATAGGAAAATATGGAAAAAGTAAACATTTAGGAATCCAAACTTTGGAGCCCTTTCATGACCTCACTATTAGGACCATATTCCGACTATCCTCTACATTTTGGCTGTCAGAGATCCAGCTCCATCAAAAAAGGTACGTTGATTAAAAAAAAAAAAAAAAAAAAACTACGCTTTTGTAACTTAAAATATCATCTAAGCATATTTGAGATCACCCTTTCGAGCCATTAAGATTGAGTCCTGGAATGCGAAGGTGCAATCATTAGATCAAAAGTTATTCAGAGTGGTCCTCTTTTTCATGCGCACTGTACACGTCCATATACATTGCCATATCTATGGCATTGTATATGTTATAGATATGGAAAATGTTCCATGTGGTTCCTGCCTGTAAGCGAATAGAAATCGTTATTTGACATATTATAGTAATTTAAAAGTAGCCCATTAAATGACAGAATTATCAGCATATTTATAATAAAAGGAAAACAGTATAAAAATCAGTCGCTGAGTTCACTGGAGCTTTTCCTTGTTTTGTTTTTCCTTATTTTGGAAGAACTGTAATTGTAGACAAGTACACCAAGGCTGTTTTTTGAAAGCTCCTCTGCCACCATGAACTTTTTTTAAATCTAATAATATGCAATTTTTAAAGCTGTTTGTTGAGATTGCAATAGTTAATCATGTTAGGTTGTCCGTTCACTAGCCCATTTTATGTGAAAAATAGGCTGATTTTTTTTTAAATATATGAAAAAGTTATTTGCATTGTTTAGATTTATAAAAATACATAAAGATTAAAAAATTATTAATCAAACTAGATAAGAAAATATTGTCCTTTATATATATATAATGGGTGATGTTTGTAAAATGTTTAATAATTATTTTAAATATTCATCCATATTGCCTATTTTAGATCTTATGGTGATTCATTACAGCATATATAGATTCATTTAGATTATAGGGCATTTTACTTGCTTTTTTATTCTCCTTAGCAGAAGAGCTTTATAAAACACTCTTAAGCTATTAAAAGATATAGCAATTTTTTTTTTTTTTTTAAATTGTCAATAACACAAACTTTAAACACAAGTTTATTTTCACTCTTAGTCTATACATAAATGGACTAAACACATTGTTTAAAGAAGCGTTAAAAATTATCAAATATGTTTTCAAGATATTTTTATATTCTGACATGAATTAATTTTAAAAATAATTAAATTTAAGATCAATTGAACAAGTAGATGAATTTAAATTTTCTAGTACACAACAACTAATTTAATTATAATTTAAAACAAGTGATAATGTTAAAAGATTTAAAATGTCTTAGAAAACCACAATCCAATTCCTTAGAAGTAGTGTTCCTTTATATTTATGCAAAATTTAATCATAATATGGTTAAAAAAATAACTATTAAATAAAAAAGCCTTTTTGAAACACATTTGTTTTAATTCAGAAAAAAAAAAAGATTTATAAATCGATATATAAAACATTCAAATTTAATTTCTGTTTATCTTCCTTCATGTTTCTCCAAATAATACTTCTGATATCTGTTCTCAGAAATCGGGAATATCATACATAGAATTTATATAGAGACTTGTGTAGTTAGAGCATGCAGTTTCTACTTAAAACAAGACAGCAATAATAAAAATATATTATATTTTAAAGATAATTAGCTAAAAGAAGTGAGTTTAAGAATAATTGGGCAGTATTTTATATAATTAATATATTAAAACACAGTGAGACAAAATGTAAACATTGTAAGAGTTTCATTAAATAGAAACGAGGAAAGATGACAAGCTCGATTTTTTCTTAGCGGTTTCTTGCTCTTGTTTTAATATCTGTGCTAACAATGATTTCTTTTTCTTTTTTGATAAACTAGGCGTATTACTTACATTTTGAGAAGGACACTGTTTTTTATTTGAGCCGAGTTTAATGATAGGTGGTAGAGTTGAAGACAATTTAAGTCCTTTTGTAGGAAATGAAAGAGATTCTTTGTCCACGATTTTCGTATCACAGCTTGATATTGATTCAATATTACTCTCATTTTCTGTTGGCCTGAAAAATATAAAATAGTCAACTAAAATAATAGTTTACAAGTTATTTAACAATTTACTGTTACAAACAACTAATCTAAAAATAGTATATTATTTTTTTTGTCCAAACACAAGAGAGAAATTTTTCACTGAGGACACATCTTTTTAACACTAGATATACATACACAAGTTTTTTTTTTATTCCCAAGTATGAAAATTAGCAATTGAAATGCTAGTTAGAAATAGTCAGATTTAAAAATTAAGTTTTAATTTACGAAAAAAAAAAAAAAAAAAAAAAAAACGAAAAAAATATTATTATTTATATATGAAAAAATATATAAATTTTTTATATAAAAAACCATGCGTAATTTCTACTACAAATAAAAGAGGCAAGTATTGTTGATACAGATTAAGTATATTAAGGGTCCCAAAAATGATTATGATTTGAAACAATCAATTAAAGTAAACCAGAAAGAGAAATGTACAATTTAGAGCATTTTATTAAAACCTAATTACTAAGTTTGCCAAGAGATGGCTATGCTTGCCAAAAAAATTATATAAATAATGTTTTCCAAGTAATGCTTAGCAGCAACAACATAGCATAATCTTAGGACTGGCAAATATTTTAGTTGCAATATTCAGTTCAAATATGCAAATATTTCAGTTAAATGCTGTCCCTCACAGCAGAAAACATAGTTATTTTTTAATATTTTTTTCCCTATCAGCTGTGTAATAATTTAAAATAGCTTTGTAACATATTTTGAAATTTAATAAGAATAAATTATTTTATTTCCTAAGTAGAACACAGCAGACAACACATTTTTATCTTGTCTGCTTTTCTTTAATGGATGTTGTACTTTAACATACTTATATCACATTGCTTTATATTCTTTTCAGATAATAGAATTAAAATCATAATTATACTTTTGCTTACATGTTTTTCTTTTGATGATTAATTAGTAGTCCTGCATTTAAATCTCTTTTCACTGGCTTTACTTTTGAAGGCAATAAGTACAAGGAAGTCATTTTTTCTTTAGTCTGAATTTTTCTTTTAAAACATGGGTATTTTGTAGTCTTTTTGCAGCAAAAACAAGTGTACACCTTTTAAAAGCAAAATAGTTTAAAAAAGCACGAAACATAATAGAATATCACAAAATACTTGAAAATAAAATATAATGATATTAATCAGCTTTTTTATAACTGAAAAATTTATAACTGAAAAAATTATACACGGAAAATAGTTGCAAATCAAAAGAAAAAGGATTAAATACTAAAATATCTAACTATCACATGAACAAATTTTTGAAAAGCTCAGAATTTATCCGGAGCATTCCTTCTGATGTTGCAAGATATTATTATGAAAAAATCAAATATTCATAATCATGAATTTATTTTATATATTATAAAATGAAAAAATTATATTAAGAATTTATTTGCTCAGAATTTGATGCCTTAGAAATTGATGTTAACAAGATGTGATATTTTACATTCTTAAAGACTAATACTAATCAGATGCTATACAATAGCAAATCAGTTTAAAGGGCTGCGAGAAAAGGGGACCTCTTATTTTTTATAAATCACCACAATTAATTTTTAAGATTGCACAGTATTTTTAATTGTCGGAGAAAAAAGTTTATGTAATACTTTTTGGATTGGTCCATTGACGGGATAGAACATATCAATTCTGTTGCCTCTAGGGACCAATTTTTTGATTATAGTACTTTTTAGATTGGTCTATTGAGGGCAAAGAACATATCAATTCTGCTCTTGTGATATTTAACTTAAAACTGCTTAAGAATGCTAAGTGTTGGCAGGTTTCTCTAAGTAGTGAAAGAAATTAGTCTTTTTAAGAATAAATCCAAATGAATAGTTTAAATTTAAGAGCCACTTGTCATGGTAAGTTGTCATAATTTGTACAGGAAACGAAAAAGACAGCGATAATTTTATGTAAAATCTACTTATGTTAGAAATAATACGCATATTTGTTCAACAAAATAAATAAATTCATTAAATAAAAATATCTTCGAATAACTAGAGAAAATGAGTATCTGTCTCAATAAAAAGTTTTTTACCATTAAGGCATTTTATAGGAATCACTGCTACCTTTGAGGGTGTTGACTATCGAGAATGTGAACTGTCATCTATGAAAATGTACCTCAAGATAAAATTGAGTTAACATGTCTTATATATAGTAAATAGGATTTAAATAATTGTAGTTGTAGTTACGCTAATGTAAAACTACAAAATTTACTTACAATTTTAGTACTAGATTCCCTATATTTCAATAACTTTTTCTTCTGATGATTATTTAATTTCCAGGGTTGTTCAGTCTCCCATCTCAGCAACTTTTTAATGTGGTTATTTTTTTTGGCAGCTGGCTGAATCTGAACTTTGTGATTGGTTGGTGACCATAAGCTACCACAATGTTCACAACATTGGTGTTTCTTGATTTCTTTTGTATTTACTGCAAAAGAAGCATGATAATGAATTACACCAAGTAGTCTAAACAATGCTTATTGATAGTGCTTTTAAATGTTAGTAAATTTTTATTTAAAAAAAATGACATAAGTAATTAAGATACAACAGGTCTCAGAATTAATGGCAGTCCCTGCCATCACTAAATTCCGACCCAAACAGTCCAAGAAATAAGAGGTTTTGTTTTTGGCTTGATGCTTATGTTTCTGTAACAAAATATTTGGTCTATGTATCTTAATGATAACCTTAAATTCTAAGCATTTCATAAAACTTTTAATCAAATTTTACTTAAATTATTTTTATTTTACTTTTAACTCTTAACCAAGTGCTTTATTTATGGTAAATACAGGGTGTTACAAAAAAACCTGGACGAACAATTAATATAACAGTATACTGTTTATTTATAGTAATATACAGTCTTAATATAACTATTAAAAATAAATAAATTAATAAAATATAACAAATAATAATAAAAGTAGACATTTACTAAGAAATACATTTAACTTGTTTCAAAGCATCTGCCTTTCACAGCAATGCAGAGTTGCGAGTGCTGATTGAAGGCCTGGTCTATAGACAACAGCAATTGTTAAATATCGCCAAAATTCAAAGTTACTCATGGCCTGGGGTGGAATTTGCGCAAGCGTTAAAACACCCCCGACTTTTGTGGATGAGGACATTAAAATCAATCAAGATGTGTACCAACGGGACATCCTAGAAGCTGTTGTACTTCTGTGGGTCAAAAAGCACTTAGGTAATGTAAACTGGATATTTCAACAAGACTCTGCGCAAGTACAAAAAGACACAAGGGTGGTACAAGGTTCATTTACCGGACATGATATCATCTGAAGAATTGTTATGTTAGACACCAGATCTTAATCCAGGATGTTTGGAGACATTGATATTTTGGAGTCTAGGGCCTGCACTAAACCACACAAAAGTTTGGACTTTCTAAAGCAATCGTTTTGGCAGAAACAAGATAAATTAAAGGCAGGAGTTTCGTGGCTAATCACTAAAAATTTCAAAAACCATTTGTGCTTCTGCAGACACTTAGAAACCAATTAAATTCATTTATTAGTAAAAGTCTACTCTTGTAATTATTTGTTACATTTGGCTACTTCAGTTATATTAAAAATTGTTTGTGTATTTTTTTCTTTTTTTTTTGGCCGTACCCTGAAAGTAGCATTAAATCTGTTTATTAAAATATGAAAATTAAATTTGATGTTTCTGTAACATGCTTTTTAAAAATATAAGAACAAAACTGTAATTTGTTGGGTTTATCCTACAAATGTTGTGTGATTTAAGTTAGCTTTCTGAAGAATACACATACCCAAATGTTTTTTTTGTTTAAAAAAAAAAAAAAAAAAATTATATTAGATAGTCTAAATAACTAAATAGATTAATTTTGATTCCGAAGATGAAATTTTACAATTACAAAATCTTAACTTCTTTCATTGTCTATTTAAAATAAGTAAAATCAAAATAAACAAGAAGTTAGTCATATTAAGACTATGCAATATGTTTACCCTTACAGAAATGAGCAGAATTATTTTAAAATTACAAAGGAAAAGTATTTCTGAAAATATATTTCAAACAAAATAGAAATTAGATACACATAAACATTTAAAAGAATGTATTTGGTACAAAATGTTATTTGATAACTAAGGTACAAGAATGATTAAACTGCTTGTATTCAATGATTTCATTTTTAATGGGCATTTCATTTAATTAACTTAACCACTTCTGTTATATAATGAGCTTTACACATTTATATATATATGTGAGAAAAACATGCGTCAAAATCAGTGTCTGTTCCAACATGAAACAAAGTTAAAGCAAAACTTTATTTGTGTTCAAGCAAAAAGTTCACTTAGCAATTAACTTTCCTAAGTTACAAAATAATAAGATCATAAGTTGTGCATTAGGAGGAGGTTTTCTCTTACAAATACAAATAATACAGAATTAACTTCTTTAAGATTCATCATGAAAATATCGAAAGTTTAATGAAGTAAAAATTAATAAGTTGGTAGAATTTAATAAATTTACTTACACAATGACTTATCTATAATTTTCTTCGAATTAAACCTGGAAAAAAAAAATTCAAATATAAGAATGGAGAGTAATAAAATGTTAATTTAATACTTATTACATAAATTATTCACATTTGAACTATAAATAACAAAAATGTAATCTATTTATGGAACAAATAACACAATTATAGCGTTATTTGTTAACAATATTAAAAAACTTGTCTGGCATGTATGCTACTGTGAACACACAGTTATATCATACCCATAATTTAAAATTTAATGTATCCTAAGGGGTAATATTAAATTTTCATAATCCGTTTTGAAGTTTTCTAAAACTCTGTTTAATTTTGCTAGAAAAATAATGTCTGATATGATGCATAGAAGAATGTAAAATACAGAAATTATATGAGTAGACTGTAAAAATCAATGGGGATATTTTTAATTTTGATAACTGTTTGCACCAATTGAAATTGCTAAATTAAACTGGAATACACATAAAACAGGGCGGCTGCCTTGAAATTTGAGCTTTATGTTCCCAGTTTGCATGATTCTGTGATTATTAATATTTTTTTAAGATATCTTATGTCACTGCCCGGTTAGAGTCAAAATCCAGGGACTATTGCGAGAAAGATAATGATAATGAGGGCTTTAAATGCACAATTATTGCATTATTATTATTATTTTTTTTTTTACAAAAAAAAAAAAAAAAAAAATTATAAGAATAAACAAATGAGAACAAATTTCTTTTTTTAAAACAATTACAGGACTTGGTTATAATTTGTTAATATGCAACTTAAGTTGAATATTTTCCTATGTTTACAATTTGCTTTTATCTGTATGAATAAAGAAACCATGTTTATCACATAGTCAAATAAGTGAATTTGTTAATATTTGTTGCAGGTTATTACACATTCGAGACGAAAATAGTTGGTTATTGCACAAAAACTTATCTAGCTAGTGTAGATTATGCCCAACACGAATGGTTAGAATGTATCTATTTTGTTTACATGAACTAACCATCATTCAAAATCAATAATTTAAAACTTTTCAGCACAATTAAAATGAAAAAAAAAAATTAAGGCAAATTAATAAAAAATTCCCCAACTTAGATAGTTATTAGAACAAAATAATTTTAAAAATATTATAAAATTGCAATATTTAAGAATATTAATTTTTTTTGGTCAGTATTAAAAGAAATAATTAAGTATATATATATTAAAGTATATATATATTAAGTATATATATATATATTCACATTAACATAAGAATTTGATTTTACTTAGAACCATTTAAAAACAGAGAGATATTATGATAATGGGGCCCCATGATAAAAATAGAATCACTAACATGTAATAACGAGATGCAGCCGCACACGTCAAACTTATTTTATGACTAATATTACTGAGGTACAGCACATTTTGTCTCTCAATTAGTTGATCTTCAGAGCTCTCCATATAAAAGCTGATAATTAATATAATTTTAAAATTCTATGCTTTTGTTTTAAAAATTAGTTGTAATTCAAGAGCTCGACAACAGCACAACATGGTTGTGTTTACAAAACAAAGCTTCTGAGTAAGGTTGCAGTTAATATAAATTGAACCTAAAACGAAAAACACTAGAAATAGGATGCGCCATCTAGTGAAACTTTAGTGTACCCGTAAAAAAAGTTTTAGGATTAGTATCATCAGCAGAAATATTTATCGTAAGTCTCATTATATTAATGTTAGGATTATTTTAATTTTATTTTACTATTTATACATGTAAATATATGTTCTAAGTTATGTATCACCATTTTTGAATTTGAAATTTTATTTAGTTATCTGAATTTTAGGTAGATTTCCTTTAATGTTTTTTAAAATCTGCGAGAATTGCTTATTTTCTCAAACACATCCGACAAACATTTGATTTACTAAATAAATGGATTGACTTCATGCACTATTGAGCGATGCCAATTCAAAAACGAATAATTTAATTTTTTGACTTTTCACTTTTATAGTTGGAATAATCTAAAATGGAAATTGTTCCAGTTCAGTGAACATTACTGAATGTTGAACTTCACTTTCGCATACCCTTGAAAAAGGAAATTGGGACAACTAGAAAAAAAAAAAGTTTACAAATAATTAAACGTAACTTATATTTTTTGCTGATGTGTTTATTTTTGGTAGAAGTATTTCCCTCATAATAACTGTCGATTTTCTTTTTTTAATGATACAATGTCGAATTATAAATTACAACATCTGATTTATGGAAGGACAACACAATAATGTATAGAGAGTCAATTAATTTTAGCATTGAGAATAAGAATATAGGAGAATAAATGCAGCTATACTGCACCATATTCAAGATAGTTAATGAGAGTAAGGAACCGAATTCAAATAGTATTTTAAACTATCCCTGATGAAGAAGGAAAGAATGCTAGAAAAGAGGGGAAAAAAAAAAAAAAGAGTAGAATCTAGACTCCAGAAATACCTGGAATTAATTGAATGTAACAGCTAATTAGAAGTTGTTAGTGATAATATTATATGTTGATTTTTACGGCGTATAGTTTATTATTATTAATTTTTTATTTGTATGATAATAAGTCAGAAGTAGAATAATCAATTAAAAGCTTCAAATAATTTATCTTTTTTTTTTTTTTGTTACTTTAAAGAACCTTTTCTTATTCTCAATTAATTAATATAATATTTATACTAGAAAAAAAGAACTTCTGCACAAGCGTTAAGTGAAAATAAAAACATAAAGTACACACAATGTAATATTACGCACAAAAATAATGTTTTAATTATAAAAACTTCTTAGTTTTTTCAACTAAAAGAAACAAATTCAGAAAGTTTTGGCCATTCAAATAGAATTCGCCATCGCAACGAACTATAGGAGGCGTTGTTGTATGTGCCGAATCCCTGCGATTTCTATATGAACAGTCATTCAGTTACACAGGAGACGTCTTTAATGTAGCATTGTAACGTTCCATCTTTATTGTGGCTGATTAAATTTAAAAAAGAAAAATGTTTGTTTTCTTTCTTATGAAAACGAAAACAAAATGGTATCTCTTTTTTTTAGAGAAGGAACATCCAGAACACATCGGAAAAATATTTGTAAATAAAGAGTAAAAAATAGGTATATTCTTATAAGAGTTTAAACCTAATGCCTGAGAAATAGTTTAACTAAATTTAATGGTATAACATGAAAGGCCCATTTAAATTTTAACGTAAAATAAAGAATGCTTACGAAACAAAAAGAAAAAAAAGAACCATTCTTTTTTTGTCGCCATTTTTTAGTGTTACGAAAATGCGTCTTTGGGACTTGCCAAAAACAAAACAAGATGCAATTTTATTTTTTTAGTAGCAAAATATTTTATGGAGTGAAATATAACGAAAATGTACCAATGTCCATAACATGTAACTTTATCTTAGTAAACGTCCGTTTTGGAAATGTTATTTCATTTTGAATCTTATTTATTAGAGTTCATAATGGCTATAGAATCAGGTGAGAGAAAAGTTTGTTTTGAATCTAGGCTAAACTCTATATCGGCCCATTTTCCACCGAAATCCGATTGACTACTTTGACTTTAAACAAAGTGTTTCATTTTAAGATTTTTTCCAAAAAGTGTAAGTGTAGATTGGCGGCACTTAAAAATCTGCCAAATCTGTAGCTGTGGTTAATACGTAAGTACCGAATTTTTCTTCCATACTTTTCTGAATCATATTACTTCAAATATTAGAATATGCAAGGAGTATACATAAACACATAATTTAATACCATTTAATTTTTCAAAAAAGGTATTTTGACAACAATTTTGTCAAAAAATTATAAACTAAAAAACGTAAAATAAAGAATTCTTAGGATAAAAATGATTTTAAAAATTCCTCATTTTTCAATAAAAACTTTCGTATTGTTTCTTTTTTTTAATTTTTATAGTATTTAATCAGACGTAAAAAAACATTCTGTAGAGAACTATCATCAAGTAAGAAAAAAAAAAAATTTACAAGCAAATTTTTTATTATAAAAATCATAACACTTACCTGATTTATAAGTCCGGAGTATTCCAAAATGATATGTTCTTTGTTTGAAAACTTTATTCTCAAATAATATACACATAGTTTATCCCTTCTTTACTTTTAGGTAACATAACACACATAAAAATTTTATAATTGTAAGATCTCGATATGAATTTTAATATGTAGCTTAAAAACAGAATAGCTGAAATTCTTTCAAAACTAAAAAACACTTACCAAGAAAACGATAAAAAATTTATTTATAATCAGCACAAAAGATACTTTTTCAAGTAATTCGGATTATTCTTTATTGTTGTTTTCTGAATTATGTAGATACAGAAATATATACTATTCTATGAAGAAGAAGAATATTCTATAACTATTACAGTTCTGTATGGAATTCATTGAAACACATTTATTCATTGGAATGACGAAAGCAATGTTGACTTCATTTTAACTTGTAATGAATTGAAGACAGAAAAATTATTTTACCGCAATACACACATCTGTAACAGCAAGTGATCATGAAATAATTTTATGTTGTTGGTAATAGAAAGGTAAAAATTATTGAGAAGTTGTTCTTCAAATGATTGGCATGTTCTGCTTCAATGTTTGGCATGTTCTGGTTAGTTTTTTCCAAGTTCTTCTACTTTTCCTGAGAGAAATTTTGCTTCTAAGAAAATGGCGTCCGACATTGCCAAAGGTTATGAGGGAACTAATGGTTACAGGCTCTCGCTAGAGGGCGTATCGACCGTTGCGATCGCGAATTCTGACCCAGTGTGATGCACAAATGTTACTTAATATTATTTCTAAACTTTTTTTTCTCTACAGAAATTTTCTTAAAAAAGGGTTTAGAGAGAGAAATGCGTGAAATGCACAATGAACAACTTTTAAGAAATAATATCAACAAAAGAAAAGCAAGATAAGATTCAAAATTTTTTTGTGAAAAATATAAATATTGAATTTTAAACACTTTTGTTGTCTGACATACTAACGGTTAATCAAGAAGAGTATCGTATTTTGAATGGAGAATAAGGTATGTATAATCGAATAAAAAAAGTTTAAAATTCAAAATATAAATTTTGAATTTACTGTACTGTACTGTACTGAACAGTACTGTACTGTAGTACTGTTCAGTTTCGTTGACTAAAAAAGGGGCCTAATTTCGGCAAAATCGAGGTACTCGATTTTGGCGACCGACTTTAGAGGCGATTGACTCGACCAGGCAATATAGTAACTGCCTGGCTTTACCCAATTTTTCCCTATATATTTTTTAAAGGCTGTTGCCGCTGTTTTCAATTTTTTTTTTCTTACCACAAGTGGTTCTCACTCACGAAGCCTATTGGGTATATAAATGCGAAATTTTATACATTTTTAGAATTTTTGTAAATTAAGTCAGTTTTATCTAATTTTCTTAATTAAGAAAGGCATTTTAATGACCGTTTTCTTCAAAACTATGCGATTTTTGAAGGGTTATAAAATATTATGATATGAAAATTGTATTGATGCGGTTACTATTTTAAGAGTTATTTTTATGTTTAAATTTAAGATATTTTTATTAATCAGTATAATTCAGTCAGCACAGTTAAGCAAAAACTATAACAGCAAGGGAATTATGATATTTTAGTGTCATGAACTCTTGTGTCAAAAAAGGAGTAAAATGTAAATTTGTTTTTTAAATTTTTGATTAGTTTTGGTGTAATTAAATAGTTTGTCGGTGAGCTTTTTATAGTGCACATAGTGCATAAAGATAGCGCATTTAAGAAAATAGCTTAAAATGCATGTTTGAGGAAATGGATTCAGATCGAATTGGCCTTTTTAACGTTCAACAGTATTTTTAACAACTAAACCAGGAATAAATCTTTCTGGAACATCAAAGGGCGAGTGGAGGGAGGGGGTTCTTACAATTGAGACAGATTGTGAAAAGGGGGACGGAAGGGGTAACAAGGGATATCGCACATTTTGATTAAAATTGAGACATTTAAAATGAACAGAATAAACAATTTGTGTAATTAGTTTTTATATTTTTCATTAAAATAAGTACCTACCTAACCATGATTTGTTGTTATTCTCAAAAATGTCATTAAACCACATAATTAAATCTTAGAAATAAAATTTGAAATATGATCTAAGACATTTTGTTTTGTAACTGTTAGCAAAAGTTTATGCAATGTTGCTTGACATAAGATTGTGGGGAATTTATTTTATAGACTATGCCAACCTTCATCTAAGGTACCTCAAGATGGATTCAAGTTAACATGTCTTATATACTAGGGAATTGGTATTTAATATTTATAGTGATAGTTATGCCACATTACTCCTTTTCCAGAATTTTATCTGTTGTAGAATTCGATGAACAGATTCACTAGTTGATTCATGCTGTTTTTTTATTTATTTATTTTTTTTGTTTATGTCATTTTGCTTATTTTTTTGTTTATAACATTTTGTTTATTTTTTTTAAAATATTGTTTATTGACCGCGGGAGACTTTATTTACTTCACCGGTCCTTTTTTTTTTTTTGGAGCAGTATATTAAATCAACTGTTTAATGTGGACCATCCATCAATGTTGGCAAGTTCATATTACGTCTGCAAGTTACCATAGAAGGGATTTAATTATTGACGATACCAACCTTCATCTATCAACAGGTTCCTCTTGATTGAATCAAGTTAACATGTCTTATATACTAGGGAATCGGTATTTAATATTTATAGTGCGACACGACAATGGGAGAGAGGAAGTGTAATACGTTCAAAGGGCGAGCGGATGGGGTATGGGAGCGTTCAAAGAGGATGACATAGGGAGGGAGGGTGTTAAATATAATCATAAAATATGTGACTTCACTTAGGGATGACCCTAGAATTCGTATTTTGATTCTTGCAGGATAAAGTGACATTTAAAAAATCTGAATTTTTGCAGAGTCAAATTAAAACCACAAATAGAAAATTTTAAATAATATCTATTAATTAATAATTATTGTACAGGGCGCAGAATAAAAATAAAACACCTTAATAATTGATTTTAATGCACTAAGATGCAAATTCTACTATTAAATTGGCTAACTTTAAATATGCTAATTGATTTGCACAGACAGACGATATTTTAAGTACCTAAATCAGACGAAAGTAACGTACTTTATTTGAATGAACAAACCTTTATTCTGACTTCGGTTTCTAGGACTTCAAAATATAGTGGGTAACTATTAGGAAATTATGGTCACAATAGTTTAGCTAGGAGAGAGATTGTTAATTGGGTCTTCGTAAAGTTAATTTTACTCTTTACGTATTTCATCATATCTATGGAATTGTTCAAACGAAAATAAGATTTTTTTCCACACAGTAATATTATTCGTTAATTCATATATATTATATATATATATATATATATATATATATATATATATAATATATATATTTTATATATATATATATATATATATATATATATATATATAATATATATATTTTATATATATATATATATATATATATATATATATATATATATATATATATATATATATTATATATATATATATATATATATATATATTATATATATATATATATATATATATATATATATATATATTATATATATATATATATTAAA